>JAMPIV010022659.1:0-204136 GCA_024509875.1 Oreohelix idahoensis
TTACACAAAGGTTTAGTAAATGACAATCCAGTCTCAGTACTTTTTGATTCTGGATGCACAACTATTGGGGTTAGGCAGTCACTCATAGATCCTTCTCATTCTACAGGCAAAGTAGTCAAATGCGTAACATTTGGCGGCACCATAGAGAAATACTCTACCGCTATCATTAGGATTGCTACTCCTTTCTTCACAGGAGATGTACACGCATGTCTTTTGCCGGATCCGATCGCTGATCTTATCATCGGTCGCATTCACGGAGTCAAAGAATGTACTCCGGAGCAAATTTCCGTTTGGGAAAATCAAAATATGCAATCTGCTAATGCAGTAGTCACTAGAGCTCAAGCTCTCAATATGCCTGAAACTTCATCTGTTGAAGATAATGAAGTGCATAACCAAGATGATCCCTTGGTAATTTCTCGTGACTCGTTTATAAAACAACAAGAAGAAGATCCGACTCTTAAGAAATTCTTCACTCTTGTAACAAAAGGTGATCCGAATAAAGATTCAAATTGTAAATCTTGGATTACAATGAAGAATGGCATACTTGTACGTATGGTGCAAGACTCCACTAAGTCAAGTCATTCTCAGACCTCTTGTACCCAAGAATTTGAGAGTTAAGATCTTACAACATGCACACGACTCTCAGTGTGCTGGTCACATGGGTTTTTCCCGTACAAAGTCAAGAGTTCTTGCGGCTTTCTTTTGGCCTTTTGTGAACAAGGACATACGGATCTATTGTCGATCCTGTAAAGTATGTCAAGAAGTCAAATCCAAAGGTCCTCGTCATGCTGCGCCTATTCAGGCTGCAGATATTCCTATTCGTCCATTCCAGAAAATGGCGATAGACATCATTGGTCCATTCAAGATCAAATCTGCTAGAGGACATCAGTTTATCTTAACGTGTGTAGACATGTGCACACGTTGGCCAGAGGCTATCCCTCTAAAGAGCATTACTACCGCTGACATTGCAGATGCTCTTTGGCTTATATTTTCTCGGCTGGGATTCCCCGGAGAAATATTATCAGATCATGGCACCCAACTGATATCGGATACCATGTCTCAAGTAATGTCTACTCTACAGATAGAGAGATCTTTGAGTAGCATCTATCATCCTATGTCCAATGGGATGGTCGAGCGACTAAATAGAACACTTAAGAACTTATTAGGGAAGATAACTGAGGATCATCCTCAGGATTGGGATAGGGTTTTACCCGCGGCCCTCTTCGCGTACAGAGAGGTCCCCAATGAACATACAGGGTTTTCGCCCTTTGAACTTGTCTTTGGCGCGCGACCGCGCGGCCCAATGTCTTTGCTGCATGATCTTATAACAGCTGACAATATTGACGATGACACAAAATCTTCTTACGAGTATGTCATCGCGCTGAGACAAAAGATTATCGAAGCATGCAAATTGGCAACGTCCTCTTCTGAGTTTGCTAAGCAGAAGGCAAGACAATTTGCTAATAAGAAGAGAACTTTACGACAACTTTGTCCTGGTGACAAAGCATTTGTTTTGCTACCTTGTCGTGAAAATAGACTCCTTATTAGTTGGAAAGGTCCGTACGATATAATATCGAAAATTTCAGATGTTGACTACATCGTCGATATTAACGGGAAGCATAAAACCTTCCACATCAATATGCTTACGGAGTTCCATGAACGTCCTGACTATCTACAGCCTATTTTCCAGGCAACGGACGATTCTCATGTCAAACATGGTCATTACTCATCACTGTCTGTAATACAGGATGAGGAAACAAGTTTTTCGGATGTTAATCTCCCGCTTCCAATGATCCCACTTCATTCTAGTGAATCATGGAAAGACGTTACTGTTTCTCCTGATTTGTCTCTAGGAGAACGGCGACAAGTTTCGTCTATGTTACAAACATTTCAGGATGTCCTCACTGACATCCCTGGACAAACTCATGTCATTGAGCATGACATTGTTCTAACTGAACATACTCCAATTAGGGTTAGGCCTTATCCTATCCCTATACATTTCCAAACACAGGTTGAAAAGGAGTTGGATGAAATGATAGATTTACAAATAATCGAACCATCCACTTCTGCATATTCTTCGCCGATGGTTATTGTTCGAAAAAAAGACAATAACATACGTCTTTGCGTTGACTATCGCAAATTGAATCAAGTTACGAAGTTCGATGCTGAACCTATGCCTTTACTAGAAGAGTTACTTACTCGTCTTTCTAAATCGCATTTTTTCACTAAACTTGATTTGTCTAAAGGATATTGGCAAGTTCCATTATCCGAACGCGCCAAACCTCTTACCGCTTTCTCTACTCCCAGAGGCCTTTTCCAATGGAATTTTATGCCTTTCGGCCTTATGAACGCACCAGCTACATTTGTACGCATGATGCGTCGAATCCTATCGTATCGGTCAGATGTCATTGCTTATCTAGACGACATCTGTCTTTTCAGCGATACTTGGGAAGATCACTATTCAGGATTAGTTGAATTATTATCAACTCTGCGTGAGTATAACCTGACAGCAAAACCATCTAAAGCTTGTATTGGCTTTAGCGAAATTGCTTTCTTAGGCCATCGAGTAGGTCACGGTTTCTTGAAGACAGAAGACCATAATATCACTAAGATACTTAACATCTCTATCCCTAGGACTAAAAAGCAAGTGCGAAGTCTTTTAGGTCTCATACAATTTTATGGACGTTTCATTCCGAATCTGTCCTCTATCATGGCACCTCTCTCTACACTATTAAAGAAAGGGTCGCCTAACATGGTTCACTGGTCTCATGAATGCCAATCTTCACTAGAGAAGAAAACTATGTTTTCATCACCACCTATTTTAGTGTTACCTACAACAGATAAGACATTTGTTCTTCGTAGTGACGCTTCATCCACTGGGATTGGAGCGGCACTAATGCAAGAGTACTCTGGAACTCTGCATCCTGTAATGTACATATCCAGAAAACTTAATGCTGCAGAAAGGAATTACTCGGTTTTAGACCGTGAATTATTGGCAATGGTTTGGTCAATTCTCAAACTCCAAAGATTCCTTCTGGGCGCGCATTTCGTAGTGGAAACTGACCAAAAAGCTCTTACGGCTATCCAAAGTAAAAACTTGAAGAGCTCGAGATCAACTCGATACGCAATCGCTCTTCAACCTTTTCATTTTTCGGTACGAGCTATCCGTGGTTCAGAAAATGTGATGGCGGACATTCTGTCCAGATGCCCACATGATGCCACTTAACTGTTAAATATTGGATCTTTTTATTATGTATAACTTTACAACAGTTATTTTTTGTTTCTTTACTAAGATACACATTTGTAATTACTTACTTAGTCGTTCCTCTTCTACCGTGAGGTGTAGAGGTTTGGAAGAGAGAGCGCCAGACTATTCTATCAGCTGTCTTCTTCCTGGCCTGGTTCCATTCTAGTCCTCGGTCCTTCAAAGATTGTCTAATGTTGTTATGGGTCGTCCTTTGCATCTTTGTTTCCATGCTTTCGTGGTATTTCTCCCAAGATGGCCAAACCATCTTAGTTGGGACACACATTTGTAATTTAATAATAGAATGATGGTATCGCTACTTAGCGGTTTATTGATGTTAATTCACCGCTGTTCTTTGATGATTGTTTCTTCATAAATCATAAATTTAAGATTGTAGTGTGAATTTTTGGTATGCATTGTATAATTACCAGAATTGTATTATACGTACATCACACCTTCCTGGAAACATTTATTCGTAGGGAAACAATTTCTCTCAGATTTTGAGATATATATTCTCACCAGTCATATTAGGAATTATAGTTATTCCTGATATTTTCATCTGCGCAGTATTCTTGCGTTGTGAGCCTATTCTACGGTGCTCCTAGATGTATTTAAAAAAAAAAATTTTTTTTTTTTTTTTCCCGGGAGGTGTGGTAAGACTGTAAAGGGCAATTTTTACTATCTTGCAATATAATACATTTATATTCTTATTATGTTCGCAAATATTTTGTAAGCAAAGTATTTCCTTTTTAAGTGCTTAAGGAGAAGTCATTTTTGGGTTGCTTCCCTTGAAAATAGTTCTGTCATCTTCGATCGGACTCCGCAGACGACTCTAGGCCTACTGCGATTTATTCTGTGGCTGGGTAGGAATAGATTGTTCTTGCTTCAGTATATCTATGGCCTGAATTTATACGTAGTGTTTGTATGAGTAGGACGAGTCTGTCTTATATATGGATATCTTTGCATTTCCAAGTCGAACTAATTTGGTTGTCGCTAGAAAAGGTCAAAGGCTATGCAGCGGAAGTATCGCTAGCAAAGGGGTGTGATCCATGGCTGTCATCCTGTGAGGATGCCGAGTTTTGTTGTAGCAGGCTTTTTGCCGAAATAGTGATCTATATATGGATGGGGAAAAGTGATAATCATTTAGACATGTTGTATGTACTTTACCCCAGTGTTTATTCTCTTTTGCCAAGGAATGGCAAAGTTATATTTCCCATAAAAAGGTAAAACCACAATTTATTATGAACTTGGGCTTCGCCATCGTTGTTGATAAGCAGATGCACAGTGGTACTTTTAAAAAGAATATCCATTCAAAGGAAGAAGACATTCCTATGTATCAGCACTGGATTGTATGATATTATTCAATTACCTCTATGAGAGAACCTATGAAGAAATGAGGACATTTAATGAATGACTAATTTTGGTCTATATTCTATAGTGAGTGAAGCTCACGAGAGAGAGAACAGCCATGTTGAAATTCATATACTTTGTATTTATCGAGTGAGAAAAAGGGATGCCTGTACTATCGCTCGATGAACCAAGAGATCACTGCTACATGTGAGAACCCATGTCTGGGATTCCTATATTATGAAATATATATATATATTGAACTTTACGTGAAGGAATATTCGCTAGACGAGGTTAGGTCTAGGAGCCTTCCTATGTATTGGTTATGGTCTGACGTGCCCAGTCAGTAAAGCCAGATGATTTACATGATGGAACGCTGAATGCTTATTTACGAATGCTCCATTATGATATTTGCCAAGCATGAATGCTAACTTAAGATGATATTCCTGTGATCAACATTATACTGTCTATGTCGACATTTGTTCCTGTAACCATACACGTACTGTCCAAGTGTGCGTCCCATTAAATGTTATAAAAAGACCACCGTAGTTCCAGTACTTCTTGAATTCGAACAGTGTGAGTATGAGTGATGTACTACCAACCTGTCAACTCTATCGAATCATTCTACCATTCGCGTACTGACATTCAGATACACACTCATTGTTTACACTCACATTCTTGTCGGAGCCTCATCACGTTCCAGGACAAGATGACCTGTATGACCAAAACTGTGCTGGGTTTGATGAGTTGACAATCGTTACACTTTACTACACCAGTCCCAACATCTACATTTATCCACTGGTGGACATTCACATCATTTAGCAAATAAAGCATGATTCAACAACTAGTAGCCAGTATGAGTTAACAACTACATACAAAGAAAGAGTTTAACAATCATGTTCTAATCTTACAAGCTGGTCTACTGTACTTCTGTCTGCTCTAAACCCTGACTGGTTTGGGCTATATAACTGGTTTTTTTCCAGGTAGAATTTAACTCTTTTATTCACAACAGTTTCCAGTATTTTACCTAGTTGTGATGTTAAGGAGATAGGCCTATATGAACTTACTTCATGGGCTTCCTTATTGGGTTTTAGAATGGGTACTATCATAGCTACTTTCCATGCTTTTGGTATCTTTCCTAAGTTCCAGATTTTGTTATAAAGTGAAGTTATTATGTTTATGGTTCTTTTGGGTACTTTCTTAAGGATTTCATAACTAAGTATATCTTGCCCTGAGGCAGTATTAGATTTATCTTTTATTGCATTAGTTACTTCTTCCTCTGTTATATCAGCATCTAAATAGTTTGTTTCATCTATCTGGTCTGGTAGTTCTTTTAAAAACTGTATCCTAAGTCTTTCTCTTCTCTCATTTTCTTCCTGTCCAAGGCTACTTTTTGCACTGACTTTATAGAAATACTCGGCAAGGGCATTAGCTTTTTCTTTATCTGTTTCTGCTCTCTTTGGTAGTTTGATTGTTGGCATTATTGTTTTCTTATTGTTCCCTTTGATTGCCTTAAGCTTTTTCCATACTTCTCTAATTTGAGTGCTAGGTTTAAGTGACTGACAAAACTCCTTCCAGTTAGTTTCTTTGGCTTTGAATATTATTCTGTTAGATTCATTCCTAATAAGTTTATACTTATCATAGTTTTCTTCTGTTCTGTTATTTCTATATTTTTGTAAGGCCCTTTTTCTTCTCTCATGAATTTCTGCACAGCTTTTATTCCACCAGGCAACTGGTTCTTTATTCCATTGAGTTTCTCTTTTCTTATTAATGTTACTTATTGGTTTAAGGTGTTGTGGCATATTTTTATTTGGTATATACTTTATTGCTATTTTCAGAATTTCATTGGTCAGTGTTTCCGCCCACAAGTCAGTATCATCTGATTCCATGTCTTTATATTCCATCACCTCCAGCTCTGATTGGAAAGCTTCCCAGTTTGCTTTTTTATAGTTGAAGGTAGGTTTCTCTGGTTCTGGGTTTGGAATGACATTTTCATGCATGGTTATTACAATGGGCAGATGATCTGAGTTTGTGTCTTGTAACACTTCCCAATTTACATTCGCTAGGTTGTTAGTTGCTATACTTATGTCTATTGCTGAGTCTGCCCTATTAGCTTGTGGATTAATTCTTGTTGCAGATCCATCATTTAGTATTAGTAGTTCATTGTTTTCTATGAAGTCAAGTAGGCATTTTCCTGCATTATCTGCATGTTGTCCACCCCAAGCACAATGATGGGAGTTAAAATCGCCTACTATGATTGTTTTGGGGCCTAGTCTGGTGCTTATGGCTAGTATTTCTTCATCTTTAATTGTGCCATCTTTAGCATATACATTTAGAATTGTTAGATTGTTTGGTTCAGCTGCTATAGTAACCTGGATACCTTCTATATTGGTTGTATTAAATACTTCCCAGTCTATGATTTTAAATTTTTCGCTAACTAAGACTGCGACACCTCCTCCTCTACCTTCTTTCCTATCGTGTCTAAGTATCTTAAAGCCCTTACAACTATATCTATTATTTGGGTTTAAATGGGTCTCTTGAAGAGCATATATATCAGTATTTCCTCCAGTTTCTGATAGTAGGGGTGCAAAATTTTTTTTAATACCCCTACAATTCCACTGGATAATTCTAAATCTTTCTAAATTGAATTTTATCATCATCTAGTATACCTTTTATTTTGGTTAACTATCAATTTTGCTCTTATTCTTTATTTCCTGTACTTGTGGACTCACTATCCATCAAGTTCTCAAGAAAATCCTTATTTAAACTTGTCATTATTTCCCTAACTTCTTCCGCTAAGTGTGGTAACAGTCCCTCAAATCGTTTTTTGATAGTTTCTATGATATTTTCTTCTAGGTTGCTTTTGTTCTTTTTGACCACTTTCCTATTTTCATCCAATGCTACATTCCCTTCTCTCCCTATGTTAATCTCCTGTTTTTCACTTTCCATTCTTTTTAGTATTATTTCACTTTCTTCTTTTTGTTCAGACAGTTTGACTAGTATCATTTCATTTTCTTCTTTCAGTTCAGTCAGTTTAGCTATATCCTGGGAAATTTGGTGCTGTATGGCTTTCACTTCTTGAAGCAATGCCTCTGTACTTTTCAGTGCACTTGTGTCATCCGAGGATGTAGTTGAATCATCTGACTGGTTTTTTGGTACTATTTTTATTACTTTCTAACTTGTTCTTACTTTTTTTTGCCATCTGTGACTTAAGCATTTTGACATCTTCTTGCACACTCTTAATTTCTGTTATAACTTTATTGTTCGTATAAGTATCATTTTCTTTTAATTCTTTAATGACCGTTGTGAAAGGGGTTTGGGTTGTTATAGCTACCCTCAATGCTTTTTTGGTCTGCTGATATACTGGGCAGCCCTGGAATCTGGCGCTGTGATTTCCTTTGCAATTAATGCATTTTCTGTTTGCATTATCCTTTTTATAGTCAGTATCTGACTTTGCCTTTTCGCATTGCGTGAAAGGGGTGTGCCCCCGCACAAAACCTACATACTGCCTTCCCCCTGCAAGTGTGGCGCCCATGACCAAACTTCATGCAGTTGGAGCACTGCAACACTGGGGGAATGAAGGCTTCTGTGTTTTTTTGTGTTTTCCCAAATAGTACCGTCTTGGGGGGTTCCCTACCTTCTGTTGTTATCACTACCACTGGGGTAACGATACTCCCTTTCACCATTATTCTGTCCACGTGTACCAGCTTTATGTCTGGGTTATGTTTTGCGAGGATGTTCATAACTTCCTCGCTTGAAAGGGTAGTGTTTATCCCTTTTAACACACATCTACTGGTCACTTTTGCTAGCTCTATCTTTACTTCTATGTCGTGTGCAAGAGTCACTGTTTTTGCTTCTACTTTGAGTTCCTCTAACATCTCTTTTATTCTGTCACTCTGATTTGGGATAATTATTATGCCAAAATGGGTTTTTGAAATTTTGGCTATCGCCTTTTTGCCTAACACAGGATCAAGGATGTTTATAATTTTGTCTTCATCTAATGCCTTGATCTTGACAGCCTCACCAGCTACTTGCGTTATCTTTAAACGACATATGTTTACATCTGTATTTTTGGGATCTGCCTGGGTTGCTAGATGTCTTGAGTCTTTTTTGGTACTTTCATTGGTTTTTTTTTTGGGTTATTATTTTCTTCTAGTTTATCACGTCTGGTGTCCCTACCTTGGTTTTTAACTGCTTCTGCCCACGTTTTGCCTTCCTTTGTTGTTTTTACTTCTGAGCCTCCTTTCAGTTTATCCCCTCTGGTTTCATGACTTGTTTTGTCCGCGTTTATCTGGCTGTCCTGATTATCCTTTTCCCTGGGTCCTTTCTTTCCGTTCGCTGTGCTGGTTCCTGATCTTTCTCCTTTGTTGATTCTGCTTTTTGTTGTTTTTCCTTCCGCGCCTCCTTCACGATTTTCCATTATTGTTTTACTCGTGTCCTTTAGTTCTGTTTTTTTTTATTTCAGGGTTCGTGGTCCTGTTTCTTTCTGTCCGGTTTAAAGTTTTGTCTTTTTCTGAAGTTTTGTCTTTTTCTGGAGTTTTGGCCATCGTTTTCCCTTCCTCGGACTGTTTTCTGGTGAATACTACCATTGGTTATTTTCCCTGTCTTTTAGTATGCTACTATTTGTTGTCTTTGAATTTTATTCTGATGATTGAATATTATATGTAATCTTTGGCTTTTGGTTTATTTTGTTATATATATCTTTACCCTACTACGATTCTTAAATTAAATAGTCCCCTAATACTTAACCTTAACTACAGTAGGCCTACTCTAATACTATCAACAAAAGTATAAATTATTCACCACTTAAATATGTCTTTCAAGATGGCTGCCTGATATCACTCAAAGAATTGCCACGTGGCGCTATTTAATTTCTATTATTTTAATTTCTAAAATTAACTGCAATACGCTAACACTGAGGATGGATAAAAATATCAACTTATCTGATAACTTGTGTAGTTCTAAGGATGTCTTCACTGTGTCTCGTCCTAAAAAGAACGTATCAAGCTTGTGTGGTTTGAGGTAAGCAAAAATGCGTGTTACCCCTGTAGTAGACGGAAGTGAGTGGGGTTTTGTAAGGGAGGGAACCTTTTTAGACTTTAAAGTAATCTAAGTATATATCATTAGAGTTTACCAAATTTGCATATCAGACCAGTTTTAATAGAGATATAGAAGGATTAATGTAACTAAGGTAAAAGTACTAAGGGGAATAAAAATATTATTAGCGCCCTTTACAGTTAAAAGAGCGGAGTGCCGAGTAAAACGCACGTGAAAATAGTGACTAGAAATAAACAGTTATGTAGCACAGTTCACGGAGTTGGACAGCATAGAATTAAGCGTGTAGCTGGCGATAGGTGAGTGAACTGAATAACGGACCAATCACATTCACTCAAAAACAACTGTGGATCATCAGATAGGAAATTGAAGGACGAAAAGAGATCAGTCCCATCAGAAACTTTGCGGAAGCAAGAAGTGCCGCCCAGGGCTCTCAAGAAACGAACTTGTGGTCAACAAGTGTTCGTATCCAGAAACTGATAGCTAGATTTAGAATTTCTTAGCGATAGGAATTCAGGAGAATAGATTATCTGTGGTTAAATATTGAGATGAACATATTAGGAATAGAATAAGGGTGAACAGTAGGGATTGTGATAGGTGTTGGACTTCGATTTAAAACGGTAAGAGGAATTTTGAGCTATTTTTTTGACTTTCAGCAACTTTGTCACAGGCTAATGACGCATCTATTTAAGGGAGCGAGCTACAGAAGAGAATATTGAAGCAAAGGCATAATTAAAGATAAACAAAGTGGATAACTTTGATTATCAGATAGCCAGGATGGGCTGTCATACCAAGAAGATGAGGCATTGCCATTAGACGAGATGGTATTGAACAAAGGGTTTACAGCACTGACATTCATGAAACATATCATGCGCTCTCTCATATAAGAGTAAGTATGAAGACGCCACCACAAGTGAATCTGATATTCATGAAACATCTTATGCGCTCTCTCATATTAGAGTAAGTATGGTGGAGGCCATTTTGGTGTTGGACATTGTTTGATTATTTCAGGTGTAGCTATTGAAATCTTATATGCTGCATTTAAAGGAGTTAAACCTAACTAGGTTGAGATTGGGTGAGAACATGACTCCAAGGATTTAGAACTGTTGTAGAAAATGTGAGAAAAATCGTGTAAAATGAGAAGGAACTTTAGTAGGCTAGGTATACAACGAAATATGCAAGAGGCTACAGGAGAAACAATATATATATATCTATGCTTTGAGATATTTGATTGAATCAAGTGGAAGACTTGAGGACATTGTAATTGAGAACTGTATCTGATGAATTATGTTGGTTGATCTTGGATTACTTATGTAAATAAAAGTTGTTTTCGAAATTGAATCACATCACTCCGGTTGCTTTGATGTGTGAAGAGATTAAGGAATGGAGAGTTATTAGAAGTGAGTAATAGGAGAGATAGAAATAATAGAACACCCTATACGCATCAGTCGCTGCTCACCACCAAGGAGGGAAGAACGTGGTCTGGGTTGAACAAAAGACGAACCTTATATCATCCAGGAATCACCATCTCTGGCGGAACAAGGGGGCCAGTAGGAGAAATAGTCTCACTTGGAGGAAAGATAAAAAAGAAAGTGAATGATAGATAACTAGGCCTGCCTCAGTCACCTAGTTAAAATAGATAATAAAAGAAACACCCACGCTGCTACAAAACGTTAATTTGGCGCCGTGACCACTCCTCCGACAGCGACAACATGGCCACACCATTTCCAGAGGAAACATATCATCAACAACAACCTATGCCAGCCCAAATGCCAACAGAACAGCAATGTACAATGGCTGCATTACAAACTATTACTGAAACAATGAATGAGATGGGTCATTATACAAAATATAGCCAAATTAAATCGAGTGTGACACCATTCACAGGAGAGGCCAAACATTTTAGACAGTGGATAAAGGATGTTGAAAAGTCAGCAAAAATGATAAATGCAGTCACAGACACAGACCGCAAAATGATATTGCATTTAACATCAGGTTCCTTGGTCTCAGACTTTTTGCGGAGACGAGAAAGCACATACCCCATGGAGACTTACGAATCGCTAAAGAAGGAATTAACGTCAAGATATAGCGACATTACCAATACCGAGCATGCATGGGCACTTCTTCGTCGCACACGACAACAGAAAAATGAATCAATTCAGTCATATGCGGAGAAATTATTAAATTTAGTAGAAGAGGCATCCTCAAATAGTTTAGCACTATCACCAGATATGGAAAAACATCTGGTGGGTACTTTTGTAGATGGTTTATTAAGTACCAACACTAAACGATACTTGATTAGGAAGGACCCCACAACAATAAACGAGGCAATCCAAATAGCAGTGAGGGAACAGAATGTGCAGACTAGGTTCAACCAATGCGTTGAGCAAGATGCTATAGTGGAAACTCATACAGAACACGAGCCCATGGAGGTCGGACATTCTCGAACACGTTGGCACCGTCAAAGTCAGTCAAGACACCAACAACCAGAAAGCAGGTACAGACAACAAAACATACAACAGGTCAATGTTCCCATTTGCTTCGCATGTGGATTTCGAGGACATTTCGCCCGTCAGTGTCGACAACAGTCACGCCCATTTCAGAATAGTTACGATAAAACGGGAGATAGTGGTAATAACAACAGGCAGAATTTTAGAGGAGCGCGTTCAACTTATACTGTCACAAGGGGACAATCAAGAAGGTACCATCAGGGAAATGGACCAGTCAACCATTAAGAAAGACCGTTAGTGGTGACTACAAAAGTGATGAAGATAACTTCTCTCATCGTAGGTCTAAAAACATAGAAGAAAATAACATGATATCACACCCAACAACCCCTCCTCAAGGGATAAATATCACGTCTGATCCCAGCTCTTGTTTAATCAAAATTAACAACAAAAATTACAGAGCACTCGTGGACACCGGCGCTTCTGTTAGCCTGATACGAGAACAGTTGTACAAGCAAATTAAGCACTCAACAACCTTTCGGCCTTCCATAACATACATGTCATCAGTGACAGGAGAACCTATGAAATCATGTGGTATCGCCAACATTACCTTCTCCATAGGACAACAACAGATTACACATTCCTTTATAGTCACACGAGGAATGTCTAGAAACTTTATCCTAGGAAGAGACTTCCTCAACAAACATAATGTTAGGATATATTTTGATCTGCATAAAATTAAGGTCAACGATGAATACATACAACTGCAGGATGACATACATATCGCATCCTTAGTACGACTGACAGCCCCAGTTACGGTGTTACCCAACACACTGGTCATAACCAAAGGTCGAGTTAAGAATTCCAATTACATTCAACCGGGTCAGATAGTACAGATCGAACCTTTGGACAACGAAGACATAAACAACGAACCTCTCATGTGCGTTACAGAAGGCATCACAGAAATTTCATCTTCTAGGGATTTCCCAGTTATGATTATAAATACTTCTGGACAAACAATAACAATACATAGAGGAGCAATAGTAGCCAAAATACAAAGGTTGTCCTTAACCACTGCAAGAAATAATAGAACACCCGAAGTAAGTGGAAATCAACACCATTCTTCCAAGCAAAATACATCTCAAAATTATACCTCAGGCTACCCTTCGGATAACAACAGACTATCAAAGAGATGTAGTGCGCACAATGATAACTTTGTAGATAGGAACACTCGACAGAACCAGCAAACAAGTTTAAGGAACTGGTCAAGACATGGGATAGAAGGAAACAAGGTATATAGTCAGCAAAATAAGAACAGACAAGACGATCAACAGATACAGTATAGACAGAGAGCAGATAACTCTAATAATGTATCTAATCGCTGCAGGGATCAGAGATGCGGACCAAGAAGATACAGTAATCAAGATGATACACCATATGAGAGAGCGTGCAGAAACGAACCAGAAAACATAGGCATAAATAATAAAGACCACAATTACTTTCGCTATGCGCAAAGAATAGATCAAGTAATACAGCGAAAAGCTAGCGGTGGAAAATATGGACGGGTAGAGAGTGATAGAGACCAACCATATGATATCAACCTTGTTACAGATTCCTTATTGCCAACACCAGCAAAATATTGCCGTAGTGAACGAAAAAAAAGAAAGGATTAGTCACAGTAGACATTCAGAGTATACTCCATGGCGGATAACCAATAAGAGATACTCAAGCGCACCATTGCAACAAAGATGTGGAACAAGATATTCAAAACCCTTTGATTACTGCCGTAGTGAACGACAGTGCGAATATGATAATAGAAACAATGGACGGTATACTCCATGGCAAATAACCAGAGCAGAAGATAGAAACAAACCATTTAGGAAGAACGAGTCTATGAATGACAGACATTGGAGATACAATAACAGAGAACGAGAGAGTAGGAACAACCTTCACAGAATGGAGGATAATACATGTGTTAAGACACCATGGTCAAGCGAGGATTCGCATACACCAGGAAGCACACCAGATCGAGCAGCACAATTGCTGGCGACATTGAAAGCAGACGATCAATATAAGAGAAAACTTAGTGCATTTGTTACCAAACACCAAGATGTATTTGCACTTACAGACATGGAGTTGGGCAGAACTAATACTATAAGCATGGACATTCAGACTACAGTAGAGGACCCTATCAGTTTGAGACCCTATCACACCCCTCTGAAGAATCGGGAGATAGTGGAAAAAGCCATAAACGAAATGTTACAAGCAGGGATCATAGAAAGATCTACATCGGCATGGTCATCGCCTATAGTTATTGTCACAAAGAAAGATGGATCAAGTAGATGTTGTGTAGATTTTGCTGCGACTACCGAGCACTGAATAAGATAACTAAAACGATCTCATACCCGCTACCACGTATTGATGACATATTGGCAACCCTTGGGCATTCAACATATTTTACCACATTGGACGCACGCTCTGGATTTTGGTGCATCCCTATGACTCCAGCGGCAAAGGAGAAATCAACCTTTTGTACACACATAGGTAGCTACAAATGGAATGTTATGCCATTCGGGTTGAAAGGAAGTCCAGCAACATACATGGCATTAATGGATGAAGTCTTGCAAGGAATGCACACTTTTGCATTGGCTTACATAGATGACATACTCATACATACAGCAGGTACTGTGGATGAACACTTAAAGAAAGTAGAGCAAGTTTTCGATCGTCTTCGACACCATCAAGTAAAACTCAAGCTAAGCAAGTGTCAATTTCTGAACACAGAAACTAAGTACTTGGGATTCATAGTGAACAAAGATGGCATTCGGCCGGACATAGAGAAAGTAGAAGCAATAAAGAAGATACCTGCTCCCACAACAGTCAGGCAAGTTCGAGCATTTATAGGATGTTGCGGTTATTACAGACGCCACGTTCCAAAATTCTCAGAAGTCGCTGAACCACTTATTGCCCTCACCAAGAAGTACTCTCGATTTAAGTGGACAGAAGAATGTCAGAAGGCTTTTGAACATCTTAAAGAAGCACTCGCATCATTGCCACTTTTAACACATCCAGACATATCTCAACCGATGATTCTGTATACGGATGCTTCTGAGACAGCGATAGGTGCTCGCCTAGTTCAGCATAGAGAAGAGGCTGGAATACTTACTACACCAGAGATCCCTAATGAGATGCCTATAGCATTTATATCACATGCGCTCTCTAAAACTCAGAAAAGATGGTCAGTCACAGAAAGAGAAGCCTTTGCAATACATTATGCCATACAGAAACTTGACTTTTACATTAGAGGTACCAAACTTACCATTCGAACAGATCATCAACCATTGCTGAATTGGCTTACCAAGACACATGAACAACCAAAGAAGTTACAAGTTTGGGCTATCAATTTGCAACAGTATGATGCAACAATTGAACACCTCCCAGGTACACAGAACATCTGTGCAGACTTTCTATCTAGAATCCCACACCTTAGTACTACACAGCAAGATGATTTGGATACGAGTACTGACATTAATGACAACACAAAGGAAATAAATGTAATCAGTTCCGGTGGAGTGGATGTTGACGATGGCACAGATACAACAGACATAGATACAGAGGAGACAACAAACTTATGTACATTTGATGTAGGCGCAGAACAGAGAAAAGATCCTGAGATAGCCAAGATTATCAAACAGTTAGAAGCGAAGCCTAAATCGCTTAAACAATTTACTATCATGCCACAAGACCAAGCCTTGTACCATATAGATCCTAAACAAGAAGGTAGACCACAAAAAGTAATTCCTCAGTCATTAGTACCTCAGATATTGGCACAATTCCATGATAACAATGGACACGTCGGTCGAGACAAAACCATAGATGTTATCAAGAAAAGGTACTATTGGACAACGATGTACAAAGATATCATTGAATATATTAATACTTGTAAAACTTGCAAGATACGCAACATGAGACCAACCAAAGTTCCTTTGCAACGGATGAAACAATCACACTTCCCCATGGAAGTTATAAGCATGGACATTTCCGGTCCATATACTGTTACACAGTCTGGAAACGAATACTTGTTACACATTGTCGACCAATACTCAGTATGGCCCGAAAGTTATCCTCTTAAGAATCAAACATCAGCAACAATAACAGATTTTTTCCTACAAGAATTTTTGCCACGACATGGTTGTCCCAGAAGAATAATTACAGACAATGGTAAACAATTTGTCGGCAACCCTTTCAAACAGACCCTAAAAACTCTAAACATTCAACATACTACTACGTATTACAGACCGCAGGCAAATGGACGAAACGAACGAATGCATGCCACATTGCTTGATATCATTGCTAAGTATATACAAGGTAATGCCCAGTATTGGGACATATACATTAATCAAGCCCTTGAAGCAATACGGGTCAATAGAAATGACACAACAGGATATTCACCTTTCTATATGTTATATGGACGGGAACCCAATTTCCCATTAGACAATCTCTTACAACCACAGAGGAGATATCAAGGCGAAGATCCAATTCAAATTATAATACAAGAAAAGCACAAGGCTCATCAAATAGCAAATAGTAATGCACAGAAAGCCTTTAAGAAATGGCAGAAGCACAAAGACAAAAGAGCGACATTAGAACAATTCAAACCTGGAGATATAGTATATTATAGGAAGAATGTTCGAGGTAAGATGGATGACCAATGGCTCGACGGATATAAAGTGTTGGAGCAGACAACACCTGTAAATTATAAATTATGGAATGAAGAGAAGAGCATCGAAGTCAAAGCACACGTAGCACAGATGAAAAAAGATGATCATCGCCCCATAGTACCACCAGCTTTACAGAATACCAGACCAATACGAAAATCTACTTTGACTTATTACGAGTCTACAGAGTCAACAAACAGTTCACTTGTCGAATACGACACCGATGAAGGGCAGGACATTGATGATGAACAAAACAACAACCCAGAACAAGTATCAGATGCTGTAAGACGCCTCACTCGCTGCAGAGAGAATTCAGAAGACGAGGAAGATATTCCACTAACAGAATTAAGAGAGAGATTGAGATCCAGAGACAACCGTCTATATAATAGAGATAGTAGAACGTCACTACCCATACATGATGACGAAACAGAAACAACACCCAAAGTTAGTGACTGGGGTGTAACTGCGAGAGGAGACAACTGGGTAGTTCAAATGACCAAGAGCGACGAGGATATAGATACTATTTCCAGTGAGGTCATAGTCAGTGACAGTGGTAGATCAACACTAGCGCGGAAACAGATTGTTACAAGAGCACAAATCCATGCAGAACCTGAAACAACATATGATAGATCAACCCCTACTCCTCAAAGGTTGTACAACGAACAAGAGGACATGGGCACACATACGCAAGAGGAAGATAGAATACAAATAGGTCAGCATGCAGACAGTGAATATTACAGCGAGATCTTAGAGGATACGACAGCAATAAGAAGTGAATGGAACAGTGCTGATAATGAAATAGATGCACCATACAAACATACGAGAGCTGCAGAACAGAGAAGCAGAGCACATGAACAGCAGCTATTGAAACAAAAGGAGCAACAATTACAGACTAAACAACAGAGTGGTCCAAGTCGAACCCAAGATACGGAGGAGACATCAGCTAAAGATTCAGATACCCAGGAGGAGATGGAGCAAGAGAAAATAAAAGGAATAAAGAGACAGAGGTCGTCTTCAGATGATTCGCCGAATGTTGTAAGGCAACTACCAAAGCTGAGACATGTAGAAGAGGTCAGAAGGAGGAGGAAGGAAAAGATGAGAAATGGTAGTGCAGCAAAGAGTAACGAAGAGATAGAGGCACTCGTTCAAAATCTTGACAAGAAATTGGAAGATTTGAAAAAGAAGATGAGCAGTTATAGAGAAGGACAAGAGAAGGAACAAGATAAAAGGACCAAGGAAACGGGTCAACAAAGAATAGACAGTGTAGACCATGGATGGTCAGGAAACAACAAAGAAGAAGAAGAAAGACATAGAGATATAACAGAAGTAGAAGACACTTATTATGATGCACCGTGCGAATTTATTGATAGAGAATGTGAGGAGCTGAGAAATAAAGGGGGTAATAGAAGAGATACGGATCGAAGGGAGTACCGATCCAAGAGCCGAGATAGGCTAAGAAATAGAAGCGGTAGTAGAAGTAGAGAAACTACTAAGGATCGAAGGAGATACCGACCTAGTGGTAGAGAGGAAGAAAGAAATGACACAACAAAATTGGAAGAGTTAACCACACGTTGTGCAGATTTAGAGAGCACATTGGAAAAGTTACAAAAGAAACAGAAGATAAATAGACAAACATTGGAGAAGGAAGATGTAATATCACCAGAGGCAGGTGATAGTAGAAAGGAAGATATGGCTGCACTGTGCGAATTTATTGATATGAAATTTGAGGAGCTGAGAGTGGACAATGAAGACAGGAGAAATACGGATCGAGGAGAATATCGATCCAGGAGCCAAGAGGCTAGAAAGGAGGAGATAAGTAGTGGTAGCAGAAGAGAAATAAGAAAGTCGAGAATCCCAGTGAAAAATGGGAAAGTTAGGCATGAAAGCAGAGACACGTCAATTAGTACCAGTGTCCAACCGAGGCAAACGGTTGATGAGGTAAGAAGTGGAGAGGTTGAGAGAAACTCGGGAGAGATACGAGATAGAGAGGTAGAGAGGAAGCAAAGTGTTAATGAAGTCAGAATAGTAGAAGGGACTCAAGACATGAATAAACTGATAGCGTTGGAGGCGCTTAAAAGTAGAGAGGCCATGATGATGAAGTTTTTAGACATGGTGAATAAGTAAGGAGAATGGGAGATAGCAGCAACAAGCTATGTGAGCAATGGCATAGCATATTATGAGAGGTAAACAAAATGGCGGCGGCAACTTAGTCTTGAGAAGCCTAAGTATAATTGGTCTGTACCGCACACAACAGACAACTGAGTACACCTGACCAATAGGATACTGCAGTAGGGGAGAAGAGTAAAGGAGATGTAAGACGTACATTTGAGGCCGCGGTGGTCCGGCAAGAAAATTTTTGTGAAAAGTCGTGGTGACGACGGAAATAGTAAGTCGTGGTGACGACGGCAGAAATACTACAGACTTAGATTTTTGATGAAGCACCACAAGAAGACAGCAATTATGGGATGAAATAAAGTATCAACTACAACTATCAACTACAAGTTAATCCTACCTTATACGATCAAGACGGGACATGGAAGATAATAGACCTTTACAATCAACAAGAAGAAACAGTACAACGGAGTCCAAGCCTTACAGATGAAACAAAGAAGCAAGAAGCACATGAGTCTACCTGCAATACAAAGACAACACATCAATGTTCGCAATGTTAGTCACATGGTCACAACCATCATTCCCTATTCCTTCGTTAATCCCAACATACTCCCTGCAACACCTGTTGCAACCCCAGTGATCATGTGAAGCGAACATGTGATGACAGAAGACGATCACTCACACCTTCAGAAGTATCAGCCGAATTGGAACTTTACAGAAGGAAACAGAAGCCAACCATGACTACCAGCCACAAGTTAACATCAGCCTAGACGATCAAGTCGGGACATTGAAGATGGGAGACTTTTGCAGTCAACGGGAAATGACATACTACAGCGGAGTCGAAACCTTACAGAAGAAACAAAGAAGCAAGAATCACATAAGAAGTCTGGCCACACTACACAGAGACAACGCATCAGTGTTTGCAATGTTATCACATGGTCACAACCATCATTCCCTATCCCTACGTCAGCCATAACATATTCCCTGTGACACCTGTCGCATCCCCAGTGATCATGTGAAGCGAACAGGTGATGACAAGTGACATACAAGCAACAAGATGGAACTATGCAGCAGAACCGGAGCCGTACAGAAGGAAGAATGAGTCAACAACCACAACCACTAGCCAAGCTAACCCCAGCTTATATACTACAGTTGGGATGATGAAGATGAGATATCCTTACAACCACAGAGAAACAACAAAACTTATTATCATCATCGAAGACCTACAGCACAGCTTATAAACTTTAGCAACAATATTGCTGACGAGATGGTACTACTTATACAATCAGAACTTATCAACATAAAGCAAAGAAAATAACATTGAAAGAATGGACGACTTTACCAACACCAGACTCAGAATTTAAACATCAAGTAAACAAGCTATTGTCATACTGACAACAACAACAGAAATTCGTTCGTCCTCATCCTCCTGCAGAGCGACTATAAATAACATCACAACTGATACCAACTTCATCAGTACGACAGTCGTCTCTACAGTAGAGAAATTTACACTGATGGAGCTTGCAAAAGAGATCTCCAAACTCATACAAACAGTGTAATCGCCGTAAAGTACTTCCCCAGCATATAGTACTAATTCACAGCACTTCCCCAGCTATAGTGCTTAATCAAGGTACCCCAATCAACGGTATCCAACGGTTAGTTAGTTCATTAGGTCTCAGTGGTAAACTCAAGTAGTTGTTGACATCTCAGTACACTTACACATTTATATTATACACTAACTTTGTGAAAAAAGTTAGAAGAAACTTAATGGTGAGCAACAGCATAGATAGTAATCAACTACAGTAATCACATAAACAGGAAACATTATATGTAGTGATAAGACTTTGATCACATGCACATGAGTGATAGCTACTGTACTCTCGCGATATTCAGAGTGATAGTGAAATAGTTTATACAAGAGACCAACGTAACTGAGAAGTTAGATTAAACAATGAATTATTTCATAAAACAATTGAACAATATTTCAAGAAAGATACAGATTTCTAAAAGAGACAATAATACGCTTCTTCACAAGATGAGACTTACCAAGACTTAGGTTAAAAGTTTTCATGTTAATTTGCAATGTCCATGTTTTTCAGAGGTATACTTTCTCCACCACCAGGCATAGAGGGCAACAAGAAAAAAAAAAAGAAATGTCACAGTCCAAGCCAGGGTGTTGCAGCAGTGGAAGAAGAAGAAAAAAAAAAAAGAGAAAATAACCTACTCCCTCAGAGCTGCGCACATTAGACGGTAGATAAAGGGCCTTATTCCACATGACAGTGTTTATACAGGTGACTTCGAAATGAGATGTCTCCACAATTGGTATTGATTACTGGTTGGGTAAGATACAACACAGATGACCCTTACATGGTCATGTCCGCATTGAGTTGAGGCATTTTGGTCTGGAAAATTTTGGGTAAATCCGACATACAGGGGTACATGTATATAGTAACAGACTAAGCTTACGGTTTCGGCAGATGCATCAAAGGCTAGCATCAGCCAAGCACATCCTGCTCTGACAATAGTGACTTAGGTCTTTTACTATCGCCCCAAGACAGATGGTAAGATTTCGCGCGATTAGTTGCATACATGACTGGTAATTCGACAGATGCATCAAAGGCTAGCATCAGCCGAGCACATCACATCCTGACGTAGTAACACATATTTCTTGCTGTCACTTTGGGAATGTTTAGTTAATGCATGCTTGGTGACGCTATATATTATATTTCTACTACTCTGCCTATCTGACCGTTGCAATGAATACTGACATTGACGGCAGATACTATAGACATATTACGGACTGACAAACCTCTGTTTCCAGAGGCAGTACCATGTCGCTCATATATATATGTATATAAATAGAATGTATAATGATAATGTTTGAGAAGTATTAAGTACAATGTTTACTTGTTTTTCCAATACGATGTTAATGAGATGTTAGAATAGACATATATAATCTTAAGAGTGTGACAAACTACAATAACTACACATAGTCTTGGGAAACTTAATAGACTTCTTCCCAAGTTACAAGATGTGGCATACTACATGATCAACACTGACATTGGTTGAAAAAGAAAAGAAAAAATGTATAGTACCTTAAGAGCATGTTAATTGGTATAATGTACCTATCTCAGGCATAGAGGTGTTCAGGACTAATAGAAAAAAAAAGAGAGAAAGGAGATGAGCAATGATCCAGACTCAGTCAGATGGAGTCTTATTCATGGACATAGGCAAATATTACACTGAGGATGAACGTCCCTATATATATATATATATTTATAGCACTGGTTATGTAGAGATACAAGGGATAAAACTTGGTTGCATTATTGGGTACTACTTGTTTGAGAGATGATGGTAATGAATTAAGTAAATACAATGTTTATTTATGCCTTTTATATATTCATGAAAATAATATTTTATGTTGAAGTAGAAATTATATGAGATGCTCTAGTTGTGGCATTGATATTAGGTTTATAATATAGTCTCACTATTACGATTTAATTTGTTGGTAATTTCGAGTCGTCTATGGTAATAGTATTAGAGATGTTAGTGGGATACATTGATAATATATTTTTTTTGATAGAATACAAATGTCTCCCTGCGGGATACATTTGAACGGCCCCGGGACGTATGTCACCGTTTGGTTGTACAGCGTAAAATACGCTGCAGTTAAAGTCAGTCGAACAGTTATTTGGGGTTAACAAGATGAAAGAGTATATAAAAATGGGTTAGAAAATCAGAATAATTTAAGTGATAAGTTATTTGTTCTTAACATGGGAGATAAAAGAATGAAAATGTAGTGTTTTTTGTAAGGGAGGGAACCTTTTTAGACTTTAAAGTAATCTAAGTATATATCATTAGAGTTTACCAAATTTGCATATCAGACCAGTTTTAATAGAGATATAGAAGGATTAATGTAACTAAGGTAAAAGTACTAAGGGGAATAAAAATATTATTAGCGCCCTTTACAGTTAAGAGAGCGGAGTGCCGAGTAAAACGCACGTGAAAATAGTGACTAGAAATAAACAGTTATGTAGCACAGTTCACGGAGTTGGACAGCATAGAATTAAGCGTGTAGCTGGCGATAGGTGAGTGAACTGAATAACGGACCAATCACATTCACTCAAAAACAACTGTGGATCATCAGATAGGAAATTGAAGGACGAAAAGAGATCAGTCCCATCAGAAACTTTGCGGAAGCAAGAAGTGCCGCCCAGGGCTCTCAAGAAACGAACTTGTGGTCAACAAGTGTTCGTATCCAGAAACTGATAGCTAGATTTAGAATTTCTTAGCGATAGGAATTCAGGAGAATAGATTATCTGTGGTTAAATATTGAGATGAACATATTAGGAATAGAATAAGGGTGAACAGTAGGGATTGTGATAGGTGTTGGACTTCGATTTAAAACGGTAAGAGGAATTTTGAGCTATTTTTTTTTGACTTTCAGCAACTTTGTCACAGGCTAATGACGCATCTATTTAAGGGAGCGAGCTACAGAAGAGAATATTGAAGCAAAGGCATAATTAAAGATAAACAAAGCGGATAACTTTGATTATCAGATAGCCAGGATGGGCTGTCATACCAAGAAGATGAGGCATTGCCATTAGACGAGATGGTATTGAACAAAGGGTTTACAGCACTGACATTCATGAAACATATCATGCGCTCTCTCATATAAGAGTAAGTATGAAGACGCCACCACAAGTGAATCTGATATTCATGAAACATCTTATGCGCTCTCTCATATTAGAGTAAGTATGGTGGAGGCCATTTTGGTGTTGGACATTGTTTGATTATTTCAGGTGTAGCTATTGAAATCTTATATGCTGCATTTAAAGGAGTTAAACCTAACTAGGTTGAGATTGGGTGAGAACATGACTCCAAGGATTTAGAACTGTTGTAGAAAATGTGAGAAAAATCGTGTAAAATGAGAAGGAACTTTAGTAGGCTAGGTATACAACGAAATATGCAAGAGGCTACAGGAGAAACAATATATATATATATATATATATCTATGCTTTGAGATATTTGATTGAATCAAGTGGAAGACTTGAGGACATTGTAATTGAGAACTGTATCTGATGAATTATGTTGGTTGATCTTGGATTATCTTATGTAAATAAAAGTTGTTTTCGAAATTGAATCACATCACTCCGGTTGCTTTGATGAGTGAAGAGATTAAGGAATGGAGAGTTATTAGAAGTGAGTAATAGGAGAGATAGAAATAATAGAACACCCTATACGCATCAGTCGCTGCTCACCACCAAGGAGGGAAGAACGTGGTCTGGGTTGAACAAAAGACGAACCTTATATCATCCAGGAATCACCATCTCTGGCGGAACAAGGGGGCCAGTAGGAGAAATAGTCTCACTTGGAGGAAAGATAAAAAAGAAAGTGAATGATAGATAACTAGGCCTGCCTCAGTCACCTAGTTAAAATAGATAATAAAAGAAACACCCACGCTGCTACATCTGCACTGCGTTGAAGGATCGTTTTGGCAGGGAAGGCCAGAATTTTCTGAATCGCTTTGTTACGTGTGATGAAACCTGAGTGCATCATTTCACTCCGAAATCAAAACAAGCATCCATGCAGTGGAAGCATATGGACTCACTACCACCCAAAACAATTTCGGAAAATTGTGTCTGCTGGGAAAGGGATGGCGAGTGTTTTCTGGGACAAATGTGGCATTATTCACGTGGATTTTCTACCCCGTGGTGCCACTATCAACAGTGAAGAGTACTGTCGCATTCTAAGTGATGTGCATAACCATCTGCGGAAAAAACGGCCTGGTTTGATAAGAAAAGGCGTCCTGTTTCTACAGGATAACGCAGGACCACATACCGCTCACCGCACCACGTGCAAATTACAGCAACTCGGGTGGGAGGTATTGCCACATCCCCCTTACAGCCCAAACCTCGCTCCGAGCGACTTCTACCTGTTTGGACCCCTGAAAGAGTTCCTGGGAGGTCAGCATTTTAGCACTGATGACGAAGTGAAGCAATGTCCTACAATGGTTCAGGAGTACTGACATATCTTTCTACGCTAAAGCTTTTCAAGCATTAATTAAAGGCTGGGATAAGTGTATAAATGTTGCAGGGGATTATATCGAAAAATAAATGGCAATTTCACTCCTACAAATTTGTTCTTTTAGTTTGTACAAACAAAAGTCCCGGTTTGACTTGAACGACCCTCGTATATATATATATATATATATATATATATATATATATATATATATATATATATATATATATAAATATATATATATATATATATATATATATATATATAATAATAATAATAATAATAATCCCACTGATTAACTCTGCGGTGGGGGCTAAATGAGCTGATAAATAAGTGCTTAATTCTTAAATAAAAGTGGTCGGCAGGTTATAGAATTAACGTGCTCAGCGACAGCCAGCATTGTTTTCGCTTGCCTGAATTTCTTGTGAAGACTCCCAGGTGATAGAAGCTTTACTACTCTTCTATCTACATTTCTACCAAGAGTAATCTTGTGTATAAATAGACTCCATTGAAGCCTATAATAGATACTCTTGAGTTTTGTCTTTTGTTGGACCACTACTGCAAAGCAGGGGAGGCAATACCGTCACAGTTGGATCCGAGCTCTCTTGATCTCCATATATTTCCCAATGCAATGAAAGCTCCTCTTGCTTTTTTGTATTTTCTTTTGATATCACTGTCTGTCCCTCCAACTTTGTCTATATTGCTGCCAAGATATGTGTACGATTCTACATCTTGTAGTGGTGTTTCTTCAAATTCAACTTTGTTATCATTACCTGCATTTATTCTCATAATTTTTGTCTTTTCCCTGTGTATTTTCAGACCCAATTGCCGTGACCTCTCATCGAGTGTTTTCAATTTGTCCTGCATCTGAATATGGTTATGGGACAGAAGATCCAAGTCATCGGCAAAATCCAGATCATCCAACTGCTTAGTCAGAGTTCACTGGATTCCATGACTGTTGTGTCTTGTCGATTTCTCATAACCCAGTCTATTGCTAGTAAGAAAAGAAATTGAGACAACATCCCGTTCTTATCCCAAACGTTTCTGTAAGCTTGTGTCACCGTTGGGTTTGCTCAAAGCATTATTTGTGCTTCAAGCAAGGTTTGTATGAACGGTGATTTGGTTTTAGTCAAGTAAAAGAGTGTAGAAAAATGGTTTAGGAAATATGAATGGATTTGGAAACAGACTATTTGTCTTAGTTAAAGGGAGATAAAATGAGTGAAGGGATGCTTTGAAAAAAATGGAGGAAACTCCGCATATTTCGGTTGGTGGATAAAAGTCTTGAATTAGGGTTAAGCAGATTTGGTGGGTTCTAAATTGTGGTTGAGAAAATTAGCATGTAACAATTTTGTAGTAAGCTTTAAAGAAGAGAAAATGGTGTTCAGTTAAAACGTCAAAGGGAGATAACGCAGAATTAAGTCCCTTGCAGGTGTTGGTGAGTTGAGGAAAAAAATACACATGGGAATAGAGTGAAGGAAGTCTAAAAATAACAGACGATAGTTCACTGAATTCGCTTACGTTGTAAAAGCGTGAACATGTTTTCCAGTGAGTGAAAATAAGGCCGACCAATCGTTTTAGCTGGTAAACAGGGACATATGAGTTGACCATTGACTAGAAGTCAAGGGCAGAACAGTTTACGGCTCGCAAGTGTGCGGTCGTGTGTTTCTGAAGATGAAGAAACCAGAAAGTTGTGCGGTTGCCACAAGTTTGATAAGATCTGTAGAAGTTATCACAGATAGATTAGAAGTGACAAAGTAAACTCATAAGGTATATAGATAAGCTAGGAGATGCTAGTCCTAGGAAATTTCGGAGGATGTGACAAAGATTAATCAGAACAGTATGAGTAAACTAAGAAGTGTCATAGTCAGAGAAAAATGCTACTTAAGAGAATTTGTTTTATAATATCACTATGAGTGTGTTCACAGGAGAGATTCAGGGAATCACCTGTAAGTATTGACCCTTTTATGAATTATTATGCATTTTGATGAACATGTTCCTGATTCGCAGCAGAGAAATCACAAGACAATATGTTAGAAAATTGAGTAAATGAAATAGTACTGGGCGAGAAGTTTAAAGAAGAGAAGCAGTGGAATGCCCAGGATGTACCAGAGAAATAGAAATACAAAGTACTGTGCATAAAGTTGATCAGGAGTTTTGAGGCAGATTGGGCAAAAATGAAATAGAGCTTGAGGAAACTAAATAAGTACTTTGAGACGAGATAAGAACAAAGGGGATTAAATGCCTACATACTTTGGTGATACAGAATGTATACTTGAGGTAACTATGATATGACTGCAGGTGTGCTCTATATGAAGAATTACCTGCATCTTTGAAATATTTATACTACATGTAAATAAATAGGATTTTGTAAGAGAACAAACAAATGCTTGAGTTGTTCCATGAGGGATTGTTGTTGAATGCCCGATCATTAATTACTAGGAAAAAACCACTGTACGAATCAGTCACTAGATAACAACAAAGAAGGGCACGAACGAGTCGAGGGTTGAATAAAATGAAGTTGTTCATCCAAGAATTGTCAACTCTGGCGTTTAGGGCCAGTACCCAAACACTACTAACTCAAAACTTGGAAGATAAACAAGGAGACTGGTGTGTCACACAACTAGGCCTGCCATCTGTCACCTAGTAAAGATTAAGACCACTCACACTGTTACATATTGGATAATTGGTACCTTTGGACCAGTTCCAATATTTACACTGTTACACTTGTCCTTCATGAAGAACTCTGCATGTCATGTCTTCATTTATTTTCTTTATTAAATTAATGATCTTCAGGGGAACTCCATAATGCCTCATCAATTTCCAAAGTGATTCTCTGTCTACACTGTCAAATGCCTTTTCGTAGTCCACAAATACAATGTATAGTGGTGAACTCCATTCCAGACTTTGTTCAACTATTATTCTCAAAGTGGCTATCTGGTCTGTACAGGATCTGTTTTGTCGAAAACCTGCATGTTCATCTCTGTGTTTCTTTTCTATGGACTCTTTTAATCTCTCGAGGATAATCGTGTTTAATGTTTTTCCAGGCTCTGATAGTAAAATTATGTCTCTATAATTTTTTGCACTCTTGTAAGTTTCCCTTCTTAGGCAACTTAACCAGATATAATTCTTTCCATTCTGCAGATAACTCTTCCTTTTCCCAGACTTTACCAAGTAATTTATATAACATCTCTGTAGCCGTGTCGATATCTGCTGTGATGGCCTCTGCTGGAATGCCATCTGATCCAGCCGCATTTTCATCTCTTAGAAGCTTTATGACTTTCTTTATTTCTTCCTTCGTTGATCTTTCACAGTTAATTTGTAGCTCTTCTTCTGCTGGTTGGATATCGGGGGGGAGCTGGTCTATTGATAATTTCCTCAAAATATTTCGTCCACCTCTTCATTTGCTCTTGTATATTGTTGAGCAGTTGTCCATTCTTGTCTTTTATGAGGCAACTTGTTTGCTTGTATTTCCCTGTTAGCTTCTTTGTGCTGTTATACAGTTCTCTCATATTTCCTTTGGCTACTACATGATCTTCTGCCTCTCTTCCAAGAAAGGTAGATCTGATAAAAATCTAATAAATGTAGGGATGAGTAAATCAGAGATTAAGAGCTTAATTAAAAATTTAATAACAGATGAATGGAAAGCAGAGTGGGATAAAAATCTGAAAGGAAGACATGCATATAAGATGTTCAAGGCTCCAACAAGAAAATGTCAGATATCTAAAGAATTGAAAATTCCCAGTAATAAGAAACTTCTCAGGCTACAGCTGGGAAAAGGTTATTTCAGAATAGAAGAACCTTACTGTGCAGGATGTCTTCAAGACAATAATATAGAACATTTCTTGTTAAAATGTAAGAGGTATGAACAAATAAGAATACCAATATTAGATTATTTGCAAGCATCCAACTTACCTATAAATATAGAAGAGGTGTTGAGAATAGACAGACCTAGGGAACTGCATAATATAGTCAAACAATATTAACACGAACAAATGTTAATATTTAGTGGCTGGTAATGTGAAGGTCTGATGCTGTTCTTACAATGCATATGACTTTTAACGGATGAGAGTCAATTAAATATACTGTTCAAAAAAAGAAACTCATAGCTACTGAAGGCACTCACATAGCCATAATTTTGACATTCAATAACTTTTTTAATTTAATGAGTTAATTGTTCAAATTGCACACAAGAATACCTTAGGGTTTAGTCAATCAATTGACAGTTGTTTTGCATCTGGGTCACGAGAGTTTTTTGGCGTACGGGCTTTCCCGTTAGTATGGTGTGTGGCCTCCTCTTGCATCGTTCAGCGACTGGCATCTCCTGGGCATGGATGCGATCAGACGTCTGATGTGGGCCTGTGGGATGGCTGCCCACTCTTCCTGGAGTGCCTGGAACAGATCACGACGATTGGCTGGAGCAACGTCTTGACGACAAACACGTCTATGCAGCTCATCCCACAGGTGCTCAATCGGACTCATGTCTGGAGACAGGGAAGGGTGAGAATGTTGTTGGCAGTCAGAAACTGCGTGGTCAACAGTGCACAATGGGGTCTGGCGTTGTCCTGTTGAAACACAGACCTTTGGCCAGCTAAAAGTAGAAGGACATGGGGTCGAAGAATTTCATCGACATATCGTTGCGCATTCAAGCCTCCTTCAATGTGCACCAATTGACTCCTTCCATTGTAACTGATCATTCCCCACACCATTGCACCTCCACCACCGTGCGGCGGAGCTTCATCAACGCAATTTTGGGCAAAACGTTCATTTCGTCTACGGTAGACCCTTCTCCGTCTATCATGACGCTGCAACAAAAAGAAAGATTCGTCACTAAAGCAGACACGTCTCCATTGATTGGCAGCTGCCCAGGGACGATGCTGGTTGGCTCAAAGAAGTTGATTTTGGCGATGGCGTCGCGTAAGGACAGGTCCTCGGTGAGGTCGTTGTGCCCAAAGTCCAGCGTCATGCAGTCTATTCCGGACAGTTTGATCAGACACATGACGTCCTGCAGGCAATGACTGGGCAGTTGAGGAAGCTGTTGTAAACCTGTCTCTGAGGTGACGAAGCCGAATAAAGCGACCCTCCGCTGCTGTTGTCACTCTGGGTCGTCCACTGCGATGCCGGTCTTCAACTGAGCCAGTGGCTTGGAACCGGTGCCAAAGTCGACTGATGGTACTCTGATGCACGTTTAGATGCCTGGCAACCTGACTTTGACTTTCGCCTGCATGCAGTCGGCCAATAGCAATGTTCCTTAAATTTATCGATAGAGACGCCATAAATGTCTGCTTGAAAATGATCTGAATTTTTTTTGTGTAGCGTTATCCTTTTATAGGGTTTCAGTTGCGTAGTCAGTGAATAGTGTTCACCCCAAATTGTGTTGCTTTCACGTGCGCGCAACATGAGCTGTGGTCAAAAATTGCGTCATAAACACTATTGACCACTGCGTTGTAACGATTACAAAAACGAACGCAATTCAGGTCAACACGTGCATTTGGCACTGTAAAGAACATTTGAGGCTGGTTTGTATATACCCTAGCACCAAATTTTACTTACACACTCATAAAAACGCGCCCTCGGATAGCTATGCGTTTCTTTTTTTGAAAAGTATATCTGTTAAAGTCAGTTATATAACTGGAACCACCAGGCCTTTACACCCTTCCACTTTAATGTTATTCTTGTTCAGAGTTACTTCTTGATTTTTTTTTTTTTTTAATATTTATTTAACGTATAAGCACAATTGTGGTTGTCCCTATTTACATTGATTTGACAAATGTGATGCCACTTTCTATATCGGCGGTTGTTCATATTATTTGGAATTGAAAACAATATGTATCCTAATTATAATCCATCATAGGTTGAAAGGGATATCTTTTTTTTTTTCATTAACTTAAAAAAAAATGGCAACAAAGACAAGAAATATTGACAGGTTAAAGAAAAATACCCTAGACAATGCAAACATTTTATTTTATATATTTTTTTCTCAAACCGGGACAATTTCGAGAGTTTGCTCGAAACTGAAAGTGAGCGCCTTCTATGCGATGTTAGAAAGAGAGAGGTGTATTCAGCTAAGTACTTGTGATTCAAAAAGGCTAAGTAATGGAGTGGTTAACAAAAAACAATATCAGTTGCACTTGTTTTTGTAATCAAGGTAGATTTGTTAAACAATGTGAGTTGCCCTTGCACAAACCACACGTGTACACATACATTTCACCACAATCATCATCAAAGAACTGTTTTATCAACACTGGACAGTGTTCTTGTGAAATAAAATATTATTTCAGTCCCTCATAGATTTCAAGTATTCTGTCGATAGCTGTAAGTAGCGAAAGAAAACGGGTGTTGCCATGTTGAAGAACCTTTTTATACTCGACATCTACAAATTCACAGAACTCTTTTAGTAGAGTTACTCGAACCGTATAAATGTGGAAATATTTATAAATGTTGACCACTAAAGCTTCTATTTCAATAGGTAGAACATCAACTGTTGGAATTGAAAACAATATATATCCTAATTATAACCCATCAGAGGTTGAACGGAATATCTTTTTTTTTTTTCATTAAAAAAATAAAAATCAACTGCTGTTTGAAAACAGTTGTGAACGATGTGAGCACCGCAACCAATGCCCACAATATTTCTTCCTAGTTCCTTCTTCACTCGACTGTAAATATCGTTTTCTTCTCTCCGTTTTACACCTCCAAAATTGGTATTGCAGTTATCTCCACAAATTCCAATAATTTTTTGTTTTTGGTTATATTATGGTTATTGATAACTGACATTAAATAATTTGTCAATATTTCTGCAGTTTCACCGGGAACTGATTGAAAGTCTAAAAGTTTAACTTTTACTCCACAATCTGGTACAAAATACCGCACAACACATGGCACAGTTTTAATTTATTTCCTGTTGGAAGAATCAATTGATATTGTCAAAAAATTTTTTTGTTTAAATCTTCACAAAGTTGCTGAAACAACAGTGGCTCAATCACATTAACAATGACAGCTTCACATTTTGTTCTGGCTAGTCTAAACTTTGTTTCAGAAAACGTTGATATCAATTTAGATGAACAATCGGCAGACTTGAAGCTGAGATTGTGAATAGCAACATGAAATGCAAAAGTTGCTTCTTTAGCAGCTGTTAAAAATTCTTTGTCACATGGATCGGCACCTTAAAAATATGACAATATTTTTTTAGGAAGTTCCTGCCGCTGCTATACTAGCCTTATGTCTCGCACATTTCAAGTGATTTTGATGTCCGAACGCCCACCATGAGCCATCGAAAATTCTGAAGAACACTGTTCGCATTTTACTTTGTCAATATGACCACAAACTTTTTTCAAAAACGGATAATCCTTTCTTAATTCATCCGTAAATACACAGTTTCTTTGTGGCATTTTTGGGGGTTAAATTAATTTAATTTACAGTACAAAATGGGAGCCGCGGTATGGTTAGTGCACTGGCTCCCTAGCTCAGTGGTCTATGGTTCGATCCCCAGATGACGTGGGATTTTTTTAGGCCGCAAACGGTTTCTGGGTCGACCCAGCCCCAATAGGGTACCAGAGCAGCTTCTGGGAAGGTTAAGGCGGCCGGCGTGGTGCTGACCACATCACCCCTAGATGGTCAAGAAATTATTGGCCTACCACCATATTCCCAATATGCCCCAACTTGATCCTTTACCTTTTTTTTAAACAGTACAAAATAATCGTAAACAACACGCCGAAAACAAACACCGACTCGAGTAAATTACCTACGCAATCTGACAACTCAACTAAGATTGCGCATGCGCGGCGGCTGCGCAACTGACTTGCGACGCTGCGTACTAGGCCAGTGTTAAAGTCGGGTTTCCGTGTTGCATAACTGCTATTTTCCGAGGCTGCACTTTTTGACTTCGTGTATATTCGGCACGTTTTAATTTTTTCCAAATAACCGGGACAAAATGACAAACTGGCCTGGACGCCGGGACCATACCTTCAAATCGGGACAGTCCCGGTCAAACCGGAACGTATGGTAAGCATATATATATATATATATATATATATATATATAAATATATATATATATATATATATATTTATTTATTTATTTATATATATATATTTATATATATATATTTATATATGTGTGTATGAAATATTGTATATTTTTAAAACTGTCTTTCAAATTTTGAGTAAGAAAGAACAATTGGTCTTCAGTTCTTGATCCTTTGCAGAAGCCTGCTTGAAAGTTGTTGAGAGATTTTGAAGATTCCAGCCCCAGTACATTTAATTGTTGAACATTCATTTTGTCAGTTTTTCTGTGTTGGTAGTCAGTGAGATTGGCATGAAAATGTTTAGATCATCTTTTAGGTTTTCTCTTTTTTTAAAATGGGTCAGACAATGGCTGTCATCCTGACTTTTAGTAGTTTACCACTTTGCCAGGTCAGATTTAGTATTTTAGCCTTTCCCTTGGCTCCAAGATGTTAAATCATCTCATCTTATATCTTGTCTCGAGCAGAAGCTGGTGTTAGCTGCATTTTATTCTGGGCACATTGTAGTTCCTGGAGAGTAAAGTTTTCTTCAAAGAATACACACATTTACTAAGCTCGATTTTTCTGTACATTTCAGAATCTTACAAAATGCTCTGTCAAGTACCTTCCTTTGGAAGGGTCTGTTGATGTCTGAGAAGAATTTGTTGAAAGTGTTAGATTTTTTATTTTCATCCTTAAGGACATAATCACAGGTCAGCAGTGATTTAGGGTTAGAAGTCTGATTCTTACCTGAAAGGTTATTCAGTAGTTTCTAGGTCTTTTTTTCCTTTAGTTCTGAGGTTGAGGTTGTTGCAGGTGTCTGACGATCTCTCCTTATTTGATTTTATTTGGTTTCAAGTCTGATCTTTGTAGTTAGCCTGTTGTATTCTACTCTGTTTTCTCGCGTTGGCTTTCCTCTGCTTTCTTTCTGGCTTCTCTCCTTGTTTTGACAAGATCTTAAAGTTTCTGTGTCAAGAAAGGGCTATATTTCTTTCTGCATCAAGTATGGTTTGGGTGATGGTAATGTGAATTCAGAGATGCAACTGAAGGAATATGCCTTCACACTAAGTCAGATGGCCGTCTGTTTAATCTTTCAAGGCTGAAGGCAACAACAAAAATTAGAAAGGTCACTATAAGAGACTTGTTGTTCGCTGATGATGCTGCAGTCGTCACTCAAAGCCAACAGGAGCTTCAGAATTTGATGAATCGCTTCACTAAAGCATGCAAGAACTTTGGCCTCACAATAAGTCTAAAGAAAACGAATGTGCTGAGTCAGGATGCGGGTGCTGCACCAGTTATCACTATCGATAACTATGAATTGGCAGTGGTGCACCACTTCACATACCTAGGGTCTACCATCAATGACAAACTCTCACTGGATACAGAAATCGACAGCCGCATTGGCAAAGCTGCAGCTACCTTTGCCCGCCTCACATCGCGTGTTTGGGGAAACTCCAAACTCACAATGAAGACCAAAGCTGCGGTATATAAGGCCTGCGTCACCAGCACACTCCTATATGGCAGCGAGACCTGGACGACCTATGCTAAGCAAGAAAGAAGGCTCAATACCTTCCATTTACGGTGTCTACGCCGCATCCTCGGCATTTTGTGGAAAGATAAAGTGACACATGTCGAGGTGTTGTCACGTGCTGGCCTTCAAAGTATGTATACACTGCTTAGACAGCGCAGACTTCGCTGGCTTAGCCATGTTCGCCGCATGGAAGATGGTCGCATCTCAAAAGATATCTTCTACGGACAATTAGCAGATGGCAAGAGAACAGTTGGGCGACCACAGCTGAGGTTCAAAGATGTGTGCAAGAGAGATATGAGGGCACTGGACATGGATCCAGCAACATGGGAGGATGAAGCTGCCAATCGCACTAAGTGGCGATGCTATTTACGGCGCTACCTCAGATTGGGAGAAGAGAGGCTCACACAACAAGCAGAGGAGGGGAGAAAACGTCGAAAGGAGCACCAGGAAAATAAGCAGCTGAGGGCTGTCACCTCAGGGGCGCATTCCCATAGTCAGTTATGACTGAAGGGGCTATTATTATTATTATTATTATTAAGTGTAGGGTGTCAGTGTCTGTGTCCTCGTTGATTGTTGATAGGCTTTCATCTGTGAGGAGTCATCATTTTCCCCTACTGCTCTTTTGTAGTTCCAGTGAGAGTTTCTCCTCAATTGTTGGTTTCTTGTTAGAGTGATTTAGAGTAAAACGAGGGGATCGTTGCTTTCTATGTCATCAAGGGCTCACAGTGAATATTCCTTCAGTATGACTGCAGGAAGTATAGTCAGGTCAAGTCACAGTGAACATTCATTCAGTATGTCTGCAGGAAGTATAGTCATGTTAAGTCACAGTGAACATTCATTCAGTATGTCTGCAGGAAGTATAGTGAGGTAATGTCACAGTGAACATTCATTCAGTATGTCTGCAGGAAGTATAGTGAGGTAATGTCACAGTGAACATTCATTCAGTATGTCTGCAGGAATTATAGTGAGGTCAAGTCCATATGGATCCACTGGTCCTGTGTTGGAGTGTAGGTATGGATGAGGGCCTTGCAGTACTATCAGGTTGCTTACACAGTTTCTCTGTGCTATTGTCCATGTAGTTTATATCTTTGTATCCTAAGGTTGGTATATGTGCATTAAAGTTTCCTGCTATGCTGATTTTAAAAAAAATTAGATCAGTGTTATGGATGATCATTTGGCTTTTGAAATTTGGAGGGCAGTAGACTTTGAACAGAGTGAACCACAGTCCATTGAGCCACCACACTTTTATATCTTGAGTATCATTCCCATTGTTTATTTTGTTCTAAACTTCCCCTTGGACATCGTTCCTTAGAAGCTTTGACTTTTGAACATGGCATAGCCTGAAAGGAGATGTTCTTTATCAGTTAGAAGTATTTCCTGAATTGTGGATGTTGAGTTCGTTTAGCAGTTTTCTTAGCTCTAGAGTATTTGGTCTCAGTCCAGAGATGTAAACCTGGAGAATGTAAAGTGTACCAACGTAGCTGAGTTATCATTTATTGTAGCCAAGGAGTGAACTAACCAAAGCAGACTTTTAATGAGACCATGTCCAAGCTCATGTGTTTTACCTGGTTTCTTCACGTTTTCTAATTTTTTTTTTTTGGGGGGGGGGGGGGAGGGGGGGGGTTTCTAGAACTTTTTTAAAACCCAGAGGGCTGCTCCAACTCAGCAGGCCCTGATGATGTTTTTGAGTTAAAAGTCTGGTTTTGGAGTGTGGGGTCTGAGGTGTGATTCATCACTGTCCATTCCACACCACCCTTAGTCTGCTGGCATAAATTAAATTTTGTGATGAGATTTAGGTTGCCAAGAATGTGAAGACATATAAGCTTGTCATGTCCTGGATCAGATGGTTTTATGTGAAGCTTCCTTTTCCTCTGCAGCTGGTTTCCAAATCAATATAAGCTCATTTCCCTGCACGGACTAAGTGAAGCTTATTGGACAAAGTCACAAGGCTGTATTAATGGGAAGATGTGCAATGACATGAGCTGAAGTGCATTAACTGCCAGTTATACATATATTGGCCTGCTGCCAATTTACTTACTTACTTAGTCGTTCCCCTTCTACCGTGAGGTTATGTTCAATTTATAAAATTATAATTCATTTTTAACACATCTACTAGTGAACAGAAAATGAAAATTTTCGTAGGCTTAACGGCATGTTTTTTATGAGTTCTTATCTATTTTTGTTGTTGTTAAAAACCAGTTTTTCGGCTGAAGAGGGGAATCAGCAAGGCACGTTTCTGTGTGGGTGTTAAGGACTTATGTTCTGTGAGCAGCTTATATTTGTTGTTGGGTTTGATTTGTAAGGATCATCTTCACTGCACACGGACAACTCCATCAGTGCTCTAAAATTTTCCCTCAGATTACACAAGGAGGATCTCAGCACAGTGAACAAACTTCATAGTATCAGCAAGGATTCCAGTGTATATATACAGAAATCACACATTCTATAAATATTTTAGTGTCGGGAAGATTTTTCCTAATTTTGTAAATTTTGCAATAGCAGTGGAAATATTGCCAACTCTTTATGATTTCCAACAGCTAAGAGATTTCAAACATGCGCAACTTGCACACAGGACATTTAATTTTTTTTGCCTTTATTCAAGAAGGCTAGGCATCCAATTTCACTATCCAGGAGATCAGGGAGAAAATGGCATCATTAGGACCCACTAGTCTGAAAAAAATGCTCCATCAAATATATTCTAGAACAAGATACAAAAATGTCCATTAAGAAGACAGAAACTAAAATTCTGTGAAGAAAAGAGACAGATAAAGACCTAAAAACAAAATAGGGTTTACAATGATACACAGAGAAAAATAAATCAAAGGACAATTTACCTGTGGTCTATGTACCCAAAATTAAACAAGCACCTAAAATGTAAACTGTTTCAAGACTACATCGACATCTTGCATGTCCAACATCTGCAGAACTTGAGTATTTCTCTATGATAACATTGATATCTTATATGCCAGCATGTGACAAAATGGAGCGACCTCTATCGATCTTTGGTTCTCTCCTGCAGTATCAGTACATTTTTGTACTGATTTCTATTCATCTCATCTCATCTCAACCCATAACCCGTCATGGGTCGTAGGGGTGCCATGGTGGAAGCATCAGCAGACAGGGTCCTCCACTGCTCTCTATTCTCAGCAATGCGTACAAGTGTGGAAAAACCGTGCCCTGCCCATTCTTTGATGTTATCAGCCCAGGATTTTCTTTGCCTTCCTCTTCTCCGTTTACCTTCGACTGTTCCCTGGAGGATCGTTTTCGTAAGGGAGTCATGACGAGTTACATGCCCAAACCAGGCAAGCTTTCGACGTTTCACTATTGACAAAAGTGGTTCTTGATGGCCTGCATAGGTGTTTATCTTCTCTCTAACATAGACATTTGTTTGTGCTCTTTATAGCAAATGCGCAAAATTCTTCTATAACATTTATGCTCGAAAGCCTGAATCCTTCGCTCCGTATCTGCAGTGAGTGTCCAGCCCCCACACCCATACAAGAGAATAGATAATACAAGTGATTTGTATAATTTGATCTTCACAGGAAAACTGATGTTACTTTTCCAGATCACATTCAACCTTGTCATGGCAGCTGAGGCCATCTCAAGTCTTGTCTTGATTTCTTTATTTGATCTTCCATCACTACATATAGTGGACCCGAGATATTTAAAGGTGTTAACTTCTTCTAACGTTTGCCCATTTAACGTAATGTTGGTCGGAACATGTTTCTTATGGCTATTCACCAATATCTTGCTTTTTTCTATATTAATTTCCATCCCATATGTTCTTGTTACTTTCTCCAGTCTAGAGGTAAGGTCTTGAAGTTCTGATTCTGTTCCAGCTATCAGATCAATATCATCAGCAAAACGTAGATTACACAGAGGTCGGCCTCCAATCGATATGGTTGATTTATAATCGTAGAGAGCCTCCTGCATAATATGTTCTAGATAAATGTTAAAGAGCACTGGTGACAGGATACATCCCTGGCGAACTCCTACAGTTGTTTTGAAAAATTCTCCAATGTCATTGCTTGCAAAAACAGCACTGCTTGCGTCCTTGTATAGTGCTTCAATGATATTATATGATTTCTATTAGGTGCTGTCAATTAACGCAATTTTCTTTCTTTCTTTTTTTTTTCTTTCTTTATTTTCTGCTAAGTAGCAGATATGTGATTTTATCAAATCACCTGGTAGGTGATAAATATCACATCTATTACACTCCTTGCAGATATGTCACTGGTTTGCTACCCGGTCATCCCAGCCTACAAGCAGCTGAGATAAGATAGTCGCCGGCTCGTTAAGATTGAATCACTGATAAGATGACATTACCGTCTGTGAGACACCTATGGGCAGACAAGAGTGATGTAACCGCTTCACGTCACTTGTTAAAAAGTAATCATGGATTTAGTCCAATTTAGACAATATGAGTCTACACATGTGTTGGTGATCGCATATGCAAGACATCAGATGTCCATATATGGTAATACATGACTTTTGCAGATACGCACCCTATTTCACATGAGAATATTTTGAAATATCGCACTCTATCTGCATGATTTGAAATGATTGGATCTTTCGGATTAGATTCATAACATCACTGGAGGGAATATAGGCTGACAAGTTCATAGTTTTATTTCTCTGTGATTTGTACGCTCGCCAAGACACCAGACCTTCGTTAGAGTGAAGAACTAGATTCATAATTCCTAATTGTTATCCAGACCTTTTATTGGAGAACCAGATAAGACTTATAAAGCACAAGAAATTTCTTTCAAATTGTATTAAGAAAAATCCGGACTAGGAAAAGTGAAGAAACACAGAGTCAGAAGGGGCAATCTATTGCAAAATCAAAAGAAATCCCAGACACGTGTAAAAGAAAGATTCGTCTCTATTATTCATCTGTGCGACAAGTCTGTAGCCAGGATTGGCGTAAGTTGTGATTTACATTTCATATTTTATTACTAACATGTGAACTAACATATATATATATATACATTTTAACATGTACATTTTTTTGTTTGAAACTCGCTATTGGATGTCAAAGTCATTTGTGGCTGGCAACCTCAACGTATAGAAAGATGATTCATGAACCAACACTGCACAGGCTGGTGATTGCTTTATTGATAGTTTTGTTAAGATAACTAAAAGCATAAAGTAATTCAAGGTTCCCTATGGAGCAGGGAGGGAAAGATGAAAAGAAATGATGTACATTATAAGCAAAAGACTTACATCTTTAAAGCAGTGTAAATGTCCCTATAAGCATATTCACTTTAAAATTAAGTTAGAGTTTCACTCTTTAAACCAACGTAAATGTTAAGGAAACATAACTGAATTTATATTGTAAACACTTTTCAAACAGTGGAGATGTAAATATCTCAGAGCTATTATAAACCGAAAGGGAGGCATCAAAGAAGAGTTGGCCACTCGAAAAGCAGCAGCTGGGAGACTTTTTCAGGCCATAAATCGAGGATTCCTCAGCAAGAGAGAGAGGTTGGTAAGAAAACGAAGATGGCTTTATACCGCTCCACCTATGTCCCAGTCTTGACATATGGATATGAGTCATGGGCAATGACTACAACCCATAAAAACCAGATCCAAACCTCAGAAATGAGGTATCTGAGGAAGGTGGTTGAAGTAACAAGAAGAGACATGGTCCGCAACCAGATGATACGTCAAGGCCTAAAATGCCACCCCCTGCAGACCCAAGTAGAACAGTTCCAACTAAGATGGTTTGGCCATGTCTGCAGAATGGGAGAAGATCGGCTACCACGACAAGCATGGGAAACAAAGAGCCAGGGATCCAGATCCCCAGGATGACCCAGAGTCCACTGGGAGGACAACATTAGACAATCTTTAAAGGATGGGGACTAGAATGGAACCAGGCCAGAAGGAAGACAGCTGATACGATAGTCTGGCACTCTCTCTACCAAACCTCTACACTTCACGGTAGAAGGGGAACGACTAAGTAAGTAAGTATGAGATGTAAATGTAAAACATATTATATAAGTACCGTACGTTTAACCTTTTCATTTACATGCAATGTAAAGCTAAAGCTATTCAGTTTAAATGTAAAGGAAAGTTTATCCCGAAGGATTAAATTTAATTCTCATGGAGGGTAAACTCTGAGTTAAGTGGGAGGTCGAAATAGAAGAGGAGGGACGCATAACTATGTGTTGGAGAATGCCATACTCAGAAGAGCGTTCTTTTCTATTCTTCTATCAGTTATTGGTGGTACCAGCAGAACGTACTATCTCTGGAACAAGACAGGATCAGTGGCCTACGCTTTAAGATGAAGAACACACTGTGTAGACTTTCCTTGAAGTTTCCTGGAGACGAGATACACCCAACAATCTTGACCAGAGACGAGTGATCAATGTGAAAAGACAGAACCGTCATTGGCAGCTAAGTTCAAATATATGCTACCACCTGAACTTGTTACCTTTTTTCACAATCCTCAAAAACGAGGATGATAACTCTTTCTTTATCCATAACTATTCAAATTATTTTCAAACTGTTAAAACTAAAGTGATTAATACATTTTGATATTTGTAATGTTACAACTTTAACTTCAATTTGATCTTTTTAAAGTTACTGCATGTTTGTCTCAGTCAATTGTTACACACATTCTAAATAGAGCTAAACTTGAATAATAGAATTCCAGTGAGTAAATCAGGGGTGAGGGCTTAACGAGCTGATAAATAAGTGCTTAAATTCTTCACAAAAGTGGTCGGCAGGTTACAGAATTAACGTGCTTAGCGACAGCCAACATTGTTTTCGCTTACCTGAATTTTTTGTAAAGACTCCCATGTGATAGAAGCTTTACTACTCTTCTATCTACATTTCTGCCAAGAGTAATCGTGTGTAAAGACAGACTCCATTGAAGCCTTTTTTAGATACTCTTGAGTTTTGGCCATTGTTGGACCACTACTGCAAAGCGGGGTAGGCAATACCATCACATAGCAGAAATTTAGTATATCTCTGTAATAATATGTACATCTTATATGTTATATGAAAGCAATGGCAAACTACTGAATGAAAAAAATTGCCCAGAAAAATCACAAAACAGCCAATAAAAGCTGGGGTTGATTGCCACGTCCTGTAAAGGATAAGCAACTAACTTTATATGTCAGCAGAACTTGTGTTTATCCCTTTGACAACATCTAAACCTTCAAGAATCTCCAAATAAATGGTAATGTTACATCTCCCATATGGTGTAGTCTTGCAACTGTTTGGTGTTGGCTTCCTACAAGAGTCATGTGACTGATTGGTGTAGGCTTGCTACAAGAGTCGTGTGATTGTTAAGTGTAGTCTTGCTACAAGTCATGTGACTGTTTGTTGTAGGCTTGCTACAAGAGTAAGTGTCTGTTTGGTGAAGGCTTGCTACAAGAGTGTGTGTCTGTTTGGTGTAGGGTTGCTACAAGAGTATATGTCTATCTGGTGTAGGCTTGCTATAAGAGTATGTTTCTGTTTGGTGTAGTCTTGCTAAAAGAGTACTGTCTGCTTGGTGTAGGCTTCCTACAAGAATATGTGTCCGTTTGGTGTAGGGCTTGCTACAAGAGTATATGTCTGTTTGATGGAGGCTTGCTACAAGGGTCTGTGTCTGCTTGGTGCAGTCTTTATACAAGGTGACCAGCTGTAGTAGTGGCTCAATGTTCTGTAAGTAGTGCAAAGAAAAATAATGATGATTATCAGTGTGGCTGCTGCTATGTGAGGATGATGATTAACATTGTGGCCCATTGCTTGTGATAATGTTGATGATTATGAATGTGGCTGCTGCTATTTATCTGTGTGACCCACTGCTACTTGATGATGATTTATTGATTATCAGTATGGTTGCTGCTATGTGATGATGATGATTATCAGTATGGCCCACTGCTACATGATGATTATTATCAATGTGACCGCTGCAATGTGATGACAATTATCAGTGTGGCCCGCTGCTACATGATGATGATGATTATCAGTGTGACTACTGCTATGTGATGATGATTTATTATCAGTGTGACCGCTAGTATCTGATGATGATTATCAGTGTGGTCACTAGTATGTGATGATAATGATTATCAGTGTGGCCACTGGTATGTGATGATAATGATTATCAGTGTGGCCGCTAGTATGTGATGATGATGATTATCAGTGTGGCCGCTGGTATGTGATGATGATGATTATCAGTGTGGCTGCTGGTATGTGATGATGATGATTATCAGTGTGGCTGATGGTATGTGATGATGATTATCAGTGTGGCTGCTGGTATGTGATGATGATGATTATCAATGTGGCCGCTGGTATGTGATGATGATGATTATCAGTGTGGTCACTGGTATGTGATGATGATTATCAGTGTGGCCGCTGGTATGTGATGATGATGATTATCAGTGTGGCCGCTGGTATGTGATGATGATGATTATCAGTGTGGCCACTGGTATGTGATGATGATGATTATCAGTGTGGCCGCTGGTTTGTGATGATGATGATTATCAGTGTGGCTGCTGGTATGTGATGATGATGATTATCAGTGTGGCCACTGGTATGTGATGATGATGATTATCAGTGTGGCTGCTGGTTTGTGATGATGATGATTGTCAGTGTGGCTGCTGGTATGTGATGATGATGATTATCAGTGAGGCCACTGGTATGTGATGATGATTATCAGTGTGGCCACTGGTATGTGATGATAATGATGATTATCAGTGTGGCCACTGGTATGTGATGATGATGATTATCAGTGTGGCTGCTGGTATGTGATGATGATGATTATCAGTGTGGCCACTGGTATGTGATGATGATTATTAGTGTGGCCGCTGGTATGTGATGATGATTATCAGTGTGGCCACTGCTATGTGATGATGATGATTATCAGTGTGGCAATTGGTATGTGATGACGATTATCAGTGTGGCCATTGCTACATGATGATGATGATTTTTGATGGCCACAAAATAGCTTTAAACATTGGTATTGGAATATAGTGTGAAATTCGATCACAGCCCTTCTTCTGATTTTTTCCCCCTCAGCTCTACAATTTTAGAATGAACCGCAGCAATATAGACATTATGACAACACCCAAGTGTGACAAACTTGATAAACACCTCTCCCTGGTTTCAAGGTTTATTTTCCAACGTATTTACATTCCAAAATAAGGAAATAACAAAGTTCATGCTGCAATCACTCTTCTGTTAGGTTTATTAAGCTTCCACTCACTTAAGTTCGCATTGCAACCATACATATGACTAAACATAATCCTCTGCTGAGACCTGCTGTAACTGGTCATAGATGATTCAAGACTATGGTATACTCTGTTACAATTTCGTACCAAAAAGTACACTTCTTTATTTTTCTTGGTATGAGGTTACTTAAGTGGTTACTTCTTTTAACTCTCTTGGTATGTGGTTTCATGTGTGGTTACTTCTTTAATTCTCTTGGTATGTGGTTACAATAGCCCCATTACTAAGGAGTCTTAATCTCGCAAGATGTCCAAATCTCTAATTTTTACCAATCTGTTTTTAGTCAGTTCTGTCATCATGAGATTATTGATTTGGTAGCTCTCGATTCAAGGAATTCAACTATAAATTATGTACTTGTTGTAATGAATAAACTGTCCTCATATAAATCTAGAAACAATTGTCTCCTCTGAAAGTATTTCTTTTCTCAAAAAAAAAAAAAACCATTTCTCTTGTATAACTTCTTGAGACAAATATGAGCAGTAAATCTGTAGGAACCACAGATGCTCAGCAAAGTATTTGCTGACCACAAACTCAGTACGTCTTTCCTCTCGGCTCTTTCATCGTGCACCCCTTCACTTCTTAATCTTAGTCTCAAACTGCTCATTTATGAACTCTATCTTAAAACTCTTATCTTCAACTTTCTTACAAAACTCATGAATCTTACTTCCACTCACTACATCACGTGTTTGTTTACAGCTCAGTGTTTAGTATAAATTAGGGGAACTTATTCACACCTCATTATTATCTGTTCTTTTCCATCAAGGGATGCAACCCATCTCCCTCCCAATTGTGTTTCTCCTATTACTTCCCTTTGACATAGTTCCCTGCTATATCACTTTTACTTTAAAATCTACATCCAGTATCATCAATGCTTCTTAACAATATACATATAGCATCATCAATTTTACTATACAAGATACACAGAGTATCATCAGTTTTACTTAAAAAGATAGATCAGGTATCATTAGTTATACTTAAAAGGATACATCTAGTATCATCAGTTTTACTTTATAAGATACATCTAGTATCATTAGTTTTACTTTATAAGATACATCTAGCACATCAGTTTTACTTGACAAGATAATTCTAGTATCATCAGGTTTTTTTTTTTTACAAGATACATCTAGCTAACAATCAAACGAACAACTGAAAGAGTTGCTCAGCCTAGGAACTGCTCAACATCACGCAAGAAACCAAGTAAACGAGCAGGAGAAATGAGCATTAGGACCTACAAGCCGAGAGAGCCAGAAATTAAGACCAGATATCAGGGGCTTATTGCTGCAGCGGTGAGCAACACAGAAGAACAACCTGATGACTTGGAAACCCTCTGGATTAAATTCAAGGATATCATAAAGACAGCTGCTGCAGAAGCATGTGGTGAAGTCCGACTTGGGAACCAGAGAAAGAGGACATCTTGGTGGACAGGGGAAGTCAAAGAGAAAATAAGATAGAAGAAAATGGCATGGAAACAATACTTAGGAGCTAAAAACACAACAGGACAAATGGAAAAATATAGAGAATATGTGACACTCAGAACAGAAGTAAAGAACAAAGTGCTAGCAGCAAAACAGAAGTCCTGGGAAGAATTTGGAGAAAAGCTAGAAAAAGATGCACAAGAAAACCAGAAATTGTTCTATAAGACCCTAAAGAACATGAGGAAGGAAAAACAACACCCTCTCAAATTTATAAAGGACAAGCAAGGCAAATTGCTTACTGCCCCGAAGGAAGTAATGGAAAGGATATTTCTCAGAACTCCTTGATGGCGAGCAAGGTCAAGCATCAGAAATGATAACCACTAGCATAGAAGAGGAAACATGGTGATGAAGATGACATAAAGATGGAAGAACTGAAGGCAGCACTGGAGAAAATCAAGATGGGCAAAGCAGCAGGGCATGATGGCATAACACCAGAAATGGTTCAGTACATGGGAGCATCAGGTGACCTATTACTCTTAAGGGTCCTACAGGCAGTGTGGTGCAACAAGGCCGTACCAAAGGACTGCCATTATAATACCAATTTTCAAATAGGGTGACAATATATTTTGTCTTGTCTCTTTTGATGTTTCTTCTTACTTCTTTGCTTCTATGTACACTTCATGATCATATGAAGACATGACATGCAGAGTTCTTCATGAAGGACAGCTTACAGAACCGTTTGGGATAAGAACAGGAGTGCAACAGGGATGCCTCTTGTCTCCATTTCTTTTCTTACTAGTAATAGACTGGGTTATGAGATCATCGACAACACACAACAGAAATGGAATCCAGTGGACTCTGACTAAGCAGTTGGATGATTTGGATTTTGCGGATGACTTGGCTCTTCTTTCCCATAACCTTAATCAGATGCAGGGCAAAATGAAAACACTCGATGAGAGGTCATGGCCATTGGGTCTGAAAATACACAGGGAAAAGACACAAATAATGAGAATAAAAGCAGATAATGATAACAGGGTTGAACTTGAAGAAACACAAATACAAGATGTAGAATCGTACACATATCTTGGCAGTAATATAGACAAAGTTGGAGGGACAGACAGTGATATCAAAATAAGAATACAAAAGGCAAGAGGAGCTTTCATTGCATTGGGAAATATATGGAGATCAAGAGAAATATATGGAGATCAAGAGAAATTGGATCCAACACGAAAATAAGAATCTTCAACTCAAATGTGAAGTCAGTCCTATTGTATGGCTCTGAGACATGGAGAACAACAAAGACAACAACCAAAATGCTACAGACTTTCATAAATGGGTGCTAGTGTAGAATAGAGGGATTAAAATGGTATGACAAGGTTACCAACGTGGAACTGATGACAAGAACTAGACAAGTGCCAGTGGAACAGGAGATGAGAAGAAGACGATGGCGATGGATTGGACACACACTGAGAAAACCTGTTGATAGCATTACAAGGCAGTCCTTGTTCTGGAACTCCCAGGGCAAGAGAGGCAGAGGTAGACCAAGAAGCACACGGAGAAGAGAGCTGGAAACAGAGGTGAAAATGATGAGGAGAACATGGAAAGAACTTGAGATGATGGCACGTGACAGGAGGACTTGGCATGTGTTTGTTGAAGGCCTATGCTCCTTTGGGAGTGGAGGGTTATGAATGAATGAATGAATGTACACTTCATGCGCCTTGGCTTTGGAGCTTCTGGTTTTGCTTCTGTTTAAATCTGCTGTCTTGTTGTTCCTGCCTTCTATCTTGCTAATGGTTTCTGTTGCTATCCATGTTTTGTGCTGATGTTCTCTCTTTCTCAGTACTTCTTCACATGTCTCATTCCATACACATTTTATTTGTTGCCACTGTTCTTCCGTATCTGCTTCATCTTCCAGCTGTTAGAGTACTTGGTATTTGTTGGATACTGTGATTGAAAATTGTTCTCTTATTTCCTGATTTCTTAGATATCCCACATTATACTGCTGTCTATAGCTATATGCTATTGTAAATTTCTTGAGTTTTAATTTTGTTTTAGCCAACAGAAGATGGTGGTCTGATACAACATCTGCTCCTCTACATACTTTCACATCAATCAATGATGACCTAAACTTCTTACTTTTGCATATGTGATCAATCTGATTCTCAGTTCTGTGGTCTGGTGATATCCATGTTGCTTTATGTATTCTTTTATGTGGAAATATGATTCCTCCTATAGCTAGTTGATTTGAAGCACAGAAGTTAGCTAATAGTTACCCATTCTCATTCATCGTACCTAATCCATGCTTTCCCGTGATTTCTTCAAAGCCGGTGTTGTCTGTTACTATTTTCACGTTTTGGTCCCCCATCAAAATTGTGATGTCCTTTCTTTTCTTTTTGTCCAAGACATTTTGTAGTCTGGTGTAAGTCTTATTTCTCAGATTCTTCTTTATCATGTGTCGGTGCATAACATTGGATGATGTTTATTTTCACTTTCTGTTTGGCTGATTTAAACCTTGCTGTTATAATTCAGGGTCCTATTGCTTCCCATTCTATAAGTGCCTTCTGTGCTTCCCTAAACAGCATTACAGCCACCCCTTCACTGTGGTGGACTCTTTCCTCCTTATGCCCTGAGGACAACATAATTTCTGCTATGATCAATCTCCTCCTCTCTATGCCCTTCCGCAGTGTCTCACAGAGACCCAGGATATCAATCATGTAATTCAGCATTTCTGCTGCTACCTGTGCAGTTTTCCCTTGTTAACACAGAATGCAAACATTCGGTTAGTCGATAGCATAGACTCATTTTGTCTTTCTCTGGGTTGCTTCATGTGCTTTTTTCCCAGAGGACCTTCTTCTGTCTTGAGCGGCTGAGTTGATTTATTTTCTGTATTTGACTTGTCCATGTTTGTTGAAGTTTTTTGGTAAAACATATATTACGGGATGGGGTAATCAGCCCCATGCCTTACCACCCATAGTCACTTTTTACGACATGCATGGTAGGGTACAGTGTTACTACTCTTTGCTCCCCTTTTGGGGCCCGGTAACACACGGGTGCTGAAACATTTGTACAGAATATAATGTCTGTTTCCTACCACCAAAGACAATTCTCTGATTCAGACAACACAGCCCATGAGGCTGTGGTCAACACCATACAAGCAATAAAATACATCGGTAAAATATAGACATCATTTATAAATTGCTCTGAATTCTGTCCTGATTACTTCCCTTTGGCCCTAAGTTGTGCCAAAGGTGATTTTCCTTTTCACAGTTAAGAATTTACATCAGCAAACATTTTAATGAAAAGAAACTAAAGGAAATGAAGAACTGTAGATGAAGAAGAAGATGGAGTAAAAGATGAAGAAGTAGAAGATGAACTCTTGGGCATTCAGCATTTAAAAGCTAAGCCCTGAAAAGGACTATAAGCTCTTATAGCTAGCATTGGGCCATCCTTACAAGGACTTTTAGCTGCATCAATGCTGTTCAGGATTGTGAAGATTATATTTGGCTGGAAACAAATTTCAGTTATCAGCACAGGGTTTAGAGTATCAAAATATAGATATCAGAAGGTGATTCAGTCAGTGATAACATTAATATCAAATATTACAGCAATTTACAAAACACTTAATGATTACTATAAGTGTAACATACCCTTCAGACATAGTATTACGGATTTGAGCTATGCAAGTCTGCTCACAAAACAAGTCAGCTAGACTTTTCTCAGGTATGGGCTGTGGCTATGTGGTTTCATCAAGAGTGTGTCAGTCCGCTGAACATCTTTTCAGCTATGAGTGAAATTCTGAGAGCCCTGAATTGAATCTGAGTGGTTTATATAGGTCTAACCCTTTATTTCCTGGAGGTCCGCGCTTTCGTTCATTTTTCTGCTGGAAAATTGTATGTGGTTTTAAAGTTGTTCTGCCAATTTTCCAACAAAATTATGAATTCCTCATCAATTATTAAAGATAATGGTTTTCCACAGAAATAATTACATATATTGGGAGCTAATCCAGTATCACAAACATCACACTTGTAAGACTTCTCTCCTGTATGTGTTCTTTTATGTTTTCAAATGAGCTTTTGTAAGCTAGTCCTACATAACAAACATCACACTTGTAAGGCTTCTCTCTTGTATGTGTTGTTTTATATTTTTTGTAATAAACTTTGTTAGGCAAATCCTACACCACTAACATCACACTTGTATGGTTTCTATTATGTATGTGTTATTATATGCTTTTGAAGTGAGCTTTTGTCAGCAAATCCTGCACCACAAATATCACACATATAACACTTTTCTCCTATATGTTTTCTTTTATGCTCTTGTAAATAGCTTTTATCAGCAAATCGTACACCACAAACATCACATTTGAAAGGTTTCCCAACTGCATGTGTTCTTTTATGATATAGTAAACTTTTTTTTCCCAAGAAAATTTAATACCACAAACATCAACACTTGTATGGCTTCTCTCCTGTATGTGTTCTTTTGTGGCATTTTAAGCTGCTTATCACAGAAAATGCAACACCACAAACATCACAAATGTAAGGCCTTTCTCCAGTATGCGTTCTTTTGTGGCACAGCAATGATTCTTTGTGAGCAAATCCTACACCACAAACATCACAAATGTAAGGCTTCTCTCCTGTGTGTTCTTTTATTCATTCGTAATGTGCTTCTGTGAGCAAATCCTACATCACAAACATCACAAATGAAGGGCTTCTCTCCTGTATGTTTTCTTTTATGGTATTGCAAATTACTTTTTGAGGCTAATCCTACACCACATTTGTATGGTTTCTCCCCTGAATGTGATATTTTATGTGTTAGTAATGAGCATTTCTCAGCAAATCTAACATCACATTTGTATGGTTTCTCTCATGTATGTGTTCTCTGATGCTTTCGCAATGAGCCTTTCTCAGCAAATCCAACACCACAAACATCACAAATGTAAGGCCTCTCTCCTGTATGTGTTATCTTATGCTTTGGTAATGTACTTTTGTGAGCAAATCCTACCCCACATACATCACACTTGTATGGTTTCTCTCCTGTATGTGTTATTTTATGTCTTTGTAATGAGCCTTTGCGAGCAAACCCTACACCACAAACATCACATTTGTATGGTTTCTCTCCTGTATGTGTTATTATATGTGTTTGTAACGAGCGTTTGCGAGCAAATCCTACACCACAAACATCACATCTGTATGGTTTCTCTCCTGTATGTGTTATTGTATGTGTTTGTAATGAGCCTTTGAGAGCAAATGCTACACCACAAACATCACACATAAAGGGCTTTTCTCCTGTATGTGTTATTTTATGTGTTTGTAATGAGCCTTTGTGAGCAAATCCTACCCCACAAACATCACACTTGTAAGGCTTCTCTCCTGAATGTGTTATTTTATGTATTTGTAAATGGCCTTTCTGAGAAAATCCTACACCACAAACATCACACATGTAAGGCTTCTGTCCTGTATGTAATATTTTATGGGTTTGTAATGAGCCTTTGTAGACAAATCCTACACCACAAACATCACATTTGTATGGTTTCTCTCCTGTATGTGTTATTTTATGGGTTTGTAATGATCCTTTGTGAGCAAATCCTACACCACAGAGATCACACATAAAGGGCTTTTCTCCTGTATGTGTTATTTTATGTGTTTGTAATGAGCGTTTCCGCACAAATCCTACACCACAGACATCACACTTGTATGGTTTCTCTCCTGTATGTGTTATTTTATGTGTTTGTAATGAGCTTTTGTGAGCAAATGCTACACCACAAACATCACACTTGTATGGTTTCTCTCCTGTATGTGTTATTTTATGTGTTGGTAATGAGCTTTTGTGAGCAAATGCTACACCACAAACATCACACATGTAAGGCTTTTCTCCTGTGTGTGTTATTTTATGTCTTTGTAATGAGCCTATCTGAGAAAATCCTACACCACAAACATCACACTTGTAAGGCTTCTCTCCTGTATGTATTCTTTTATGGCATTGTACGTCTTTTTTTTGAGCAAATTCTACACCACAAACATCACACTTGTAAGGCTTTTCTCCTGTGTGTGTTATTTTATGTCTTTGTAAATAGCCTATCTGAGAAAATCCTACACCACAAACATCACACTTGTATGGCTTCTCTCCTGTATGTATTCTTTTATGGCATTGTAATTTTTTTTTGTCAGCAAATCCTACACCACAAACATCACACATGAAAGGTTTATCTGTGCTATGTTTTATTTTAGGACCCTGAACATTCTCAGTATTACTTTGAACATTTCTTTCCTTGTCAAGTAATTTTTTACTATCTCTGCTGCAGTTTTCACTTTGTGAAGCCAGTCTATAGTTGGTACAATTCTCACAAATGTCTGTGGATAAAGCCGCCTTATAATCAGTCTCACAAATGTCTGTGGATAAAGCCTTCTTATAATCAGTCTCACAAATGTCTGTAGATAAAGCAACAGTATAATCAGTCTCACAAATGTCTGTGGCTAATGGCACCTTATAATCATTCTCACAAATGTCTGTGGTTAAAGCCATCTTATAATCAGTCTCACAAATGTCTGCTGGCAAAGCCACCTTATAATCAGTCTCACAAATGTCTGTGGTTAAAGCCACTTTATAATCAGTCTCACAAATGTCTGCTGGCAAAGCCACCTTATAATCAGTCTCACAAAAATCTTCAGTTACACTTTGACAGTCCATGAAATTCTCAGACTTTTTGTTATCTGCCAGACTTGACTTAGTCATGTTTCCTGTCACTACCACTACCAATTTGACATCTTGTTTCATGTTTATTGTTTCAGTAATTTTATTTCTGTTATCCTGAAGCAATACGTCTGGATGATCACCATTCTCAACAACCTCCTGGCAGTTAATCTTGCATGATATTTTCGCACTGCCATCCAAGATATCATTCTGAAGGAAGGATGGCTTCCTTGAATGCATGTCTGGAATATTAAAACAAAAAGAGTTTAGATAATTATCAAACAATCATATCAGGTTACTTAACTTTTCCTGTCCCAGGCAGTTTTTAGGTATTATGATGACACCAAAAATGGATGCCATTAAACAAAAAGATAATGTTATAAAACAGCCAGTAAATGTTTATCAATCAATCAATACATTTGCATACATGCCACACACTATGGTTTACCCATAATCTGTACGGGGTGTTTGCATTTTCAGATGTGTACGGCCCGTACAAACGTCTGTACTGGTTTTTTCGCCTAATTATTAAACATACATATAAATTGATCGTCTTGTGCCACTACCGTAGCCGTAATTTGCGTCATTTTTAATGTTAGTTGCAAGAGAGTTAGCTTCCGTTTCTGATCTTTATTTAGTATTTGGAGTATCCGCGTTTATTTTCTGTGAATTTTAAAAATCGCAATCAATCGGCATCGAACACGCGGCCATTTTCGCACTAATTTTAATGGATTCTGACTCCGATGCGATGACAAGGAGATCTTTGTCTTTATTAGCGCTAATATCCGTTCTCAGAATATTGGTGATGGCAGAGATGGAAACGAAAGTAGAATATCATTGCTAGTACTGTATGTATAATTTTAGGGGTTTTAGGATTAGGTTTATCAGAAAGGTTTAAGGTTACGGCCGAATGTCACTGCTGACGAGGGCATTTGTTGCTTTGCTACTGATGATGGGTGTAACGAAAAGATTGTCATTTGATTTGTATTGGTCAAATGACTTTCATGTATGCATTTGAGTTCCCTATAGGAGCAGAGGCCTTTAACAAACACATACCAAATCCTGTTATGTCAATCAATCAATCAATACATTTGAGTTCCCTATAGGAGCAGAGACCTTTAACAAACACAAACCAAATCCTGTCATGTGCCACACTTGAGTTCCCTATAGGACCAGAGACCATTAACAAACACAAACCAAATCCTGTTATGTGCCACACTTGAGTTCCCTATAGGACTAGAGACCTTTAACAAACACAAACCAAATCCTGTTATGTGCCACACTTGAGTTCCCTATAGGACCAGAGACCTTTAACAAACATAAACCAAATCCTGTTATGTGCCACACTTGAGTTCCCTATAGGACCAGAGACCTTTAACAAACACAAACCAAATCCTGTTATGTGCCATCAACTAAAATTCTTTCCAAATCTTTCTCATTTCTGTCTCCAGTTCTCTTCTCCACATGATTTTTGTTTGGGTCTAACTCAGCCTTTCTTACCCTGGAAATTCCAAAAACACGACTGCCTTGTAAGGCTATCAACATATTTTTTTTCAGTGTGTCCTATCCATCTCCAGGGAAATACAGTCCCTGCAGACCTGAGTGGAACAGTCCCAGTTATGTTGGTTTGGGCCAGGACTAGACTTGAAACAGGCTAAAAGAAAGACAGCTGATAGGATAGACTAACACTTTCTCTGGCAAACCTCTACATAGTGCACCCAAGGTAGAAGAAATCTACATGATGAAGACATTACTAAGTAAGTAAGTGACATATCCATTGCCAGCTTCTTTTTCTCATTTCTTGTTCCACCTGCATGTGTCTGGTTCTTGTCATTAGTGGCCTTGTCATATCATTTCAATATATCTATTGTAAACAAGCACTCATTTAAGAAAGTCTGTAGCTATTTGTATGTTGTCACTGTTGTTCTCCATGTTTCAGAGCCATACAATAAGAATGACCTGACATTTGAGTTGAAGATTCTAATTTTTCTGCTGGATTTGATTTCTCTTGTCTATATGTTTACCAATGCAATGAAGGCCCCTCCTGCCTTACGTATTATGATATCATTATGAACTTGGTTTACATTGCTGCCAACATATGTGCTTCTTCAAAGTCAATATTGTTATCATTTATTGCATTACACACATACAGCTAACCTGTCAACTTGTTCAGGATTCCCATATAAAGTACAAGAAATTGACATTTTTAGCTGTGGACACGCATACAAGGTCATTGTACAGATTTTCTAGAAAAAGATTTGCTAATCCATGGTTTTTGTTAAAATTCATTTTTTTTTTAAAATCCTGCGATTTCTCGATGTTTTTAAAATGAGATCTCTCCCAGCAACTAATCAAATCCTTTTATACCTTACGATTTTGCCAACAAGTTTAATTCTCTCAAACATTTTTGGGCTCATGGCGAGACAAGAAGTATATTTCTCACTATTTGCCATCAACCATGCTTGCAACTTCCCCCAGACGCCATGTGTATAAAAAAAAAGGTAAATGTTTGATATTGTGTTCATAATTTGATGGTTGAAATGAACCACTGTGGGCCATGTGGGAGCCTTTAGCCCAGTTTGCCTAGATGTCTATTGTTTAGTAAGAATTTGGTTACATATTTATAATGGGTAAGTCATACATGCCACATGCTTTGGTTTACCCATAATCTGTACAAGGTTTTTGCATTTTCAGATGTGTACACCATGTACATAATTTCTGTACAGGTTTTCTAACCCATTCCCCTTATTACTGAGTTCTTTTAAAAGGTCCTATTGAACACAGGATTTCCCAGTCAGTGATAATTAAGCACAGAAATAGACTACATGATGACACCATCACATCATGTTTACAGTGTAAAATAAACTCAGACATTTATTGTTTGCGTTTTATAATAAGTGAAGACCTGCTTTAAAAGGCAAAGTCCCCCTGTCTCATTTAGGCTATAATGCAGACTACTGTAATTGAAAATATTTAACTCTTTTGATATGTTTTTTTTTTCAGTCTTTGTACAGGTTTCGTGAGTCTTTGTACAGGGTTTCGGAATTTTTGTACAGGTTTTTCATCTCCGAGGTGTGGCATGTATGGGTAAGTTGGAAGTTTATTGTTTGTTATTTTAAACATATGATGTTGTCTTGCAGTTTTTAAAAAATTATTATGTATCAATAAGACAGGAAAAGGGTATGTGTTACGGTGTGCTATTGAAGATTCGTGCAAATGTGTGGGTGCAAATGGTTGTTCAAATGATACATGCACAAAATGAACACCATGAGAGTATAGAGCATATGACTGTGTGCAAGAATGAGAGGTAACACTTACTCTTCCCCTTCCCTTTTTTTTTTTTGGAAAGGGGGTAATGGGAAACTAGGTATCGTTTCTATATCTCGCAATCAATGTCATGTCCCAGTCAAGTATAATAAATGGATGATGAACAAGACATGAAAATGTGTTATCATTCATGATTGAGATGATATCACAATGAATTACATTAATAAAAAGTTAGATCTAAAGTGAGATGAAAATTAAGTTTTAAGTTAATTACCAACGAAACTTGTCTTAAAACTGCACACAATGGAAGCTCATGAATTATGTGTGAAGTGAATGAAATATGTAGTTATTTCCATTTTAAAGTGTAAATCAGACATAATATGAATTACTATGAAATGTCCGAACAAACTAGATAAATGTTATGTCTATGGAAAAAGAGTTCACATCTGTACTTGAAATCCATTTCATTGTACCGCGACAATGTTATTGTGGACACTTGCAACGGCATCATTCAGTGTGATGAATGGTCATGAAGTAAGATCCAATTTGTGTAGTAAATAATAATAAGTTCATCAAATCCATGATGATGTTTCTGTGCCTGCAAACACAAGTTCCAGCAAGCGCTGTGTAAATCATCTGACAAGTAAATGATTAGCAGTTCATGAAAAAAGTTGTCAGAAAATTGAATACACTGTTCAATATATAGTAGTGCTGGAATGGAAAGTTCATAAGCAGGTCAAACATCTGTGGTAACATCCTGCAGACATCTTGATAAGGCATCAGCTAGGGTATTCTGTGCCCTTGATAGCTCTAATGTCACAGTGGAAGGGCTGCCTGGCAATAGAATACCTGGCAACTTTTGAGTTCTTGTGGTTAGACCTCTTTAAGTACGAGAGAGCTCATTGATGGGAGACGTTGATGACTGGATGCAGAATGCAATCAACCTCTTGCATGAGTGCTCTACCTATGCCCATCAGAGAGGTGTCTGTGTGAAGAACAAAAGGTAATTTTTTATCTGGCAATCTTAATATAGGTGGTGATGAAAATTTATATTTGATTTTAGCTAATCTGACATGCTTCACTCTAATGTACCACATTGGGACAGCCCTTTTATAACAAAGCAGACAAATTTGAAGTGATGGATGAAAGATTAGGTGTGAACTTGTGCAAAGACCTGTAAGAAAAATTTATTAATCCAGGTAGAATCTGAACTTGACGCCTAGGCAATACCTAAAGTACAACATGAATTAGTGATTTTAAAAAAATAATTTGATGTATGAATGACGAGTATAAAGAAAAATGAAGAACCCATAAGATAGATGCTACTGAATAAAAGATGCTTACTTACTTAGTCATTCCCCTTCTACCGTGAGGTGTAGAGGTTTGAAAGAGAGAGCGCCAGACTATCCTATCGGCTGTCTTCCTCCTGGTCTGGTTCCATTCTAGTCCTCGGTCCTTCAAAGATTGTCTAATGTTGCCCTCCCAGCGGACTCTGGGTCATCCTGGGGGTCTGGATCCCTGGCTCTTTGTTTCCCATGGTTGTCGTGGTAGCTGATCTTCTCCCATTCTGCAGACATGGCCAAACCATCTTACTTGAAACTATTCTACTTGGGTCTGCAGGGGGTGGGATTTAAGGCTTTGACATAGCATCTGGTTGCGGACCATGTCTCTTCTTGTTACTTCAACCACCTTCCTCAGATACCTCATTTCTGAGGTTTGGATCTGGCTTTTGTGGGTTGTAGTCATTGCCCATGACTCGCATCCATATGTCAAGACTGGGACATAGGTGGAGCGGTATACAGCCATTTTTGTTTTCTTACCAACCTCTCTCTTGCTGAGGAATCCTCGATTTATGGCCTGAAAAAGTCTCCCAGCTGCTGCTTCTTGAGTGGCCAACTCTTCTTTGATGCCTCCGTTTCTCCAAGGTATTTAAAGTGGTCGACCTGCTCCAGGACCTGTTCTCCCAGCTTAATCTGATGTCTTCTTTCTTCTCGTGATATCACCTTGGATTTTGTTTTAGAGCTGCTTATGACCATCCATCTCTTCTCCAGCTCTTCCTTCCAGACTTGCAGGTTGGATTGGAGACGTGCCTCTGATTTAGCAATCAGGGCAACATCATCAGCAAATGCCAGCTCTGAAATACAGACCTGTCTCATCTTCCAGTACCCCACTGAATACTTTCTTGTTCTCTCCTTACATGCCTTGATGACATCGTCCATGAGGAGTATGAAAAGATAAGGTGTCAGGATATCACTTTGTCTTACACCAGTGGTGGTCCTGAACTCGTCTGACATATGGTTTGCTGTCCTCACATAATTTCTGCAAGACTTGTAGAAGCTCTGTATAGCATGAATCAGAGGTGCTGGAATGTTCTTCCTTGCCAAACAGTCCCAAAGTTTGCTCCAGGGGACCCTGTCAAACGCCTTTTCCAGATCTATGAAACAAAGATGGATCTCACTCTTATACTCAAGGGCCTTTTCACTCATCTATCTGAGTGTGAAGATAAGGTCTAGAGTACTTCGGTATTCTCGCAACATCGTTTTGTTTCAATGTCTTTTTTATAACGCAAGGGCAACAACTGCTTGGAATTTATAGTCACTTTTCTCGGTAAGCATTTGTCTTCTCGCGTTGGTATCGAATGCAGTTAAGTTTGAGCTGTGGTCATTTTTGCGCTGGACTGCGCATGACTTGTCTTGTTGTTTGGTCGATCGGTTTCCGCCCACGACTAGTGGAGTGAGCGATTTGGAATGGCGAAAGAGATGCCTCGTTGAAGAGGGGATCTCCGCTATTTTTTGTTCTGTCAGGGATGTGTAGTCCTCTTAATGGATATTTCGTTTATTCGAGATAATACCTCTAGTGTTTTCCCACATGTCGGGAGGCGTGATATTTCTGTGTATTTCATGAAAGCAAGGTAAATTGACTTTTTCATTAACTCTATCGATTTTGGGTCGTGAGCGATTTCGATTCATAGCCTGTCTCCGAAAGTCGTCGTCACGAGATGTTCTTTTCCAGCTCACATGTCGCTGCATTGTACTGCATCGGTTGATGCATGTACCAAGGACCATTACTTGCTACTTTGTTAAATGAATTAGGTTTGGAAAACCTTTATTATCTAGAGGATATTTTTGTGGACATTATTTATACTTCGGCAGACGTGTCTGTCTTGCTGAAGTCAAACTAAGGAGAGTGAACTGATCTCATACATCTGGTTATCTCCTGGCTGTTATAGAAAAGGATGGAGTTTTCCACCTGACTACATTTACAGCACTATGAAATATAACATGCATCTGACTCATCATTGTAATGCTGTCTACCGTCTATTGCTGTATTGAATGTTGCTGTGATAATGACTGTTTGATGTGCCTACACATTTGCGTAACCATTTTGTCACTGTGGCGTCCACAATAAATAATGAAGAAAAACGTCAACGGCTGTTTCAAGACTCATTGACTTTATACGTCGTGAGTTTACTGACGTCCTATGTGGATTGCCCTGTTATTGTTGTATGAACATTGTTTTGACTGAACACATCTACACACTACACAAAACCAGACATGCGGATACCATCCATCATCATATGGCATCACGCATCATTTGGTGGCCATAAGCTGGTTTGATTCTGGTACTAGCAAACACGGGGTCCCTTACCCACTTCATTTTCAACAAGAATTCATCAGCATCCTTCAAGAAATTAACATTCTTCAATACAGTCAACATCTTCAAAATTTTCAAAGTACTCGGCGTTGCCCGGTAAAAGTCAAAATTTCAATTTTTGACGGAAACAAGAATTTGACAGTACCCGGCGTTGTTACATGTTGCCGGATAACTCGGACTGCTGTTATCTTTTACGCAAGTCAAGCAAGTTGCTGCTGTCAAGGTTCCAGTGCTGTCGTTTTTGTGAAGGTCAAGTGCCGGTTGAAACGGGTTGTTTTCTGAAGAAGGCCAAGTACCGATTTCCATCAACTTACTTTTGGATTAGAAGGTCAAGTGCCGAAACAACTCAACACACAGTACTTCAGAAGCTCTTGTACCATCGTGTTAGCAGTGGAAGCAGTTCAGATGTGCCATCATCGTTGGAGCTTCGCTCTTTAGGACTTTGATTGACATCCGTTTTTTCTGCTGTTCGACGATTGGAAGCCTATAAGTTAAGTGGCCTGTTTGTATGTAAACTGTGCCCTTATACTTCTGCTGAGTCTTCTGTGTATCATCTCATTCTATATGTTATATGTCTATATGTTATTTGTATATTTATATGTTTATATTTCAGCGGGTTCTCGGTTGGGTGGTGTCTCCGTTAGATTATGCCACGTCATAGAGGTCGTCTATTGTGAGCGTTTTCTGTAGGGTTTGCAAATTTCCGATACTGGAATTTGCTAAGCGACTTCTGTTGCTATTTATGTTAGCTGTGATGACATGTTTTAATATTGTTTTTCGTTATTATTTCGCATTCTTTAGTTTTGTTTTGATTTGTTTGTATTTGTTAGCCTACTCTTGTCTATAATTTAGTTTCATACAACATTTTTGTTTATACACTGTGGTGTCATGTATTTTGTTTAATTCTATCGCAGATATCGTCACATTTTTTGTGATATTTCATTAATTTCTGCTTTATTTTTAGTTGATTTCTGCGAAAGTTTTTGTATTGTTGCTGATCTTTGTTATTGTTTACATTGTTATTGTTTACATTGTTTGTATTGTTTACATTTTCAATGTTTACATTCTGCATGTGTTTACATAGTCATTGTTTACAGTTATAGTAATTAGTTAATGGGCTATGCTAATGCACTGTTACTACTACACTGATGATAAATGAATGATGAATAGTGTCGTGCACTATTGAATGAGAAGTGCACTTATGATCAAGAATTGAGTGCTGATATTTCATATACAAGTTCTTTGATTGGAGACTTGTTTCCCACAGAGACTGGGATAATATAAGGTGATGTGAATATACAAGTGCTTAATTAAGACTTGTTACACTTAGGTTTGAAATAAATTAGTTAATTATTTCAGGTTTTGGACTCATATGTTAGACAACATGTCTACATTTGAGCACTTTATTGAGCAGGGTAAATTGCTTGGCAAGACTGGTGATAAGTTAGAAGAATTTGCAACTGCTCGATATGATAAAGCAATGGAAGCTGAACAAAAGAAACTGCATATGGAAGCTGAACAAAAGAAACTGCAGATGCAGGTGGATGAAAAAAGATTCCAAATGGAAATGGAAAAACAAAAAAGGGAATCAGAAGCTGAGGAAAGAAAACTCCAGCTACAGCTAGAAGCTGAGAATAAAAGACTTGAAAAAGAGGCTGAGAATAAAAGACTTGAAAAAGAGGCTGAGAATAAAAGACTTGAAAAAGAGGCTGAAAATAAAAGACTTGAAAAAGAAGCTGAAAATGAAAGACTTCAAAAAGAGGCTCAGGCTGAGGAAAGAAGATTACAGAGAGAGTCTGATGAGAGGAAAGAGAAAGCAAAAATGGAACATGAAGAAAAGGTCTTAGCTTTAGAGTTGGAAAAATTGAAATTGACGAGCATGAGTAATGGTAATGATTCAAACAAGGGTTCATCTTCTGGTAAGGCTAATAATGATACTTTTAAGATTAAGTTACCAACATTTAGTCCTTCCAGTGATGACATAATGTTCTATCTGGACAGATTTGAACAAGCATGTACAGCTCATAACATAGACAAAGCAAAATATGTTTATCAGTTATCAGGGATACTGACAGGTAAAGCTCTAAGTATATTAAATATGGTGGATGAACCTGACAAGAACAATTATGAGGTTGTCAGGGCCGCTTTGTTAAAGAAATATCAGCTTAACGAAGACGGCTATCGTCTACAATTTAAAAACATGTTACCTGAAAATGGAGTTGAATTCTCCGAGTTTATTGCAAGAATACGCATTACTTTCTCACGATGGGTTGAACTATCTAAGACGGAAAAAACTTATGAAGGACTTATGGACTTAATACTTAGAGACAAAGTCATGTCGTCTGTCAATGAGTCTTTCCTTGCTTTCCTTCATGAACGTAAACCTAAAACAATAAAAGAAATGGAAGATTTCTTTTGCCAATACGTAACTGCGCACCCACACATAACCATGGGTAACTCTAAGGTGAAAGAAGGTTTACCAGTTGCTTCGGCAGCTCCGTATGGCCAAAACTTTGCTCGTAGATTCCAACAAAATTTTGATAGAAAGAGTAGCGGTAATTTCTGTCAAAATCATGGAAATCAATTTCATGGTGATTCTTCTTCGAAGAATTGGAGACAACCTGATAGTACTCGTTACTATCACCCTAATAATTATAGGCATTTCAAAAGAGGATATGGTAATAGAGGTTATTCCTGCCGAAGACCTCAGAACCAAACAAATAGATGTTCGCATCAATGTGAACATGATAGTAATCGTGGAAACTGGAATTCGAACCAGGATAACAATTACAATAGAGACAATAATAACTGCAGAGATAATAATAACTTTGATAACTTCAGAGGTAATAATAGTCGGGTAGATCTCAACACAAAAAAAAGAGATATCAGCAGGCTAATGCTGTACAACAGGAAACTGAGGGAGCCTGTAATCATGTTGTTGATAATAAAAACTTTGACGCTGTCACTGGTTCTGCTTTTGACTTTGAGAGAGCAAACAAATGCCCCCAATGCAGTACTTTATTCGAACCGGGTACCATAACTACTTTGAGTTGTGGTCACCCACTTCCCGCTCTTCCTGCTGCTGTTGCGCATGACGGGAGGGGTTCTTTAATCCTACATAAGGGTCTTGTTAATGATACTCCGGTCTCACTACTTTTCGATTCCGGATGCACCACTATTGGTGTTAGACAATCGCTTGTAGATCCATCTTGTGCTACAGGAAGGGTTATTAAATGTGTCACATTTGGCGGCACTCTAGAAAAATATCCTACTGCTGTAATTCGCATTGCCACTCCTTTCTTTACTGGAGATGTGCATGCTTGTCTCTTACCTAATCCTATTGCGGACCTTATTATTGGTCGTATTCACGGAGTTAGGGAGTGTACCCCACAGCAGATTGCTGCTTGGGAAGATAATAACATGCAAGCTACAAATGCAGTGGTTTACAAGAGCACAAGCTCTACAAACACCCGAAACTTCACTGAATAGTGATAATGAAGTTGATAGCCAAGATAGTCACTTAGTAATCACTCGTGACTCTTTCATAAAATTGCAAGAAGAAGATCCTTCTTTAAAAAAATTCTTCGTTCTTGCGAAGAAAGGTGATCCGAATCAGGATACAAATAGAAAATCTTGGATTGCAATGAGAAACGGCGTACTTGTACGTATGGTACAAGATTCGACTACGTCGGCACATTCGCAAATTCTTGTTCCCAAGAGCATGAGAGTCCAAATATTACAACATGCTCATGACTCGCAATGTGCTGGACATATGGGTTTTTCCCGTACGAAGTCGAGAGTCCTTGCGGCTTTCTTTTGGCCTTTTGTCAATAAGGACATTCGTATTTACTGCCGATCATGCAAGGTATGTCAGGAGGTCAAATCTAGAGGACCACGACATGCTGCGCCTATCCAGGCTGCTGACATTCCTATTCGGCCGTTTCACAAAATGGCCATAGATATTATTGGCCCTTTTAAGGTCAAGTCGGCCAGAGGACATCAGTTTATCCTTACATGTGTCGATATGTGCACACGTTGGCCAGAGGCTATTCCTCTTAAGAGCATATCTACTACAGATATCGCAGATGCTCTTTGGTTGATATTTTCTCGCTTGGGGTTCCCCAGAGAAATATTGTCAGACATGGCACTCAACTCATATCTGACACTATGTCACAGGTAATGTCTACCTTACATATTGAACGATCTCTCAGTAGTATCTACCATCCTATGTCTAATGGGTTAGTTGAGCGTCTGAATAGAACGCTCAAGACTTTGCTTGGTAAGATAACTGAAGATCATCCTCAAGATTGGGACAGGGTTTTACCCGCGGCTCTCTTTGCCTATAGAGAAGTCCCTAATGAACACACAGGATTTTCTCCCTTCGAACTTGTCTTTGGCGCGCGTCCACGCGGCCCTATGTCTTTATTACACGATCTCATCACTGCCGATGATATTAGCGATGAAACTCAATCCTCATATGAGTATGTCATTGCTCTTAGACAAAAGATCATTGAGGCATGTAAGCTAGCAACTGCTTCATCAGAAATTGCTAAAGAGAAGCAAGACAGTTTGCTAACAAGAATAGATGTCTACGACAACTTTGTCCAGGTGACAAAGCATTCGTCCTACTCCCCAGTAGGGAAAATAGACTTCTTATTGCATGGAAAGGTCCGTATGCAATAGTCTCTCGGATTTCCGATGTTGACTATGTGGTCGATATTGATGGAAAGCATAAAACTTTCCACATAAACATGCTTTCGGAATTTCACGAACGTCCGGACTATTTGCTGCCTATTTTCCAGGCAACGGATGATGCTCCTACACCTCACGGTCATTATTCATCCCTGTCTGTCATTCAGGATGAGGAAGCTACCTTCTCTGATGTCAACCTTCCCCTTCCAGTGGTTCCATTACATTCCACGGAATCTTGGAAAAACGTTTCTGTTTCTCCTAATCTTTCTGGTGACGAACATCGACAAGTCTCGTCGATGTTACAAACATTTCAGATGTTCTCACTGACATTCCTGGACACACAGATGTCATAGAACATGACATAATTCTTACCGACAATAATCCAATTAGGGTTAGGCCGTATCCTATTCCTATACACTTTCAGTCGCAAGTGGAAAAGGAATTGGATGAAATGATTCAATTAAATATAATTGAACCATCGACATTCACCATATTCTTTCTTCCATGGTTATTTGTCCGGAAGAAGGATAAGAACATACGAATTTGCGTTGATTATCGCAAATTGAATCAGGTCACACAAAGTTCGACGCTGAAACCGATGCCTTTGTTAGAAGATCTACTGATTAGACTTTCTAATTCTAGATTCTTCACTAAACTTGACTTGTCTAAAGGTTATTGGCAAGTGCCTTTAGCAGAGCATGCCAAACCTCTTACTGCTTTTTCTACACCTAGGGGTCTATTTCAATGGAATGTTATGCCTTTTGGTCTCATGAACGCCCCTGCCACTTTCGTTCGCATGATGCGTCGAATTCTGTCACATCGTTCGGATGTCATCGCATACTTAGATGACATCTGTCTCTTCAGTGATACCTGGGAAGATCACTATTTAGGGTTATATGACTTACTGTCCACTCTACGTGAGAATAATTTGACAGCAAAACCTTCTAAAGCTTTTGTTGGTTTTGGTGAAATCTCTTTCCTGGGTCATCGTGTTGGTCATGGTCTCTTGAAGACAGAAGACCACAATACTTCCAAAATACTGAGCATCTCTGTTCCTAAAACGAAGAAACAAGTTAGGAGTCTCTTAGGTTTAATTCAATTTTATGGGAGATTTATTCCAAATTTATCTTCGATCATGGTCAACAATGTTGAAGAAAGGTTCGCCTAATCTGGTCCGTTGGTCGGAAGAATGCCAATCTTCACTAGACCAAATCAAGAATATATTTTCTTCTCCTCCCATCTTAAGATTACCTACTCTTGATAGGACTTTTGTTCTTCGGAGTGATGCTTCATCCACTGGGATTGGAGCAGCACTGATGCAAGAATATGCAAATACTCTTCATCCTGTTATGTACATTTCTAGAAAACTAAATGCGGCAGAGAGGAACTACTCGGTTTTAGACCGTGAGTTGTTAGCGATGGTTTGGTCAATTCTAAAACTACAAAGATTCCTCCTGGGCGCACATTTCATTCTAGAGACTGATCAGAAAGCTCTTACAGCTATTCAGACTAAGAATTTGAAGAGTTCGAGATCCACTCGATATGCTATAGCTCTTCAACCTTTTCACTTCACGGTACGAGCTATCCGTGGTGCGGATAATGTGATGGCTGACATTTTGTCTAGATGCCCACATGACTCCAACTAATACTTCTGTCCTATATTTCCATATATTACAGAGTCATAACACACCTATATTTCTACAATAGATTAGCACATCTGTACTTACTTTATATGTACACACTATCGTGCTTTGTTGTCATCTTCTTCTGTTCGTTTTTTAAGATGATAGAGGAGGACTGAGTAGTTAATATAAGGGCCGTTAGTTTACTAAACAGCCACAATTATTAATAATGTATTGTACCTTATGAAGCATATTAGTTATTAATTAGCATTATATTGCTTGTACTTTCTCAGAATGTCATTGTTGAGCTGATGGACTTACCTTACGAGGGAGTTCTAGATTGTGTACTTACCCTCGGAATACCAGAGCATATGTCCTGGATCGTCATGTAGTTTAACTTTACTATGTACTTATGTCATTACATGTCAAAGAATGTACTATTTAAATTTTCCTATCAGATTTGTACATCCATTTTTAAAGACAATATTAGAGTATGCTGTTTAATGATGATTATAGTAACTTGCATACGTATATTGTGTTTACATGCTAACGTGATGTGTGTTGGTGACACCTCCCCGATGTGAATATTTTTTGAGACATATTTATTTTTCTGTTGAGGTATATCCTCACCAGACACTCTATAATTAGCCTATTGTTTGGCAATTTAATTAATTATCAGCGCATAATTCGTGCTTTTTGAGCCGCTTATCGCTTGCTCTTTGATATTGAAAAAAAAATATGTTCCACATTTTTTTTTTATCGGGAGGAGGTGGTGATATGTTGCGTGATAAATTCTCGCAACATCGTTTTGTTTCAATGTCTGTTTTATAACGCAAGGGCAACAACTGCTTGGAATTTATAGTCACTTTTCTCGGTAAGCATTTGTCTTCTCGCGTTGGTATCGAATGCAGTTAAGTTTGAGCTGTGGTCATTTTTGCGCTGGACTGCGCATGACTTGTCTTGTTGTTTGGTCGATCGGTTTCCGCCCACGACTAGTGGAGTGAGCGATTTGGAATGGCGAAAGAGATGCCTCGTTGAAGAGGGGATCTCCGCTATTTTTTGTTCTGTCAGGGATGTGTAGTCCTCTTAATGGATATTTCGTTTATTCGAGATAATACCTCTAGTGTTTTCCCACATGTCGGGAGGCGTGATATTTCTGTGTATTTCATGAAAGCAAGGTAAATTGACTTTTTCATTAACTCTATCGATTTTGGGTCGTGAGCGATTTCGATTCATAGCCTGTCGGCGAAAGTCGTCGTCACGAGATGTTTTCCTAGCTCACATGTCGCTGCATTGTACTGCATCGGTTGATGCAGGTACCAAGGACCATTACTTGCTACTTTGTTAAATGAATTAGGTTTGGAAAACCTTTATTATCTAGAGGATATTTTTGTGGACATTATTTATACTTCGGCAGACGTGTCTGTCTTGCTGAAGTCAGATTAAGGAGAGTGAACTGATCTCATACATCTGGTTATCTCCTGGCTGTTATAGAAAAGGATGGAGTTTTCCACCTGACTACATTTACAGCACTATGAAATATAACATGCATCTGACTCATCATTGTAATGCTGTCTACCGTCTATTGCTGTATTGAATGTTGCTGTGATAATGACTGTTTGATGTGCCTACACATTTGCGTAACCATTTTGTCACTGTGGCGTCCACAATAAATAATGAAGAAAAACGTCAACGGCTGTTTCAAGACTCATTGACTTTATACGTCGTGAGTTTACTGACGTCCTATGTGGATTGCCCTGTTATTGTTGTATGAACATTGTTTTGACTGAACACATCTACACACTACACAAAAACCAGACATGCGGATACCATCCATCATCATATGGCATCACGCATCACTCAGCTAGGCATCGGAGTCTCTGCTCTAGGATTCTAGAGTAGATTTTACCAGGGACACTGAGAAGGGATATGCCTCTATGGTTTCCACACTGTCGATTGTCACCCGTTTTGAAAATTGGTGTTATGATGGCAATCTCTCAATCCTTTGGTATGGTCTTGTTGCACCACGCTGCCTGCAGGACCCTTAAGAGTAATAGGTTGCCTGATGCTCCCATGTACTTAACCATTTCTGGTGTTATACCATCATGCCCTGCAGCTTTGCCCATCTTGATTTTCTCCAGTGCTGCCTTCAGTTCTTCCATCTTTGTCATCTTCACCATCATTGGTTTTCTCTTCTGTGCTAGTGGTTATCAATTCTGATGCTTCACCATGCTCACCATCCATGAGTTCTGAGAAATATTCTTTCCATTACTTCCTTGTCATTGAGAGTATCTTCTCCATATCTTCCGATAACTCCACCCCATCTAGCATGGTCATTTCCAACTCTGGCATTGAAATCTCCGAGCACGATAATTTCATCTAGGCAGTCATCCACTGTCCTTTGAAGCAGCTTGAAGAATTCCTCCTTGACCTCTGCTCTCTCATCCTCATTTGGCCCATACACTATGACCAGGTTGACTATGGTTTTTCCTTCTTTTAGTTTTACAACCATAATGTGCTCTGAGACAAAGTTCCATCCCTTGATACTATCTTTTTGGTTTTTGGCCACAATGCAACCCACGGCCCCAAAATCTCTTTCAGATGTGGGTACGCCACTGTAGAGCAGCGTGTTGCCATCGAGATCCATGACTCTTTGTCCCTTTTTCTTTGTTTCCGTTATAGCCAGGATTTCTAGTTTTGCCTTCCTCATCTCTTCCACCAGCTCCTCTTCTTTCCCATTTATACTTCTTGTGTTCCAAGTTCCATAAGTCATAGTCCGTAGTCTGTTCCAGTTCGTCGCCTTTAGAATCAGTCCGGTTCTCTCTTGTAATTCCCGTAATCAAAAGTTTAAAGCAAACAGGTGATTGGCCTGTTGTGCCTTTGCATGGTGGAGGGGCTGCCCTTCTCCTTTTTCAGCCGGGCTTAGGATTGGCCTAGGCAGAGTTGAATGTAATACTAGCAGTGAGTGAATGAAAAAATACAAATGGAAAACTAAAGAAAATTCAATAAATCACACAGACTTACTGCTAAGAAAACAGGACAGGACCTGTAACAATATATATAAATGTAAACAAGTGATAGAAGGTTAGACTAGCATTACAAACAGAATGGTTGTCAACTAAGGAGAAGAAAAAAAAAACCCACACACAACAAGAACTGACGGAGCAGCACCCTAAACAAATTAGGTCACATCAAACAGGCAGTGAACAAAACATCGGCGAGTAAACTTGGACCGGAAATTTCACTGCTTGAGAAATGTAACCAAAGCCTGCTGTGCAGTCATTTTACAATGACATGTGTCGCTAACAACAGATCTGTACAAAGACATAGAAAGCAAGAAAACGAATAACACAGATATCAAAAAGGCTTACACCATGGCAGAGGTACAAGAGTGTAATAAACAGGTACTTATCTTATCGGAATCCGACCAGATGCAAGTCCAAAAAAAGGTGTCAGCACTGGAACAACACTGTCCGTCAATAACAGTGAAGCACGGATGAAAATGTAAACAAGTACAAGGTCGCAGTCAGATGGAACACTATGGGCATCATGAACTGTGTAGATCTTGAGACGATGTGTTGACTTGGCACAAAATAACTTGACATCGACGTGGCATAGACTTGAAACTTGAAATAATCTTACCAACGTTGTGATGTAGACTGGAAACATGAAATAAACTTGGCAACCGTAGAGCTTGAAGTTATAATCTTGGATGTTACGGCATAAGTTCGTGTAAGAAACTGGAACATTGGACATGCGCAATGGCTGAGTTCGTTGTCCAACTGGACCCGCTGGTAATAACTGGGTTCACGGGGTGGTGTGTTAAAAATAACACGCTGAACAGGGATGACGATCGAATATACCCATTAAATGGCAGTAGTAGATTTGCGAAGTACGAAGGTATAATTCCTGTCGTGAATGTGAAACCCATGTCCTAATGAAAATATCGATCCAAAGCCATACTGGCCCATCTTTATAGGGTGTTACGACTGGAATAAATATAGAGGATCATGCAGGATATGCGAATGATTTGCAGGTTTTCATACAGGACATTATGGTCAGCATAACAACAAAAGCCGGCAGGTGAACAGGTCCACGGGAAAACATGGTTGACATTTATTGTACGTTCATCACAGGATGACATCAAATCAAGGTATATACATGGCATAGTATATGGCAGGAAAACATGTACATCTGATAACCAGTTATGTCATGTTGTGCAGACACTACAACATACTGGTTTGGGTTATTAGCACATGGTATAGAAATAATGTCATCACCCCTGTGTAACAGAATATTAAGCTTTAAAACAATATCCAATAAACCATAGACTCTTCTACGTAATGTAGCAATTTCACACCTTAGCTGTGAGATTTTGCATGAATTCTGGTAGCTTTTCTCTCTTTTTCATTCTTCTTTAATCATTGTTTTTTCGATCTATCTTCTTATGTTTTCGTTTTGGTTCGTTTCATATCCTTTTGTATCTCTTTAAAAATTGTCGCTATCTTATACATCACTTCCTTCGAGATTTCTTGGAGAGAGTACTACGGACTTGTGTATTCCTAGCATTTACAGTTCTAGCTAAGTGACTTTTACTTGTTCCGCAGTTTTCTTCATTCTCTTTTTTTCGTTTCGTTTATTATTTACTTTCTTGCTTCGGTATTTTTGTTAGGTTTTTCGATTTTCTTGTATTATCATTGTACTTTTTCCATCTGCTTGTATCGCTCATTTTGTATTGTTTATCACCGGTTGTTTTTTTTAGTACCTAGGCCTATATGTAATTCTTGTCTTTGTCACCTGTTTGTTGCTGACGAAGGGTAAAACCCGAAACGTCCCTTGTTTCATGTGAACTGTTATTTGTAAAACTGATTCAATACCGTTTTATTAGTTTATATACTTATATTGCTTCTGTGTACACTTCTTGAGCCGTGGCTTTGGAACTTCTGGTTTTGCTTGTGTTTAAATCTGCTTTCTTATTTTTTCTGTCTTTTATCTTATTGATGGTTTCTATTGTTATCCATGCTTTTTGTTGTCGTTCCCTTTTCCCCAGTATTTCTTCACACATCTCATTCCATACAGTTTTGATTTGCTGCCAATAGTCTTCTGTATTCTCTACATCTTCCAGCTGTTGGAGCACTTGGAATTTGTCTCTTGTTTCTTAGATGTCCTACATTAAATTGTTGTCTATAATTTTGCATTGTTGCATATCTCTTGAGTTTCATTTTTACTTTGGCTATCAGAAGGTATGGAGCCGCGGTAGCATAGTGGTTAGTGCACTGGCTTCCTAGCGCAGTGGTCTATGGTTCGATCCCCAGATGAGGCGGAAAAATTTTAGGCCACAATACCTTGGGTCGACAGCCCCGAATGGGTACCCCAAGCTACTCTGGGAAGGTTAAGGCGGCCGGCGTGATGCCGACCACATCACCCCTCGTGTGCCGACGGTCAAGATAATATGGGCCTAACACCATATTCCCAATATGCCTCAATGGGCGTGTAACGGGTTCCTTTACCTTTTTTTTATCAGAAGGTGGTGATCTGATGCCACATCTGCTCCTCTATATACCTTTACAGCCTGCAATGATGATCTAAACTTCTTGTTTATGCATATATGATCAATTCTGATTTTCTGTTCTATAGTCTGGTGATATCTAGGTTGCCTTGTGTATTCTCGTATGTGGAAACATGTTTCCTCCTATAGCCAGTTGATTTGAAGCACAGAAGTTTGAGAATAGTTCCCCATTTTCATTCATTATTCCTAGCCCATGTTTTCCCATGACTTCTTCAAAGCCGGTGTTGACAGTACCTATCTTTGCATTCATGTCACCCATCAAAATTGTGATGTCTCTTCTTTTTACTTTCTCCATTCTTTTACTTTTTCCATAATTTCCTGTAGTCTAGTATAAAATGCTTCTTTCACAGACTCTTCTTTGTCATTAGTTGGTGCATAACATTGGATGACATTTACATTTATTTTCTTTTTAACTGTTTTAAAAGTAGCTGTTATTATTCTGGATCCAACGTCTTCCCATTCAATGAGTGCTTTCTGTGCTTCTTTAGATAACATAAGAGCTACCCCTTCACTGTGGTGTGAACTTTCGTCTTCATGTCCTAAGGACAGCACCAATTCACCTGTGATGAGTTTCTTCTTGACTACTCCCTTCCACTTTGTTTCACACATTCCCAAAACCTCGATTTTATATTCCTTCATTTCTGCTGCTACTTGTGCCACTTTCCCTTGTTCGTTCAATGTCCGAACATTCCAGGTGCCAAACCTGGAGGTTCTCCTAGAAGAAAGAAGGTTAGTCAGTAACACAGACTCCTTTTGGCTTTCTCTGTGTTGCATCATACGCCTCACTGCGAGAGGACCTTCCCCTGTCTTGGATGGCTGTGTTTTATTTTCTTTAATTGACTTGTCCATATTTATTGAAGTTTTTTGTGGTTTACATTTTTTACAGGATGGGGTAACCAGTCCCATGCCAAACCCTCCTTAGTTGCTTTCTATGACACGCATGGCAGGGAACAGTGTTACTATTCTTTGCTCCCCTTTTGGGCCCCGGTAACATTTGCTCCGTTTAAATACTTTGAATGGATTAATATATATAATAAATATAAAAAGGGGAAAATGATACAATTCAAATAGTAGTGGAATGCATCTATGTAGACATAAAGGCACTTCTATAGTTTCCTTACGATTGTTAACTGTAGTACAGGTAAGACATTCTTCTTCATCTTTGATCCTTAGCCACCGACCGTCAAAGCAGTCAGTGGCCATCACACCTGGTGGCATCTTGTAGGGCAACAACTAATTGATTCCATTATGCTCGGTTGGTGGCCATCCTTCCTACGGTCCCCCAACTCTTGTTCATTCTTTGCATCTCAGCCTCCACAGTCCTCCGCCAAGTTGTTTTTGGTCGGCCTCTCTTTCGTTTTCCTTCAGGGGTCCATAGCCTAGCTGTTCTTGAGATGGCATCAGGGTCTCTTCTGAGGACATGGCCAACCCAACTCCAGCATCTGCCAGCTATGATGGTGTGCATGTCCTCTTGCTTGCTCTGAGTAAGCAGATCTTGGTTGGTGATGGTATTCGGCCAAAAGATTCGAAGAATTTTTCTTATGCAGGTTGTGTGAAAACAGGACAATTTCGACATTTCCTCATTTAATACTCTCCAGCATTTCACACCATAGAGAAGAACATAAAGCACACAGCTCTGATATAATCTTAATTTTGTGCTTTTGCTGTACTGAGAGGACTTCCAGATATTGTTTAGACTATAAAAGGTTGTTCTTGCTTTGTTCATTCTGTTGTTGATGTCTTTGCTTGTTTCTCCATCTGGTGTTACTATGCATTCTAGGTATGTGAAGGTGTCTGTCTGTTCCAGTTGTTGACTCCTTACTGTTATGGGCTCGGGGTTGCTTACATTGAGTGTCATGACCTCTGTCTTCTTTAGATTGATGTTCAGGCCCACTTGTTGGCTATACTTATTAAGTCTATCCATTTTTTCCTGGATGTGTTGTTGTCAATGTGGTAGTAGTGCAATGTCATCTGCATATTCTAGATCTTCCAGTGTAGAAAACGTAGTCCATCTTATTCCTCTTGGACTGCCCTCTGCTGTCTGTCATATCAGCTAGTCTATGACTGTTAAGAATGAGTGGTTGATAAGGGGCATCCCTGTCATACTCCTGTCTTCACCTCAAAGGTTAGGCTGCTCTGCCCAGGTAAGACATTAGTAAGAGTTTATCTGTCCACATCACATGGTTTTGAAATTCCTTTGATCACATCCAGTCATAATAATGCTGCTGTATGATCTCACTGCACACCTTATTAGCATCTTCTCTCTGTTAATGTATTTCCATTCACACACTTGTGCAGACAATTCAAACAAAAATTATCCACGGCCACACTTACTTATGACTCAGTCTTTTAAAAAATTTTGGGACAGAAAAAGTACCTCAAGTTATCCAAAAACTCTAGTTAACAGAGATTGACATAACTGGATGCTGAGAGTTGCTTTGCGGTGTTCAAAACTTCAATTAGATGGATCAAAAACAAAATTTACACACACACAAATGGAGGTAGAGATGTATACATAGAATTAAATAATGGACAAGAAATACATATTCCAATGGTCACTGGAAAATTCTCAAACAATTTTAAAGTGGAAGTAGAAACCTGGCAGAAGTACTAATGAATTTCAGCTTTGAATTCAAACATGTAAAAGTACAGTGGATCCCTGCCCACTGCACTATATGTATATGAAAATGGGACATCCCTCCCCCTCCCCTGTTTACATGCCCATTAAGGCATATTGGGAATATGGTGTTAGGCCCATATCTTCTCGACCATTGCCACACTAGGGGTGATGTTGTCAGCATCGTGCCAGCCGCCTTAACCCTCCCAGAGGTTCTCTGGTACTTCAGGCTGGGTCGACCTGGAGCCATTTGCAGTCTAAAAACATCCCACCTCAACTGGGGATCAAACCATGGACCACCAAGCTAGGAAGCCAGTGCACTAACCACTGTGCTACCACGGCTATATATAGAAATGAGAAAACATAAACTTACCAAAGAGGGAGGAAACAAAATCCAAACAGAAGACAGGGCTACTTATAAAAAGATAAAAGCAGTAATCAGAAATAACTATAGAGAAAAATAAGGTACACCCAGGCTCCAATACTGAATTATCATACTACACATTAGCAAGAAGAGACCAAGTGATAATTTTCAGACTAAGAACTGACCATTGCCTGCCATCAATGGTACCTAAACCTTGTAGCGCTATGGCAGCTTGCGTACCCTGACAACCCCCAGAGCTATGCTTGTGGGAGTTTACTCCTGGTAGGTTCAACCAAGCTGGACAGGTCTGTGCAAGTATGGGTCAGACAAAAGCTGGTACCCTGGTCCTCCAAGCTGGGGGTTTTAGAACTTGGCCAACACCCCTGTCATTGTAAAAAAAATCTTAACCGTCATGGAAACAGCAACAAATGGAAAAACTTTAATGCGGGATGGACATTCAGAGTCTCAGGCTCATATGACTGTCAGTGGTGAAGGCTGAAAGGAAGCCGCTGGCATGAAAACAGATGCCTGGATCGGAAAACATGAAACAAGAATTGGATTCTGGAACGTCAGAACCATGAATGAGGCAGGAAAACTGATGCAGTTCACAGCAGAAAGAGTAATGGGAAAATGCGGCAGTGGAACAGTAAATGATAATGGGGACAAACTTATAAGCTTCTGCAGCATTAACAACTTGGTCATTGGAGGAACACTTTTTCCACACAAATAAATGCAGAAGTTAATGTGGGAATCACGGATGGGAAAAAAACCAGATAGACCACATTATGATCAATGATAGATGGAAGCGTGCAATAGATGACGTGAAAGTTAGAAGAGGTGCAGATGTTAGAAGTGATCACCACCTAGTAGTAGCAAGACAGAAGGTGAAACTCAGAGCTGCTGGACCAATTGCAACTAAACAGAAAAGGTATAACATCATAAAACTTAAGGATCCCCTCATCAGAAATGCTTTTGTGGTTGAAGTAAAGAGATGATATCAAATTGCCAATAGCCAGGAAAATACAGCGACGGATGATGTTAACCAGAATTTCAACACCACTTCAACAATGTACAAGGAAAGCAGCAAATCATGCTTAGGATTCCAAGAAAGAAAGAGACAAGATTGAATAACACCAGTGCTAAAGAAAGAATATTAATGTATTTTGTATCATGGCCACACATAGGCTATTACCAGTTATTTTGCGATAATATATCTGTCTGTGGTAAATCATGTTTTTGCACGGGTTTTAACTTATATTGAACGCTGCATATTTAATACGTCACCAGTTGTTAATGACGTAACGCGTTCTGCATTAATTGATTCCGTACGCACGATCTTTTAACAGACGCAATGGCCGACCGCTGTGTCCACAAGATCTTTTAAAAGACGCTGATTTATTTCGTTGTTTCTTTCTATTCTGATATTTTATACTGCCTGGAATTTATCTCGAATGGAAGTAAACACAAAACTGGGCAAATTTCAACAAGCTTCAACGTCTTTTATTTGCGTTTGAAGGGATTTTTTCACATTTATCTTCATCTTTAATCGTGTTTTGTCGTATCGCCATAATGGCCGAAAACACACAGGATATGTTACTAATATGTGAACAGTGAACAAACTGTGTGATCAACAATAACTTTCTTACTTTTTCTGTGTTTCTAAATGGATTACCTGCACAAAGAGAGCAGTGAAACTGTATTGTGATAACAATTTATGTTACAAGCCTTACGTAAGTCGAAAATATTTGTTCAAAATTTCAAGTTATCTTTTTTCTGTGTACATGTTATCTGTTATAACATAAACATAACATAAAATTAGCTAGAAAGGCATATGGATTTATATTGTTCATCCGGGAGCCGCGCTAGCGTAGTGGTTACAACACCGCTCTGGCGACCGGGTGATTCAGGATCAAACCCGGGCGACGGCATTTGAGGATTTTTCGTCGACCGGGAATTGGACTGGATTAACTCGAGACCTGGCAACCACATTTGAAGGAGTGTTGTCGACCAGGGATTGGCGGCTCCTGAGCCGACCCAGCTGCAATGGGTACCTCCGAAATCGGAGAGTATTTGCCTGAATGGCGAGGGACACCTGTCTCTGTACAAGTAAAAAGGGATACTCACGTAAAATCAATGTCAGGTTAGACATAGTAATAACCTGAGATTTCGCCTCGAGTATTAGCGGGCGTACGAAAAAAAAAAAAAAAAAAAAAAAATATTGTTCATCCAATGTACTTTAATTTGATATATAATATGTTATACTTAACTCATGATTAGACACACATTGTGAGTAAACGTAAATTATGTATGTGTAAATTTTTGGGGCTTAAAAATAATTCCGTCCAGAGCTGAAAATAATTACGTACGGAAAGAGTTAATTTATGCTAACGGCTAATATTCTCGGCCTTTCGTTATATGTGGTCATGGTAAGACGTATTTTATTCAAGCTCCTAATCTTGCGCAGGAAGAGCTCTAAGTGGCATGTATTATATTCTTTGAAGGCCGTCACTAATTCATCTAACATGATTCAGAACTTAGCAAGAAGTTCAAGATACTATTAAAGAACTTTTCCAGTATAATTTTACATCCACGTTGTCTGGCCCACATTACTTGGGTGGAATTCACTTGGTTTCTTGCGTGATGTTGGGCAGTTCCTAGGCTGAGCAACTCTTTCAGTTGTTCTTTTGATTGTCAGCAGGTAGTGATCACTTCCAATCTCTGGCCCCCTCCAGACTCTAGCATCCCGGACATATTTGAATGAGCTTCTCCTAACAATGGCATAGTCGATCACCGACTTCTCATTCTTTGTTGGTTCACATCTAGTGTATGCATGTATGCGCTTATGGGGGAACTTTGTGTTTGTGATGATCAGATTCTGCTCACTGCAGAATCTAAGGAGTCGCTTTCCATTGTCATTGAGAGTATCTTCTCCATATCTTCCGATAACTCCACCCCATCTAGCATGATCATTTCCAACTCTGGCATTAAAATCTATGAGCATGATAACTTCATCTAGGCAGTCATCCACTGTCCTTTGAAGCAGCTCAAAGAATTCCTCCTTGACCTCTGCTCTCTCATCCTCATTTGGCCCATACACTATGACCAGGTTGACTATGGTTTCTCCTTCTTTTAGTTTTACAACCATAATGTGCTCCGAGACAAAGTTCCATCCCTTGATACTATCTTTCTGGTTTTTGGCCACAATGCAACCCACGCCACCTTTAGCTCTTTCAGATGTGGGTACACCACTGTATAACAGCGTGTTGCCATCAAGATCCATGACTCCTTGTCCCTTTTTCTTTGTTTCGGTAATAGCCAGGATTTCTAATTTTGCTTTCCTCATCTCTTCCACCAGCTCCTCTTCTTTCCCATTTATACTTCTTGTGTTCCAAGTTCCATAAGTCGTAGTCCGTTCCAGTTCATCGCCTTTAGAATCAGTCTGGTTTTCTCTCTTATATTGCTCGTAATCATAGTTTAAAGCAAATAGGTGATTGGCCTGTTGTGCCTTTGCATGGTGGAGGGGCTGCCTCCTTACGGCCTCCATGCAGGCCGCCCTCCTCCTTTTTCATCTGGGCTTGGGACCGGCATAGGCTGATACAAAAAGGAAAATCAGCAGGCACGGACAACATAAATATTGAAATGATAGAAGCCCTGGAGAGCTTTGGTATAGATACAATCACAGATCTATGCAACAATATATACAATACAGGATATATACCACACGACATGAAGACATCAGTTTTTATAACATTGCCCAAAAAACCTAACGCAACAGAATGTTCAGACTTCAGAACAATCAGCCTGATGAGTCATGCAATTAAGATACTGCTCAAAATCATATAGGAAAGAATAAAATGTAAGGTAGACAGCAAAATCCAAGAAGAACAGTTTGGTTTTAGACGGAACAGTGGAACAAGAGAGGCAATATTTTGCCAAAGAATATTAGCAGAAAAATATTCTTCTTCTTCTTCTTCCGTCCTTAGCCACCGACCGTCAAAGCAGTCAGTGGCCATTACGCCTAGAGGCGTCTTAGGGCAACAGCAGATAGGTTTTCTTTGCCATTGTTTCCCATCACGCCTGGTGGCGTCTTTAGGGCAACAGCAAATCAACCCATTTGCTGTTGTTTCTGTAATCGAAGTGACTGGCAAACGGGTGATCAGCCCGTTGTGTAGAAAAATATACAGAGGTCCAAAAAAGTATGTAAATGTGCTTCACTGACTATAAAAAGGTTTTTGACAGAGTCCATCATGAGAAAATAATTGTATGCCTCGAAGACATAGGTGTTGATAGAAAAGATATAAGAATACTCAGTAACCTTTATTGGGAGCAAACTGATAAGCCCACATTAAAGATAAGCGTAAATGGGAAAATCCTGGAACTACGTATATCTTGGTCATATAATAACAGAAGATGGCAGATGTGAAACTGAAATCAAGAAGAGAATAGGAATGGCCAAAGCTACATTCAACAACATGAAACATATACTGACATATAAAGTTATCTCACAAATTAAAACTGAGAATCATAAAGTGTTATATATATTCTGCATTTCTGTATGGTGTCGAAACATGGACGATGAATAAGCATTTGGAAGAAAGAATTGAGGCTCTTGACATGTGGATATATAGGAGAATGGGGCGTATCATGGAAAGAGAAGAGAACAAATAAGGAGGTCCTAGAAAATCTAGGTATGAAAAGAGAACTAATGAGGGAGATCAAAGTTCGGCAGCTAAAATACTTTGGCCACATAAAAAGGCATAACACCTTGCAGAAGACCATAATAGAAGGAAGGGGTGAAGGCAAACGTGCAAGGGGAAGACAGCGCTATAAGTGGGAAGATAACATCAAGAGATGGACAGGAAAGATCTATCAGAGTGCACCACCAAGACAAGAGACAGAAGACGTTGGAGATCCATTACAGCCAACCTTCGTTGTGGAGATGGCAGCTGACAATGATGATTAATTTTGACAAAGCTCGAAACTGGGTTGGTGTTAGGTTCAGGCTAGCTGTTTGACTTCTGACAAAGCTCGAAATAAGGCTGAGGTTAGGTTAAGGCTAGCCTAACTGTAGCCTAACATAAATAGCCTATGGATAGTCAGTCTTGCAACATGCGCAACTTGTCTACTGTCCTCCAAAATTTTACCAAACTACTAGGCAGTGAGCGTTACATAGAAACAAATGTGGACAGAAATTAAAATGCAAAAATACTGCGTGTTTCCCTCTTTATTTATTAAAATGACAAACCTTTATTAGAAGAGTCTGGTAAAGGGGAATAATAATGCAACAAGGTCAGCCATTTTGCCCGAACGCTATCGATACCACACACGTAACAATATCTCTTTGACACACTGTAAAATACTCACTATTAACACCAACCAAAATCCGTCCCGAACACCCCACACCCTATTTCTGTTTGACCGCGCGCAAACACTCCTCGGCTTAGAGGCTTTTTTTCTCTCCCAAAAGTGCAAGCTCGAAAAAGCGTCGGACTATGGGTCAGGGTTAGCGCGCGAACTGCAGCAAAATTGTGTGTCAAAACGATAGCTGACATGTTCTAAAACCAAAATGTAGACATTGACCTAACCCCCTCTTCCCCCCCCCCCCCCAGTGTTTCGCGCGTTACCTGAATGTTCCGTGCTGGATTGTTTTAACTTTAGGCTATTGGATACGCTGATCGAGCACGTAATTCCGAGCCGACTGCATCAGAATAGGTGTCCATCGCCGGTCGAGGTCGTTTGTGCATCAAATGGTCTTGATTTCTAGATATATATATATATATATATATATATATATATATATATATATATATATATATATATATATATATATATATATATATATATATATATATATATATATATATATATACCGGTATATATATTTATATATATACCGGTATATATATATATATATAAATATATATATATATATATATATATAAATATATATATATATATATATATATATATATATATATATATATATATATATATATATATATATAAATATAAATATATATATATATATATATATATATATATATATATATATATATATATATATATATATATATATATATATATATATATATATATATATATATATATATATATATATATATATATATAGTAATTTCCTATCTTTTGTACCTTTTTGGTCCGCAGTGAATATATGTAGTTAGGTGTTGTTTCGTAGCAGTTAGGGTTAGGATTAGGGTTAGTATTATGGTTAACACTAACCCTAACACAAACCCTAACCCTAAGCGCTACGAAACAACACCTAACTATACATATTCACTGCGGAGCAAAAAGGTACGAAAGATAGGAAATTACCATATATATATATATATATATATATGGAAGGAATATGCCTTCACACTAGGTCAAATGGCCGTCTGTTTAATCTTTGAAGGCAAAAACAAAAATCAGAAGGGTCACTATAAGAGACTTGTTGTTCGCTGATGATGCTGCAGTCGTCACTCAAAGCCAACAGGAGCTTCAGAGCTTGATGAATCGCTTCACTAAAGCATGCAAGGACTTTGGCCTCACAATAAGTCTAAAGAAAACGAATGTGCTGAGTCAGGATGTGGGTGCTGCACCAGTTATCACTATCGATAACTATGAATTGGCAGTGGTGCACCACTTCACATACCTAGGGTCTACCATCAATGACAAACTCTCACTGGATACAGAAATCGACAGCCGCATTGGCAAAGCTGCAGCTACCTTTGCCCGCCTCACATCGCGTGTTTGGGGAAACTCTAAACTCACAATGAAGACCAAAGCTGCGGTATATAATGCCTGCGTCACCAGCACACTCCTATATGGCAGCGAGACCTGGACGACCTATGCTAAGCAAGAAAGAAGGCTCAATACCTTCCATTTGCGGTGTCTACGCCGCATCCTCGGCATCTCGTGGAAAGATAAAGTGACAAATGTCGAGGTGTTGTCACGTGCTGGCCTTCAAAGTATGTATACCCTTCTTAGACAGCGCAGACTTCGCTGGCTTGGCCATGTTCGCCGCATGGAAGATGGTCGCATCCCAAAAGATATCTTCTACGGACAATTAGCAGATGGCAAGAGAACAGTTGGGCGACCACAGCTGAGGTTCAAAGATGTGTGCAAGAGAGATATGAGGGCACTGGACATGGATCCAGCAACATGGGAGGATGAAGCTGCCGATCGCACTAAGTGGCGATGCTATTTACGGTGCCACCTCAGATTGGGCGAAGAGAGGCTCACACAAGAAGCAGAGGTGAGGAGAAAACGTCGAAAGGAGCACCAGGAAAATAAGCAGCTGAGGGCTGCCACCTCAGGGGCGCATTCCCATAGTCAGTTATGACTGAAGGGGCTATTATTATAATATATATAAATAAATATATATATATATATATATATATATATATATATATATCATCTCGTACATAGGCCTAATCGTGTAAACGCCATAATTACATACATTGATCGTAATAATTGGCACTTGCCAAAAATACACCAGTATGGCAGCCTCCAGTTCACTATGCTTCCCTTCCGCCGAAGAGTCTATTTATAGAGCCCCTTGATGTATAGAGAGTTACGCCAACTAAAATTTGGCCGCCATTTTCGGCTGTACCCGTATTGCAGGAAAATGGATCCAATCGCGAGTTTCGGACCCAATTTGCATTTTCGTTTAGGTTAACTAATAATTTGAAATAAAATTAGATGCAAATACAGTAGCACATATTTGTACTATTCTTTGTATGTCAACTAACAAAACAAATAGAAGAAAACTAGTTTACTTACCGGTTTATTGAATAGAATAAGTAGCGTGAATTTTTAACACATACTCCGTTAAATTTTGTATTCCGTCAGAATTCCACTATTTGGCAACAAATATTCCGTTAGAACTGCAACACTTAGCAAAACATACTCCCTTCGAATTGAACTATATATTCACCTAGTTTGAAATGTGGAAACTGGTGAATGACTGTTGTAGACACTGACAGTTTTACTGGATCCAGATGATACTTACTTACTTACTTACTTAGTCTTTCCCCTTCTACTGTGAGGTGTAGAGGTTTGGAAGAGAGAGTGCCAGACTATCCTATCGGCTGTCTTCCTCCTGGCTGGTTCCATTCTAGTCCTCGGTCCTTCAAAGATTGTCTAATATTGTCCTCCCAGCGGACTCTGGGTCGTCCTCGGGGTCTAGATCCTTGGCTCTTTGTTTCCCATGCTTGTCGTGGTATCCGATCTTCTCCCATTCTGCAGACATGGCCAAACCATCTTAATTAGGACTGTTCTACTTCTACTTGGGTCTGCAGGGGGTAGGATTTAAGGATCCAGATGATAACATCAGTTTTTGTTTTCATTAAAAATGCGACAATGTATAGATAGTTTTAACAAAATCTAATTACATATTTTGGACCGGAGATTTTGTTATAATTTTATTATATAATTTTTTATATTATATATATATTATATATATATTATAAATTATATATATATATATATATATATATGTATATATATATATATATATATATATATATTCTAGGGGCGTTCAGAAAGTAATGCACCACATCGTTTTTCACAGTTAAAAATGAAGATAGAAGCATGACATTTTGCACACTTCAAATATGGAATGTGCCAATTGTGTGCACCAAATTGCACCGCAACCAGAAAAATAATACGGCTGTCCTGAACCGTTGAATTGGAGCGTGTTAGCAATTTGCGTTATAAGCAGCGAATTGTGATAGAATTTCTCGTTGCAGAGAATGAAACTGTTGTGAACATTCACAAGCGTCTATGTGATGTGTATGGAAGTTTTGCAGTCGACAGGAGTACAGTCAGTCGCTGGGTTCAGAGAATCAAAGAATCAGGAAGTGGAGATACGGAGCTGCTTGATCGGCCGCGCTGTGGACGTCCTGCCACACCCACCAACGCAGAAATGTCGAAATGCGCTGAGGGCATTATTCTTACTGATAGGCGAATCACTACTCAACAATTGGCCTTACAGCTGTCAGTCAGCATTGGTAGTGCAAATGCAGTTATAAAAACTCTCGGATTTTCTAAGGTTTGCGCAAGATGGGTTCCTCGAAGTCTCACAAATGACTACCGATTTCAAAGGAAAGCAATTTCTTCTGAATTGTTGTAGCGTTTCAATGCTGATGGAGAGAACTTTTTGGCTAAGATCGTTACAGGTGACGAAACCTGGGCACATCATTTTGAACCTGAGACAAAAAGACAGTCAATGGAGTGGCATCATCCGCAATCACCACGAAAAAAGAAATTCAAGACAATTCCTTCAGCTGGAAAGGTCATGATCACTGTCGTTCGGGACATTGAAGGTGTGATTCTTGTGGACGTTATGCCAAGAGGAGAGACAATCAATTCGCAAGCTTACATTAAGACATTGAAAAAAACTCAATCAACGTTTTCGCAGAGTTTGGCCGCACAAGAATCCAGCAGACCTGCTTTTCCTGCACGACAATGCGCGACCTCACACAAGTCTGGCAACACGGGAAGCAATCACCAAATTGGGTTGGACTGTACTACCCCATCAACCATATAATCCCGATTTGGCACCCTCTGATTTTCATCTATTTGGTCCACTTAAAGATGCACTCCGTGTGACAAGGTTTGAAGATGATGAAGGAGTGATTCAAGCAGCGAAGAAATGGCTACATGATCAAGACAAAATCTGGTACGGGCTAGGAATACATGCACTTGTTTCGCGCTGGCATAAAGCCGCACAAATTTATGGGGATTATGTTGAATAATACCGATGTTTACATGACATATCCATGTATATTGTGTATAAATGTCATGCTTTTTTAATAAAGAACGCCACTCGTATATATATATATATATATATATATATATATATATATATATATATATATATATATATATATATATATATATATATATATATATATATATATATATATATATATATATATATATATATATATATATATATATATATATACATTTCCTTCTCTGTAACTCTCCAGCATTCTGCACCATAGAGAAGCACAGAAAGCACACAGCTCTGATATAATCTTAATTTTGTGCTTGTGCTGTATTGGGAGGACTTCCAGATGTTGTTTAGGCTAAAGAAGTCTGTTCTTGCCTTATTCATTCTGATGTTGATGTCTTTGCCTGCCCCCCGTCTGGTGTTACTATGCTTCCTAGGTATGTGAAGGTATCTGTATGTACCAATTGCTTATTCCTTATTGATATGGGCTCAGGGTTGCAAAATATAGTCAAACAATATTTAACACGAACAAATGTTAATATTAGTGGCTGGGAATGTGAAGGTCTGATGCTGTTCTTACAAGGCATATGACTTTTAACAGATGAAAGTCAATTAAATATCTGTTAAAGTCAGTTATATAACTGGAAACACCAGGCCTTGACACCCCTCCATTTTAATATTATTCTTGTTCAGAGTTTCTTCTTGATTTTGTTTGCTTTTTTGTTTTGTTTTGTTTTTTGTTTATTTATTTAACGTATTAGCATAATTGTGATTGTCCCTATTTACAATGATTTGGCAAATGTGATGCTACTTTCTCATATCGGCAGTTGTTCATATTATTTGGAATTGAAAACAATATATATCCTAATTATAACCCATCAGAGTTTGAACGGGATATTTTTCTTCATTAATTTAAAAAAAAAAAATCTTACTTGATGCTTATTCTCGTTACAAGTCCTGGTATTGTCCAGCCGAAAATGGCGTCTACGTCGTTCAGCCTCGTTTTCGATTCTGACATAGTTGGCGTAACTCTTTATAGATCTAGGGGCACTATCTATTTAGTTGTTCCGAAAAATCTAATAAGATGGATTTGGCAATGTAAGCGAAATGTAAAAAAAAAAAAAAAAAAAGCTAAACAAACTACAGTTAAAAACAGAGTTGCCAATTTATTTTTAAACGCCAAATGTTTTTTTTTATAAATCCTGCTTCAAAAACAATTCTAGTAAAGTGTAAGTAAATAAATTAGGGGAGTGCTGTAATTTGTGTGTGAGTGCGTGTGTGTGTGTGTATATATATATATATATATATATATATATATATATATATATATATATATATATATATATATATATATATATATGTTGATATGGTCTTTGTGTACATACTTTCGGTGTTTAGTTGTTAAATATATATATTGTCTACTAGAGTTACTCCCCCTTATTCTCTTTTCCGACTTCCTGTTTTCTAAGATGGCGAATTAAACATGTCGATCCTTGTATCCTGTGTTCACGCTTCGTGATTATACTTCGTAACGTGAGTATGTATGACAGCCAGCCACGTCTCATTATATCTTACAATATTTACTACACACGACAGTAAATATCAACAATATATATATATATATATATATATATATATATATATATATATATATATATATATATATATATATATATATATATATATATATATATATATATATATATATATATCATTACCCTCCATTCCCAATGGAACATAGGTCTTCAACCAACATATGCCAAGTCTTCCTGTCACGTGCCATTATCTCAAGTTCTTTTCACGTTCTCCTCATCATTTTCATCTCTGTTTCCAGCTCTCTTCTCCATGTGCTTCTTGGTCTACCTCTCTTGCCCTGGGGGTTCCAGAACAAGGACTGCCTTGTAATGCTATCAACAGGTTTCCTCCGTGTGTATCCTATCCATTGCCGTCGTCTTCTTCTCTTGTTCCACTGACACTTGTCTGATTCTAGTAATCAATTCCACGTTGGTAACCTTGTCATACCATTTTAATCCTTCTATTCTACGCAAGCACCCATTTATGAAAGTCTGTAGCTTTTTGGTTGTTGTCTTTGTTGTTCTCTGTGTTTCAAAGCCATATAATAGTACTGACTTCACATTTGAGTTGAAGATTCTTATTTTCTTGTTGGTGGTACAAAATTGACGACCTCTATCGATCTTTGGTTCTCTCCGGGAAGATCGGTACATTTGTGGTACTGATTTGTATTACGTGCTGTCAATTATCGCACTTTTCTTTCTTTCTTTATTTGTCTGCTAAGTAGCAGATGTGTGATTTTATCAAATCACCCTGTAGGTGATAAATATCACATTTGTGACGCTCCTTGCAAATGTCATTGGTTTGTTACCCGGTCATCCCAGCCTACAAGGAGCTGAGATAAGATAGTTGCCGGCGCGCTCAGATTGAATCGCTGATAAGGTGAGATTACTGTCTATGTGACACATGTGGGCAGACAAGAGCGATGTATTCGCTTCCGGTCCTTGGTTAAAAAGTAATCATGGATTTATTACATTTTAGACAATATGAGTCTACAAATGTGTTTGTGAGAGTGTATGCAAGACATCAGATGTCCATATATGGTAATACGTGACCTTTGCAGGCACGCACCTTATTTAACCTGGGACTATTTTGAAATATTACACCCTATCTGCATGATTTGAAATGATTGGATCTTTCTGATTAGATTCGTAACATCATTGAAAGGAATCTTCTTCTTTGATCATTAGCCGCCGTCCGACAAAGCAGTCAGTGGCCATTACGCCTGGTGGCGTCTTGTAGGGCAACAACAAATTGATTCCACTTTGCTCGGTCGGTCGGCGGCCATCCTTCGTACAGTGCCCCAACTCTGGTTCATTCTTTGCATCTCAGCCTCCACAGTCCTCCGCCAAGTTGTTTTTGGTCGGCCTCTCTTTCGTTTTCCTTCAGGGGTATATAGCATAGCTGTTCTTGTGATGGCATCGGGGTCTCCTCTGAGGACATGACCAACCCAGCTCCAGCGTCTGCCAGCTATGATGGTGTGCATGTCCTCTTGCTTGCTCCGAGTAAGCAGATCTTGGTTGGTGATGATATTCGGCCAAAAGATTCGGAGAATTTTTCTTAGGCATGTTGTGTGAAAAGAGGACAATTTCGACATTTCCTTCTCTGTAACTCTCCAGCTCTCCGCACCATAGAGAAGCACAGAAAGCACACAGCTCTGATATAATCCTAATTTTGTGCTTGTGCTGTACTGAGAGGACTTCAAGATGTTGTTTAGACTAAAAAAGGCTGTTCATTGAAGGGAATATAGACTGACAATTTCACGGTTTTATGTCTCTGTGATTTGCACGCTCGCCAAGACAACACCAGACCTTCGTCAGAGGAAGAACTAGATTCGTAATTCTTAATTGTTATCCGGACCTTTTATTGGAGAACCAGATAAGACTTATAAAGCACAGGAAATCACTTTCAAAGTTTAATAAGGAAAACCAGGACTAGGAAAACTGAAGAAACACAGAGTCAGCAGGGGCAATCTATTGTAAAAATTGAAAGAAATCTGAGACACGTGTTGTAAGAGAACGATTCGTCTCTTTTATTGATCTGTGCGACAAGTCTGTAGCCAGGATTGGCGTAAGTTGTGATTTACATTTCATATTTTATTACTAACATGTGAACTAACATATATATGTACCGGTATATATTACCATGTGAATTTTATTGTAGGAAACTCGCTATTGGATGTCAAAGTCATTTGAGGCTGGCAACCTCAGCGTTTAGAATGATGATTCACGAACCACCACTGCACAGGCTGGTGATTGCTTTATTGATAGTTTCGTAAAGAGAACTAAAAGCATAAAGTAGTTCCAGGTTCCCTATGGAGCAGGGAGGGACAGATGAAAAGAAATGATGCACATTCTAAGCATAAGTACATTTTCAAAGCCGTGTAAATGTCCCTATAAACATATTCACTTTAAAATTAATGTAAGGTTTCACGCTTTAAACTAGCGTAAATGTCAATGTGAAAATGTTCATTTTAATTAATAGAAGTTTCAAACTTTTCCACAAGTGTAAATGTAAATGAAAGATGAATGAATTTATATTGTGAACACTTTTCAAACAGCGGAGATGTTAATGTAAAAAAATATATATATCTGTAAGTTTAGCCTTTTCATTTAAATGTAATTGTAGCGGGAGGTTATTTAAATTTATTTATTATGTAAGAGTATGCCAGTAAATAGTTCTGACCTTACAAGTAATACCCCAGTCTTAGAAATAAGCACTGGTGTATTGTTATCATAACAATAGTCAGACTGTGAAAACCCTGGCCCAGTTGGTAAGAAGTAGTACCAGGATTTAAGGTGTCTCCTCCCTGTGACTATCTTATGATTACTTATATGCTAGGGGATAAGTAAAATGTACATTCACTGAACCCACAAAATGGAAAAAGTGAATAAATCCTCAGGTACCGTTAAATTAGTTTAATGATTACATTAATATTCTATTTCTACTAGTTGGAAAAGAGTATACACATATATATATAAAAATATTCACACAATTACTATTATTGTCTGTTTATACTTCAAGATCTTAAATAATAAATTTACTGAAATCACTGTTATTAGTCCTTTGAATTTAAGGATAACTGTCATCAGTTGACTGAGTTTATGTATGGTTACTTATTGTTTTCAACTATTGGCTGTTTCACATGTATAGGTGGTCAGTGTCAAACAGGACACTTATCTTTCCAACTTGATACTGCTGAAACTGTCCTTTGCTGGTATCAGACTTGGTAGGCCCAACAGTAGGGATGCCAATGACCAGTTGAAGTTCACTCTTTGGGGTCCTGCACTTTTGTGGGATTGCCTCGGGTAAACTGCACCGGCTTCTGATACTGGACAGTCTGGTTTGAGTTATTTCATGGAACCTGCAACATATCAGCCTTGGCTAGTATCTGGCTAGACTTGTAGCTGACTAGCACAGATGTCAGACCAGTCAGTCATCAGATGTCACCGTTATACAATCATAGTAAGTAAGGACATCAATTCAGTGATATAGCATTAATATTAACATTTCAATTAAGTGTAACTGACTAGCACATAAGTCAGACAAGTCAGTCATCAGGTGTCAAAGTTATACAGTCATAGCAAGTAACATCAATTCAATGATATAGAATTAATATTAACATATCAGTAATAAACATCATCTGGTTTATTCCGCTCCTATACATCCCTTTCTATAACTTGATCCTTCCAAATCATATCAAGTACAAATTCAAATACTGATGTTATTCTTAGCATTTACACAAAATTAATACATAAATAAAGAAAGTGAGTGACCACGTGATCAGGTTGCTTTCTACTGAAACTGGCTGTAGAACACTCCAGTTTACTAGCTGTAAATGGGTACGAAGTTGTGCGCTCGAACTAGGGAAGGCAAAGGCAGCGAGGAAGGGGACTAGTCACCTTAACCTCGTAAACTGGGATCTTCCATGATGAAGTTTCTAACACTTCATTTCCCTATGACAATCTCTGCCATGGGACTGCCTTTATCTTCGTAAGCGATAATGCATTTAATATCGACGAGATACAGCATTAAATATAATAAATATTTTCTATTTGGCTGTGGGGCTAGTTTTGATACGTTTTTGTACAAGCAACCATCTTCCACTAAGCACATGAATAAATCATATTAAAATAATAATACGTTATATCAATGAATATTATACAGGCATATTTTGTGAATTCTAAATGAACCTGTAATACAAAATAAAAGAAATTATTATACAGGATAGCTATCGTAAATTCGCTTACCCTCAGACTCCAGACACTTAGACTGAAATTTTCTGGCGATCCGCTCACACTTCAGATGGATTTAGAGTCGTGGCGTTATCTGCCCTCAGTCTTGTCTCAACCTCTTGCGTTGGGTCTTCTCAGAGTTTTACCGAAACGCTTTATATACGATAGCGTGAACGTATCGGAGAGCAGATACGTCACAGCCTAAGACTAGACCTGAAAAAAATCCTTCCCGAACCGTGATTTCAGCCGATCTGTGCGTCGACTGAAATTTTGCCTTTCTCATTCTCAGCATATATAATATCCATATTGTTCCATCTTATCTAGTTTTATACAGCTGATAAAACTCTATCTTCCTATCCATGTAAATTCCCAAACTGTTATTTGTTGATTTTAATATTTAGAACAGAAGTGGGTTTACATGCTTTTAGCGTAACTGTGGGCAGCCGAAATACGCATATATCTCCGTAAATGAGAACTTCCTACCGTTCCATCTTATATGCAGTTATACACCATCCTTCCCTGTACTGAAATGTAAAATCCTTTTCCTACGGATTCCCTTCTGTTTTTATTTATTGTTGGCGATTCCCTCTGTCCGATACACGTTTCGCTTATACGCCGCCATTTTGAAAGCGGTCGTTCGATCGTAGACGGGTTTATAAATTTAACTGATCCCGTTTGCAATGACTTGAAACCAATTTTGCGACATAGCTCCCCCATATTTTAAGCTGGATGATATCTAGCTTAACTATTGGGTACAAGACAATTGCAAATCGACCATTCCGAGGTTAGTTTTCCTTCCTTCTATCCTCCTCAAGCTCTGTGGGATGACGACTAAGAAAATCTGCGCCCACATTCTGTTTTCCCGGAATATATTCATCCTTTACTATCTCTCTCCTTCCTGTTCTGCTTTTCATCCAGGCTCTTACTGCTGGTGAAACGGGGTCGGTAGGTTTCCCATGAAGTTTACCGCCCTCTTTTCGTTGATAGTTGGATGTGGTTCTCCCTCGCAAATCCGTAGGTGTTTGATTTTCGCTACGTGATTTGTTCCTTTTTTCCAGCGCATGGGGTTCAGACTGCCATTGAACCTGTGTGGGATGTTTCCTTTCCCCTCCCGTGCAAATCTCGGGAGTACCCCTGATTGCTGGTTTGCTTGTAGATTTTTGATGAAGACTCTTCCGTCGACTTTCTGAATCTACATAGGTGCACTCTGGACAGGAATTTACATACTGATTTATGTCTTCCGTAATACCTGGCCAGTAGAACTGGGTGGCTATTCTTTGTTTTGTGGCACCATTACCCAGGTGTTCACTCAAAGTTGATATGTGTCCCCAGCCTATAACCTTATTCCTATAGGTGGATGGTACAACAATTTGACCATGACTTTTCGTCCCTCTGCCAGCTTTCCTGTACAAGAGTCCATGTTCCCTATAGAAGTGTCCTTTCCTTGGTGTTTTATGTGTCTTTGACAATTTGCCAAAACAAGGCTTCAATGTGCTGTCTGCTTCTTGAGCCCGTTTCATTTCAGTTGAATGAAATTTTAAGTTGGTGTCCCTCTCTATGTTCCTGGAGTCAGCCTTGGTCTGGATTCCTGCCATAACCATAGGTTTTACAGGGTCTCCTAAGAAAACATATTTACGCCCCAACATTAGGGGGTAAAAGGGATCATCTATCACAGCTGCATTTATCTCCCCTTCCACATAGCGACAACTGACATGAATCTTTGCTATGGGTAAAGTAAGGGGTGATGTTCCTTTTAGTGGCCCTTGAATGTCTACTGTTTCTGTGGTGATTTGTTCAGGGCACACCAGAGATGCACACACGACTGCGTCATAGGACAAACCTGTGTCATACATTCCTGTGACTTGTTTGCCATTCACAGTCACTATCTCCTGGGTAGGTGGGTGATGGAGGCTATTCTGACCCACAGTCAGTTCCTTCCTAACAGAAGTCCTCACCTGCAGACATGCAGCATGATGAAGGGGTTTTTTTCCTCCCACATTCATCCGTGTTGTGGTTGCTCATCTTACAAAATTTGCACCACTTAGCTCCCTGTTTGTAGGGTTTATTTTCCTGAGTCTGAGGGTTCTTGTCCTTATTATCAAATCTTTGCTTGTTTCTGTATGGTTGATCCATCTGGTCAAAATCGGTATTCTGCGGTGGTGGCTTATATCCTTCTACCTGCTTCCTTTTTGTTCCTACCAATTCAGCTTGAGCTGCTTGGTATCTCTCTGCACATTTCAAAATGTCTTCCAGCCTCTCTGCTCCTTGTTCCATAAGGAATTTCCTCATTTCTTGAGACATGGAATCTTTCACTTGCTCTAACATAACCATTTCTTTCAGATCCTCGTAGGTTTTCTGATACTTACCTAAACTACTCCATTTCAACAAATACGTTTCTAACCTAGCTGAGAACTGGTTATATGTTTCTCCAGGTAGAAGTTTAGAAGTTCTAAATTTCTTCCTATATGCCTCAGAGTTCTTTTCATACCGGATCAGTAAGGCTTGCTTTAGTATTTCATAATTTTCCTGATCTTCTTTGGGGAGTTTCAGAAACACATCATATGCAATACCTCTCAATCCCTGGGATAACTTTAGACTCCATTTTTCCTTTTCCAGTCCATATGTAGAGGCTAGCCTTTCATACCTATCCAGGTACGACTCAATTGCGTCCTCCTTTTCAACAAATGGATCTAGGTGGAAGTTCATGGCCCCATTTGCTGTGTTCTGAAAAGAGCTATTCGCAGAATGAGGTGAGCTATTACCATGGGTGATAGTCCCAGCCTGAAGTTCAAGATCAAGCTGTCTCATTTTCAGCTCATGGTCTCTCTCTGCTTGTAACCTCCTTTCTTCTCTCTCAGCTTCTAATTTCTTGGCTTCTCTCTCTGCTTCTAATTCTAATTTCTTGGCTTCTCTCTCTGCTTCCAATTTCTTGGCTTCTCTTTCTGCTTCCAATTCTAATTTCTTGGCTTCTCTCTCTGCTTCTAATTTCTTGGCTTCTCTCTCTGCTTCTAATTGCTTTGCTTCTCTCTCAGTGTACTTTTCACATTCCGTCGTGACATACCGGATCAGAGCATCACCATCCATGCCAAGCTCTTTTCCCACCTGCAGTGTAGCAGACCTAAATTTGACCAAGTCAGCCATGATGTATCTGTAGTCTAGTAGGGCAAGTGATCTTACTCAAACTAATTTACTACAATATAATTAACTTAGTTAAAATTAAAGTTAATTAAACTGACTTCACCATATATGAAACAGCTTTCTTTATCTGTACTCAATGGTACTCCTAAAAATATAATTATTTCCTACTATGTTACTCTTTCCAAAAAAATTTACAAAACAAAATTTCTACACAGCAGAAATAGAAAGTTGGCTCAGGAATATCAAAGATATATCCCGGACGAGCCCCCACTGTAGCGGGAGGTTATTTAAATTTATTTATTATGTAAGAGTATGCCAGTAAATAGTTCTGACCTTACAAGTAATACCCCAGTCTTAGAAATAAGCACTGGTGTATTGTTATCATAACAATAGTCAGACTGTGAAAACCCTGGCCCAGTTGGTAAGAAGTAGTACCAGGATTTAAGGTGTCTCCTCCCTGTGACTATCTTATGATTACTTATATGCTAGGGGATAAGTAAAATGTACATTCACTGAACCCACAAAATGGAAAAAGTGAATAAATCCTCAGGTACCGTTAAATTAGTTTAATGATTACATTAATATTCTATTTCTACTAGTTGGAAAAGAGTATACACATATATATAAAAATATTCACACAATTACTATTATTGTCTGTTTATACTTCAAGATCTTAAATAATAAATTTACTGAAATCACTGTTATTAGTCCTTTGAATTTAAGGATAACTGTCATCAGTTGACTGAGTTTATGTATGGTTACTTATTGTTTTCAACTATTGGCTGTTTCACATGTATAGGTGGTCAGTGTCAAACAGGACACTTATCTTTCCAACTTGATACTGCTGAAACTGTCCTTTGCTGGTATCAGACTTGGTAGGCCCAACAGTAGGGATGCCAATGACCAGTTGAAGTTCACTCTTTGGGGTCCTGCACTTTTGTGGGATTGCCTCGGGTAAACTGCACCGGCTTCTGATACTGGACAGTCTGGTTTGAGTTATTTCATGGAACCTGCAACATATCAGCCTTGGCTAGTATCTGGCTAGACTTGTAGCTGACTAGCACAGATGTCAGACCAGTCAGTCATCAGATGTCACCGTTATACAATCATAGTAAGTAAGGACATCAATTCAGTGATATAGCATTAATATTAACATTTCAATTAAGTATAACTGACTAGCACATAAGTCAGACAAGTCAGTCATCAGGTGTCAAAGTTATACAGTCATAGCAAGTAACATCAATTCAATGATATAGAATTAATATTAACATATCAGTAATAAACATCATCTGGTTTATTCCGCTCCTATACATCCCTTTCTATAACTTGATCCTTCCAAATCATATCAAGTACAAATTCAAATACTGATGTTATTCTTAGCATTTACACAAAATTAATACATAAATAAAGAAAGTGAGTGACCACGTGATCAGGTTGCTTTCTACTGAAACTGGCTGTAGAACACTCCAGTTTACTAGCTGTAAATGGGTACGAAGTTGTGCGCTCGAACTAGGGAAGGCAAAGGCAGCGAGGAAGGGGACTAGTCACCTTAACCTCGTAAACTGGGATCTTCCATGATGAAGTTTCTAACACTTCATTTCCCTATGACAATCTCTGCCATGGGACTGCCTTTATCTTCGTAAGCGATAATGCATTTAATATCGACGAGATACAGCATTAAATATAATAAATATTTTCTATTTGGCTGTGGGGCTAGTTTTGATACGTTTTTGTACAAGCAACCATCTTCCACTAAGCACATGAATAAATCATATTAAAATAATAATACGTTATATCAATGAATATTATACAGGCATATTTTGTGAATTCTAAATGAACCTGTAATACAAAATAAAAGAAATTATTATACAGGATAGCTATCGTAAATTCGCTTACCCTCAGACTCCAGACACTTAGACTGAAATTTTCTGGCGATCCGCTCACACTTCAGATGGATTTAGAGTCGTGGCGTTATCTGCCCTCAGTCTTGTCTCAACCTCTTGCGTTGGGTCTTCTCAGAGTTTTACCGAAACGCTTTATATACGATAGCGTGAACGTATCGGAGAGCAGATACGTCACAGCCTAAGACTAGACCTGAAAAAATCCTTCCCGAACCGTGATTTCAGCCGATCTGTGCGTCGACTGAAATTTTGCCTTTCTCATTCTCAGCATATATAATATCCATATTGTTCCATCTTATCTAGTTTTATACAGCTGATAAAACTCTATCTTCCTATCCATGTAAATTCCCAAACTGTTATTTGTTGATTTTAATATTTAGAACAGAAGTGGGTTTACATGCTTTTAGTGTAACTGTGGGCAGCCGAAATACGCATATATCTCCGTAAATGAGAACTTCCTACCGTTCCATCTTATATGCAGTTATACACCATCCTTCCCTGTACTGAAATGTAAAATCCTTTTCCTACGGATTCCCTTCTGTTTTTATTTATTGTTGGCGATTCCCTCTGTCCGATACACGTTTCGCTTATACGCCGCCATTTTGAAAGCGGTCGTTCGATCGTAGACGGGTTTATAAATTTAACTGATCCCGTTTGCAATGACTTGAAACCAATTTTGCGACAGTAATGTAAAGCTAAAGCTAATCAGTTTAAATGTAAAGGAAGTTTTATCCCGAGGGATTAAATTTAATTCTCATGGAGGGTAAACTCTGAGTTAAGTGGGATGGTGAAATAGAAGAGGGGGGACACTTAACTATGTGTCGGGAACGCCATACTCAGAAGAGCGTTCTTTTCTATTCTTCTATCACAGTTACTGGTGGTACCAGCTGAACGTACTATTTCTGGAACAAGACAGGATCAGTGGCCTACGCTTTAAGACAAAGGATGCACTGTATAGACTTTCCTTGAAGTTTCTTGAAGACGAGATACACTCGACAACCTTGACCAGAGACGAGTGATCAGTGTGAAAAGACAGAACCGTCATTAGCAGCTAAGTTCAAACATATGCTGCCACCTGATATTCTTAACCCTTTTCGCAACCCAAATACGAGGATGCTAGCTTTTCTTTAGCCATAACTATTCAAATTATTTTCAAACTGTTAAAACTAAAGAGATTATTAAATTTTGTTATTTGAAATATTACAAATTTAACTTCGATTTAATCTTTTAAATGTACTACATGTTTGTCTCAGTCAAAGTTACTAAACACACACTCTAACAGAGCTATATATATATATATATATATATATATATATATATATATATATATATATATATATATATATATATATATATATATATATATAATAATAATAATAATAATAATAATTCCACTGATTAACACACCAGCGGGGGCTAAACGAGCTGAAAAATAAGTGCTTATTTCTTTACAAAAGTGGTCGGCAGGTTACCGAATTAACGTGCTCAGCGACAGCTAGCATTGTTTTCGCTTACCTGAATTTCTTGTGAAGACTCTCATGTGATAGAAGCTTTACTACTCTTTTATATACATTTCTGCCAAGAGTAATCGTGTGTAAAAATAGACTCTATTGAAGCCTATATTAGATACTCTTGAGTTTTGGCCTTTGTTGGACCACTACTGCAAAGCAGGGGAGGCAATACCTTCACAGTTGGATCCGATTTCTCTTGATCTCCATATATTTCCCATTGCAATGAAAGCTCCTCTTGCTTTTTTAATTCTTATTTTAATATCGCTGTCTGTCCCTCCAACTTTGTCTATATGACTGCCAAGATATGTGTACGATTCTACATCTTGTATTGGTATTTCTTCAAGTTCAACCCTGTTATCAATAACTGCATTTATTCTCATTATTTTTTTTCTTTTCCCTGTGTATTTTCAGACCCAATTGCTGTGACCTCTTATCGAGTGTTTTCAGTTTGTCCTGCTTCTGATTACGGTTATGGGACAGAAGAGCCAAGTCATCAGCAAAGTCCAGATCATTTAACTACTAAGTCCACAGGATTCCATGTCTGTTGGGTGCTGTCGATGTTCTCATAACCAAGGCTATTGCTAGTAAGAAAAGAAATGGCGACAAGAGGCATCCCTGTCACACTCCCGTTCTTTTCCCAAATGGTTATGTCCTTCATGAAAAACTCTGCATGTCATGTCTTCATATGTTTTCTTATTAAATTAATGATCTTCTGGGGAGTCCGCTGGGAGGACAATATTAGACAATCTTTGAAGGACCGAGGACTAGAATGGAACCAGGCCAGGAAGAAGACAGCTGATAGAATGGTCTGGCGCTCTCTCTTCCAAACCTCTACACCTCACGGTAGAAGGGGAACGACTAAGTAAGTAAGTATCTTCTGGGGAACTCCATAATGCCTCATCAATTTCCAAAGTGATTCTCTGTCTACACTGTCAAATGTCATCACAAATCCGTTGTATAGTGGGGAATTCCATTCCAGACTTTGTTCAACTATTATTCTCAAAGTGGCTTTCTGGTCTGTACACGATCTGTTTTGTCCAAAACCAGCTTGTTCATCTCTCTGTTTCTTTTGTATGGACTCTTTTAATCTCTCGAGGATAATCGTGTTTAATGTTTTTCCTGGCTCTGATAGTAACATTATTTCTCTATAATTTTTGCACTCTTGTAAATTTCCCTTCTTAGGCAACTTAACCAGATATCCTTCTTTCCATTCTGCTGGTACCTCTTCCTTTTCCCAGACTTTACAAAGTAATTTATATAACATCTCTGTAGCCTTGCCGATATCTGCTGTGATGGCCTCTGCTGGAATGCGATCAGGTCCAGCCGCTTTTCCATCTCTTAGAAGCTTCATGACTTTCTTTATTTCTTCCTTCATTGGTCTTTTACAGTTAATTTGTAGCTCTTCTTCTGCTGGCTGGATGTCCGGGGGGTTTTGTGGAGCTGGTCTATTGAGAAGGTCCTCAAAATATTCTGTCCACGTCTTCATTTGCTCTTGTATAATGTTGAGCAGTTTTCCATTCTTGTCTTTATGAGGCAACTTGTTTGCTTGTATTTCCCTGTTAGCTTCTATTTGCTGTTATACAGTTCTTTCATAATTCCTTTGGCTACAGCATCTTCTGCCTCTCTTGCCAATTCCTCAATATACTTCCTCTTGTCTCTTTTGATACTTCTTTTAACTTCTTTGTTTGCTTCTATGTACACTTCTGAGCCGTGGTTTTGGAACTTCTGGTTTTGCTTGTGTTTAAATCTGCTTTCTCGTTTTTTCTGTCTTTTATCTTGTTGATGGTTTCTTTTGTTATCCATGCTTTTTGTTGTCGTTCCCTTTTCCTCAGTATTTCTTCACATGTTTCATTCCATACAGTTTTGATTTGCTGCCATTAGTCTTCTGTATTCACTACATTTTCCAGCTGTTGGAGCACTTGGAATTTGTTGGATATTGTGACCGCAAATTTGTCTCTCGTTTCTTGATTTCTTAGATGTCCTACATTAAGATGTTGTCTATAACTTTGCATTGTTGCATATCTCTTGAGTTTCATTTTTACTTTGGCTATCAGAAGATGGTGATCAGATGCCACATCTGCTCCTCTATATACCTTTACATCCTGCAATGATGGTCTAAACATCTTATTTATGCATGCATATGTGATCAATCTGGTTTTCTGTTCTATGGTCTGGTATCCATGTTGCCTTGTGTATTCTCTTATGTGGAAATATGCTTCCTCCTACCTACAGCCAGTTGGTTTGTAGCACAGAAGTTTGAGAATAGTTCCCCATTTTCATTCATTATTCCTAGCCCATGTTTTCCCATAACTTCTTCAAAGACGGTGTTGACTGTACCTATCTTTGCATTCATGTCACCCATCAAAATTGTGATGTCTCTTCTTTTTACTTTTTCCATAATTTCCTGCAGTCTTACTTTACAAGATACATTTAGTACCATCAGTTTTACTTTACAAGATACATCTAGTACCATCAGTTTTACTTTACAAGATACATCTAGTACCATCAGTTTTTTTTTACAAGATACATGAAGTATTATCAGTTTAAATTTACAAGATACATGTAGTACCATCAGTTTTACTTTACAAGATACATCTAGTACCATCAGTTTTACTTTACAAGATACGTGAAGTATTATCAGTTTAAATTTACAAGATACATGTAGTACCATCAGTTTTACTTTACAAGATACATCTAGTACCATCAGTTTTACTTTACAAGATACATCTAGTACCATCAGTTTTACTTTACAAGATACATCTAATACCATCAGTTTTACTTTACAAGATACATCTAGTACCATCAGTTTTACTTTACAAGATACATCTAGTACCATCAGTTTTACTTTACAAGATATATGTAGTATTATCAGTTTTACTTGACAAGGTACATGTAGTATTATCAGTTTTACTGTACAAGGTAATTTAAAGCTTGAAGATGAAGTGAGAGAAGTCAGAAACACTTGAGACAGAACAAACAATTTAAACAAACATTTTGCTTAAAGCTTTCTTCTTCCCCTTCAAGTACCATGTCTCGTGGCATGTGAGATCATGTCTCTCCACAACTTCTTGTCTCCAGTACAATTTATCAACTCTGTTGTTGACTTCTTTCCATGATGTCAAACAGTTCAAGATCTGAGCCTTTTGTCTTCCTCTATCTTTTTTCCTTCAACCTTACTTGTTGTTACGATATATTCCAGCGTTCCTCTTCTCATAAAATGCCCCAAAAAGTGAATTGCTTCTGTCTAACCTGTGAAATAATTTTCATTTGTGCACTGGCCTCTTTCATGGCACCTTCATTACTATTGTTGGCTGTCCATGATATTTTTAACATTCTTCTGTAAAACCACATCTCTGTGGCCTCTAATGTTTTCCCCTACTTGTTTACTAATTGTCCATGACTCACTCCCATGTCAGAACAGGTTCTATATAACGCTGTAGATCTCTCTCTATTACTTTCACTGACAAAGAATTGTTGCATAAAATACTCTTCATTTTATAGAATGTTGTTTTTGCCTGAGCTAACCTGCTCTTTACTTGCGAGATGTATCTTCCACCCATCTTTATAATGTGCCCAGGTATTTAAATCTATTGACCTGTTTAAAAAAAATTCAGACACTAGAGATCCTTGAAGATCAGATCACATACAAAGCTAAAAAATTGAGGATACAGCCCATGAAGGATAGAAGAAATAGCAGAGCCCAAGAACAAGCAGATAAATTCAGGAGGCTGATAGACCACCCAATGTACCAGAGAATAAATGAACTTGGAAGGGGAAGACTGAAGCGACGCAACTTTGTTGATACAGTCAAAACAAACATGAGAGCAGACCCCATCAATGCAATATCAACACCTATGCCCATCTACACTGCACACAAACTACTAGCTTGGAAACAACAGCGCTTCCCTGAAATGATAGAAAACATTATCAGTGGGGCCATTGCTACGTGATATTGAAAGAAAGAACAGCAAAAATGAAACAGGAAGAAGAGTCTTCTTCTTTGATCCTTGGCCGCCGACCGTCAACACAGTCAGTGGCCATCACTCCTGGTGACGTCTTGTAGGGCAACAAAAAATTGATTCCACTTTGCTCGGTCGGCTGCCATCCTTCTTACAGTGTCCCAACTCTGGTTCATTCTTTGCATCTCAGCCTTCAGGGGTCTATAGCTTTACTTGTGATGGCATCGGGGTCTCTTCTGAGAACATGGCCAACCCATCTCCAGCGTCTGCCAGCTATGATGGTGTGCATGTCCTCTTGCTTCCACTGAGTAAGCAGATCTTGGTTGGTGATAGTATTCGGCCAAAAGATTCTGAGAATTTTTCTTAGGCAGGTTGTGTGAAAAGAGGACAATTTCGACATTTCGTTCTGTTGCGCTCCAGCATTCTGCGCCATAGAGAAGCACAGAAAGCACACTTCTCTGATATAATCTTAATTTTGTACTTGTGCTGTAAAGAGAGGACTTCCAGATGTTATTTAGACTAAAAAAGGCTGTTTTTGCTTTGTTCATTCTGTTGTTGATGTCTTTGCTTGCTCCGCCATCTGGTGTTACTATGCATCCTAGTTATGTGAAGGTGTCTGTCTGTTCCAATTGCTGATTCCTTACTGATATGGGCTCAGGGTTGCTCACATTGAGTGTCATGACCTCTGTCTTCTTTAAACTGATGTTCAGGCCCACCTGCTGACTATACTTATTAAGTCCATCCGTTTTTTCCTGGATGTGTTGATGTGAATGTGCTAGTAGTACAATGTATTCTGCATATTCCAGATTTTCCAATGTAGAAAATGTCCATCTTATTCCTCTTGGACTGCCCTCTGTTGTCTGGCGCATCACCCAGTCTATGACTGTTAAAAGTAGAGTGGTTGATAAGGGGCATCCCTGTCGTACTCCTGTCTTCACCTCAAAGGTTAGGTTGCTCTGCCCAACGCTACACGTAAAGTTGGCATAGAGGCTTTTTATGATCGACACTATGCAGCTTGGAATTCGATAAGCCCTCAGTATTTTCCATAAACTGTCCCTATGTACACTGTCAAAAGCCTTTTCAAAATCAACGAAATTAATGTACAGCTGTCTTTGCCATTCTGAGCACTGCTCTATAATGTTCCTGAAAGTAAATATATGATCTATACATCTTCTGTTCTTTCTAAATCCTGCTTGATCTTTCCTCAGTTTGTGGTCTACTGCTTTTGAAACTCTCTCTATAATTATCCTGCCCAGTATTTTGCTGGGAACTAAGAGAAGAGTGATTCTTCTCCAATTATTGCAGTCTGCAAGATCTCCCTTCTTGGGCAATTTGACAATTATTCCTTTGTTCCACTCCGTTGGTGTTGTCCCTGTTTTCCAGACTTGTGGAGATAGTGGTTCTAATAGTTCTGCTGCTAGCTCATGGTGCCTTAAATAGCTCTGCATTTAAATTATCATGGCCAGGAGCTTTTCCACTCTTTAACCCTTTGATTGCTGTGATGATTTTTTCTTGTCGTGGAATGTCTGTATTAACATCTAGATCGTTTTCAGCCTCAGGAACATTCAACTGTGCCTCTGGTGGTTCCCTGTTCAGAGTTTCTCTGAAATGCTCTGCCCATCTTGTTTCCTGTCCCTCTGCTGTCGTGATGAGATTTCCTTGCCTATCTCTTACTAATGTAATTGTATTGTTTGCACTTCGTTTTCCACTGATGATTTTAGTTATTTTGTATACTGTGCTTTGTTCATTTCTCAGTGCTGCCTCTTCTGCCTGTCTTGCAAGATCGTCTAGGAAATTCCTTTTGTTGGCTCAGGTTTGGCATTTAACTTCCTTGTCAAGCTGACTGTTCTGTTTGCTATATAGTTGCTTTAACCTGGGGGACTTTGCTTCTGTTTTCTTTCTTTTCAATTCCTTTCTACCGTTATAGTCTTTAATGTTTCTGGTTGTGGCAGAGATTATGATTAATAAATTTCAGATATGTATTCTTTTTCTGCACTTGTCTTTTACTTTTCTTTTGCTCTGTTACCCTTCTTTCTTTTTTCGCATTCGCTCGATTGTTAAGATATACTTTCTCATTCATACCTTTGTCTCTTCCTTTATAATTTAGCAACGCATTTTATTGCTGTTAAGCTACGTTCTTTGATGAGATCGAATCGTGTTAATTCGTTCTCGACAGGGATAAGAAGTAAGACTATCGTCTATTATTTTTCTCTGATCTGTCCGCCTATAGGTAATTATTCTCGGCGAAAGATTTGAGATGAAAGACATTGATCGCTGGGAACGGCATATGAAGCAGAACGTGTGAAACGCACACTGTGAGTTTTATTGCCGATGTCTGATCAGATCGAGAGAATGTACTGTAGGTGTTAAGTCTGGTTTCGGTAAGGGTGTGTAGAATTCGTTTCATTCGTAGAAGGAGCAAGGAAATATGTAAATCTGGACGTAGGTGCTAACATCTGGCAAATGAGTCGGGTCGGGGTATAGACGTAACCTTCCTTTGTTTTCGGAGAGATATATATTCCAGAATTCTAACTTAATTCATCCAGTAAAGCCAGAAAGACTAGAACCATCTAGCTTTCGATTCCTAAGATCTCTGTTAATAGAAGCATCATTTAGTTGGTCGATTGCCATCTAGCTTTCGATTACTAAGATCTCTGTTAATAGAAGCATCATTTAGTTGATCGATTGGAGATCGTTTTACTTCTGCGCTAATGGTAGATATATATCTAGTAGTGTTGAGTGATTTAAGTGGTAGATCGCCTATTTCATATTTACATAGTTTAATTTCTGTGCAGAGTGATTAAATGTTAAGTCAGTTATATTCTTTAAGTTTACTGTGTTACAGTGGATAGCAAAATAAATTAAAATTTCTAGCTAAATCTCATACAGCTATAAATAAATTTAATTAAATTGCTAGTAACCAGTCCGAGAATATTTTAACTAACTAGTAAATGCACTGATTCATCATTGAGTATTGACGAGATACTTACGTATTTCTAATTCATGATGATTGATTTTTTAAAATGACTAGAGTTATTTCACGTGAGTTTTAAACGATGAGACAAGCACTAAGCTTATAGTCTCTAACTTAAAGTTAATAACCGAAGTGAATATTATGTTTACGCGAGGGTAGGATAGGATGTGTATAATATTATGTTTAAGTATTCTGTATGTTTCTTTTTCTTTATACAGTATTCTGGGTAAAGCCCAACATCTACCAGCGGTTTCAGTATATGAGATTAACCTAGAAAAAACATTTTTGTAATTTAAACAAGTGAGTTTCCAAGTTACAACCTGTCTGGCATTGTGTTTGCATCCTGAAAAAGACAGAGTACTCATCTCACGAACTTTAATACTAAATGAAATAACTGGGCCTATCGAGCCAGATTATAATTCTTCCCAACAATCTCATTGTACATTCAGCCCCTGTGGCGAGAGAAATTACAAACAGTAACATTTCCAGCATTTTTTTGACTAATTGTGGTGTGACCAAGAATTTTACATTTGAGAGAAGTTTACCAACCTGCCTTTTCCTAAGTACGGGAAACCCCGAGATTCTGACCTTGTGAGCCCGTTTATAATTTCTTACCTGAACTGATTCAAGTGACATTAACAGTAATCTTAAAATATAATTGTGAAGTGAATGCTCCCCGGAACATTGGATGAAACCTGTATCTGCAGAGCTAGGATTCGCTTTATCAAAAGAATACAGATTCACTGTTGGTGAGTGTCCTAAAGCTTGCGCCTGAAGGTGAAAGACATCAATTTGTAAGTAAGAAAGTACGTCCGTGGCCACGGGTGAATGAACAGAGAGAAAGCAGGACTGAGTGATTCCTTTATGGTATGATTTATGCACCCACTTTGTAATTTCAATTTTCATTATGCAAGTTTGTTGCTAATGCTGTTTTCCTCTTAGAATAGATTAATGTATCAACGCTGTTCTTAAACTATAGAGGGAAATACTAGACCATAGAGTATAAATCTGTGACTCTTTGGGGCTATAACTTTTCTTCTAACAGGATTGTGGGCTAAACAGAGGGGGAAAGGATTACACCTATGGGTCTATTATTCTTTTAGTAAGTCATTAACCTATGTGTATTTATATGTGCTTGATAAGCAAACTTATTTGTCGTGGACAATTTTCTTTATGTTAATAAAATTTACATAAACTTTATTCAAGTGTGTCGGTCAGCTCGTTCCAAAATATCTATATTCCATTGTTATAATTTTCACGTTTTTGTACGTCAAACTGTCATCACTTATGTGTGTGTGTGTCGGTGAGTGGTTGATATATAGTACATCTATATAACTTAATAGACTGTCGGACAAATCTAGATCTGTTGTAGAAGATAGGCTGACCGAGAGATGCTTCTCGCGTTTCAGGGACAGACTCTATTAATTTCCACCATCTCACTCGTGAAATCTATTTCTATTATCTCCCACTGAGCTATCACCTGATCTATTTCTATTCAGAAGGGACCAATCTATGTCTTAATTCCCCTATCGTAAATCTACGACACTGGTGTTATCCAGTCTTGCTTCTTCCTTTCCTGGAATCCCAAGCATGATTTGCTGCTTGCCTTATATATTGTTGAAATGGTGCTGAATTTCTGGTCTATTTCATCAGTTAATGTCTTTTCTGGACTTTTGGCAAATTGATATCGCTTCTTTATATCAGCCATAAAAGCTTTTCTGGTAAGGGGGTCCTTCAATTTGCTGATGTCAAATCTTTTCTGTGTAGTTACAGTTGGTCCAGCCGTTCTTAGTTTCACTTTCAGTTTTGCTACTACTAAATGGTGATCACTTCCCACATCCACACCTCTTCTTACCTTCACATCTTGTAATGCATGTTTCCATCTACCATTAATCATAATGTGGTCTATCTGGTTTCTGTCCCGACCATTTGGTGATTCCCATGTTAATTTGTGAATTTCTTTGTGTGGGAAAAGTGTTCCTCCAATGACCAGGTTGTTTATGCTACAGAAACTTATTAATTTATCCCCATTTTCAACTTTCACATTGAGGATGAAGAGTATTAACCACAAAATACACATAGAAACATTACCTTAGAAACACCTGGATCCATGCATATACAGATGGATCAGCAACAAATGCAACTGAAGATGGAGATGGAGAAATCTTTCTGAGCTTAAGCAATGGTACATAAAAAAGCTGTCAGTTGCAAAAGAAAAATTCTTAAGTAACTTCAGAGCAGAGGCAGAGGTCTTAAAAACTGCAGCAGAAGTCCTAATGACATAAGAAAGCTCAGAGAGACAAGTAGCTATCTCCTCAGATGTGCTGTCAGTAACTGCACTGTTGGTCCTAGGTTCGATTCCCATCAAGCCTGTCACTTATATTGTCTTTTCTGTTATCATCTTGTATGTCCAATGAGTGCATGTTAATTACCTTTATTTATTTACTGTTGACAGAACTCAGGATCCTTCATTATTAACTTACCATACAGTTCTTATTTTCTAAGGCTTGTGATACAGTTCTCTTGGTAACTATTATGTGATATATCCAATAACAAGAAAACAAGTCTACTGTGGCGAGATGGACGTTGGAGAAATAATAGATATAATTCCCAGAACTGGTGAAGAGGATGTAGGGATGGTACAGGACAAGTCAGGTAGTTAACTGCACAGTCTTGATGGTAGCTGAAGAAGAGAGCTATGAAGTAAGTAACACAGTCTTGATGGTAGCTGTAGAAGAGAGCTATGAAGTAAGTAACACAGTCTTGATGGTAGCTGTAGAAGAGAGCTATGAAGTAAGTAACACAGTCTTGATGGTAGCTGTAGAAGAGAGCTATGAAGTAAGTAACACAGTCTTGATGGTAGCTGTAGAAGAGAGCTATGAAGTAAGTAACCTTCTCATTAGATCTATCCTATGCTCCAATGGTGTATCTATTAATAGCTCATGTGAAATGTAGTTCATTATTTATCCCTACCAATTAAAATTATTACAAATTCTTTCAATTTCCACACAATTTCAGAACTGGAATTTAAAATTAATCAATCAACTGTACTTTATAAAATACATCTGTACACTTTAATAATTAAAAAACAAAAAGGTGGTAAAGATGGCAGATATATACGAGTTTGTTATTGTTGTTGTTCATCACTTTAGCCATTGGTGACATCTGGATCTAGTTCAGGTTCTTTCACTGCAGACACTTCTTGTCCTTACTTAGATGTTGATTCCCAAGACACATATTCCCTGGACAAGAAGGCCAATGCTACTATCCAGTGACCTGCAGATGTCCTTTAATCACCCACAATGCAGTCTGTTATGCTTCAGCTAAGAAGCCTTTGTTTTGACTATCTCAGATAAGAAACCTCAAACATTTCAATCAATCAATGAATACCCTTTAGCTCCCCGAGGAGCACAGGCCTTCTACAAACACATGCCAAGTCTTCCTGTCCTGTGCCATCCACTCAAATTCTTTCCATGTTTTCCTCATCATTTTCACCTCTGTATCCAGCTTTCTTCTCCATGTGTTTTTTTGGTCTACCTCTGCCTCTCTTTCCCTGCAGATTCCAGAACAAGGACTGCCTTGTAATGCTATTAACAGTTTTCCTCAATGTGTCTCCTATCAATCACCTTCTTCTCAACTCTTGTTCCACTGGCACTTGCCTGGTTCTTGTCATCAATTCCACATCTGTGACTTTGTCATACCATTTCAGTCCTTCTATTCTATGCAAGCACCCATTTATAAAAGTCTGTAGCTTTTTGGTTGTTGCTTTCCATGTCTCAGAGCCATACAATAGGACTGACTTGACATTTGAGTTGATTTCTCTTGATCTCCATATGTTTCCCAATGCAATGAAAGCGCCTCTTGCTTTTTATTTTGATATCATTGTCTGTCCAACCCAACTTTGTCTATATTACTTCCAAGATATGTGTACGATTCTACATCTTTTAGTGGTGTTTCTTCAAGTTCAACCTTGTTATCATTTTTTTTGCATTTATTCTCATAATCTTTGTCTTCTCCCTGTGTATTTTCAGGCCCACTTGTAGTGACCTCTAGTAGAGAATTTTCATTTTCTCTTGCATCTGATTATGGCTTTGGGACAGAAAAGCCAAGTCATCCGCAAAATCCAGATCATCAAGCTGTTTAGACAGATTCCACTTCTGTTGTGTGATGTCGATGTTTTCATAACCCAATCTATTGCTAGTAAGAAAAGAAATGGAGACAAGAGGCATCCCTGTCACACTCCCGTTCTTATCTCAAACGGTTCTGTAAGATGTCCTTCATGAAGAACTCTGCATGTCATGTCTTCATATGTTTTCTTTATTAAATTAATGATCTTCTGGGGAACTCCATAATGCATCATCAATTTCCAAAGTGATTCTTTGTCTACACTGTCAAATGCCTTTTCGTCATCCACAAAACCAATGTATAGTGGTGAATTCCATTCCAGACTTTGTTCAAATATTATTCTCAATGTGGCTATCTGGTCTGTACATGATCTGTTTAGTTGAAAACCTGCTTGTTCATCTCTCAGTTGATTGTTGTTCGGTACTCTGGATCATGGTCAACCTTGAATAAATTTGCATTATTTATGTCGCTCTCATTTTCATTGCAGAGTCCATTTTGTATCGTATTACCTGGCAAAGGGGCAACCGACCCCAACCAGGCGCGTCCACGGGTGGCGGATAGTGGAACGACCTCCAGATATGGTGTGTCAGCTGCGAATTAAGTCAGCATTGCTGGACGAATAAGCAGTCGCGGACCAAACGGCGATGTCCTCCCAGCAGGACGAGGAGGGGTAACAGGTGGCACTGATACCCCCACTGAAATCCCCCATATGTCCTATGACGGGTGCATCAAGCGAGTAAGAGCCGCTATAAGCTCTAGCCACGGGGAAGGTAAACCTCGGTAAACAAACCAACCTGCTGCCTTGCAGCTACCACCGGGAGATGGAAAGGCTATGGGAGATAACCCTGAACAACAAACACAACCCGGGCTGCCGAAGACGGAGTGTGTTAGCTACGGCGCAGACACCGGGAAAAATTAGGACACACACGCTTTTGCGGTATGGAGTCATGCGACAATCTCGACTTACGTCATGGCATTGCTCCTATCAGCTACAACCGGGGAGGAGCGGAGCCGGGCCCCTAGCCTCGAAAGGGCCCACCCAAGCAACCGGTGCCTTTGCCAACCAAATGGTCGGGGGAAGGCAAAGTAGAGCAACTGACCAACCAACCCACTATCTTACAGTGGCTCAATGGAATGCAGAAGGAGTGAGGAACAAGAAACCGGAGTTACAAGAATTCCTCAGGGAAAATAACATTGATATAATCTGCATCCAAGAAACTCACCTAAAAGATACCCAACGATTCTTTGTACGTGGATACCAATCCTTCCGCCAAGACAGGGCAAAAAGAACTAAGGAAGGAATCCTCACACTGATTAAAACCTCAATCCCAGCAGTAGAGACACACAGATCTGGTGAGGATGAACTTGAATACATAACAGTCCAACTACTGCTGCCCAGTGGAGACTTAATGATCACAAACTGCTACAGTCCTCCAACCACAACTCTGGAGCTACACAAAGTGAAGCTTGCAGCATCGAGACACCTCATTATGGGTGACTTCAACAGCCACTCACCCAGCTGGGGCTATGACGCAACAGATCCAAGAGGAGAAGAGGTGGAAGATTGGATGGTAGAGAATAAACTAATTCTAATAAACCAACCAGAGGATAAGCCCACCTTCTATTCCAGAGTATGGAAAACAACGAGCACACCAGATCTTGCTATGGCTACAGATGACATACATCGACTCACCACCAGAACAGTAAATACTCAACTTGGGGGGAAGTGACCATGTACCAGTCACATTACAGATATCTGAGATAAGAAGTGCAGGAGAAATCAATATGTCTCCTAGCTGGAATTTCAAAAAAGCAAAATGGGGATTTTTTAAAGAACAAGCCGACAATTTCTGTCAGAACATTGCCCACTCAAATAACATCAATAAAAACATCTCTTATCATCAGTGAGGCAATCATCCAAGCAGCAAAGAAGTCAATTCCACGAGGTAAACGACGAGACTACAAACCATACTGGAGTGACAACCTGGGAAAACTCCATAGTGAATTAAATAAAGCACGGGAAACTATGGAGCAAAATCCCACATTAGAGAACACACACGCACAACAGTATAAAACAAGCTTTCAATGAACAAAAGAAAGCTGAAATCCAAAGGAGTTGGCACCAGAAGACCAGCAGTCTCAACATGGAAAAGGACTCAAGCAAGCTATGGAATCTGACAAGAATGCTAAATGAAGAAACAACAACCAGCTACTGTAAGACTGTCATCAAGGAAAAGGAAAAATACCACACAGGAAAGATGGCAGCAAACATCCTGGCAGATTTCTACAAGGAAGAAAGCACCACATCACTTTCACATGCACGGATCCAAGAAGTACGTAAGGAAGTAAAAGAAAAACTGAAGCACCAAAACCCAGATATCTGCATGAAGTCACCCCTTACTATGAGAGAACTCAGTGCTGCCATAACAAAACTAAAGAACAGAAAAGCTCCAGGAAAAGATGGCATCACAAATGATATGATCAAGAACCTTGGACCTGTAGCCAGGCACAAGCTCCTCCTAATCTTCAATCAGTCATGGAGTACTGGAAAATTTCCAGATCAATGGCGAGAAGCAATCATTGTTCCCATCAGAAAGAAACAAAAGGAGAAAACAAGCAAGTCCAGCTACCGACCAGTTAGCCTACTGAGCTGTCTGGGTAAGGTAATGGAAAGAATGGTGAATTCAAGATTACTGAAACATCTGGAAAAAAACCATCTGCTTGATAACACACAGTTAGCATTTAGGAAAAATCGCAGCACCGAAGACCAACTAGTATATCTAGCCCAGGAAGTAGAAAATGCCTTTCAGGAGAAAAAGAAAGTACTGGCGGTTTTTGTAGACTTGACAAAAGCCTTTGATAAGGTATGGAAAGAAGGACTCCTCCTTAAGATGCTCAACAGCAAAATTGAAGGGAGAATGTTCAACTGGATACGGGACTTTCTTCGATACCGCACAGCAAGAGTAAAACTTGACGGGAAACTGAGCCATCGCGTCACTCTACAACAGGGTGTGCCACAAGGAGGAGTTATCTCCCCCACACTTTTTATCATACATATAAATGATATTGCAGAGAAACTGTCCGGGCATATCTCCAGGGCTCTTCATGCTGACGATTTTGCTGCCTGGTGTGCTGCTGAACATTTGCCTACTGCGAAGTTCAGGATGCAAGCAGCGCTAAATACCATCGGTAAATGGGCATCAGATTGGGGAGTACAGATAAACCTCTCCAAGACAGTAGCAACCTGCTTCTCTCTGTCAAATCGCCGAGAAACGATCAAACTGCAGCTAAATGGAAGTGAACTTCCAATCGAGGAAAACCCAACATACCTAGGAGTCAAGTTGGATAAGAGACTCACCTGGAAGCCGCACATAAAAGCAGTAGAACAGAGAGCAATACGAAAGCTCTCTATTATGAAGAAACTGGCTGGCACAAGTTGGGGGGCAAATACCAACATACTTAAAAAAAGTCTATACAGGCACAGTCAGACCTGTACTTGAATATGGCATGTCAGCCTGGGCCACAGCATCTAAAACAAACACAGAATGTCTAGGGAAAGTGCAAAATTCAGGCCTTAGACTAATCACTGGAGGGATGAAGACTTCTCCAATCCAGGCAATGGAGCAATACACCAACATCCGCTCTCTTGATGACAGACGTGAGGAAAAGGTATTCACTCACAGTGAGAAGCTTCTACGAATGCCAAGTCATCCAATGCATGCCAAACTCCATAGTGTGACAAAGAACAGGCTGAAAAGAACCAGCTTCCTAAACATCTCCAAACATCTGCATCGATGCCATGAAGACCTCCTCCCAAATCGATCTACTGAGATTGAAATGTTAATTGATTACGAGGAGCCAGACGACTGCCATGGAAATATATCTATCATCACAGAAGTCCCTGAAATAAAAAAAGAAAGGCCACCTGACCCCTCAACAACTAAAAACTTTGGCTCAAGAAATGATTGAAGAAAAGTACAACCCGAAGGAGTGGACACATGTATACACAGATGGATCTGCTGAGGGGGCAGTAAAGAACGGTGGAGGAGGCATTTTTATAAGACTCCTAAATGGAAAGATCATCCGAAAGGCCTTCCCAACTGGAAAGATCTCCTCCAACTTTAGGGCAGAAGCTATGGCACTACTGCAAGCCCTGAAAATCCTCACCAGACCTGAACAGCAGCCACAAGCTAAGATAGTAATCTTCACAGACTGTAGATCATTACTTGAATCAATACAAAACACCAGAAATGATAACATGATGAATGAGATCAGATCTGAGCTTAACATCATCCAAAGGTCATCAACCATTGCCCTTCAGTGGTTACCTGCCCATTGTGGAATCGCTGGTAATGAGAAAGCAGATGCTCTATCAAGAAGTGGCAGTAAAATGGAACAATACAGCCACCCATTGCCCTATCGGGAAGCAAAAACCATCATCCACAACAAGTACAAAAATCAGTGGAAGGAGGAAGGGAATATATACAGCAGAGATGACCCAATCCACCACCTAAACAGACACCAACAGACGACAATTTTCCGCCTGAGAACTGGTCACTGCAGATTACTTGGACATCTCTATCGCCTCAAGATATCCCACACGAATGAATGCCCATGTGGAACTGATATCCAGACTCCAGAACACATTCTCCAGAACTGTCCAACCCATGATAAATTGCGACGTGCGACCTGGCCAAAAGGTGATGAGCTCCAGCAGAAGCTATGGGGCTGCCGCGCCGACCTGGAAAAGACTGTGGACTTCGTCCTGGCGACAGGTCTGCATATTTAGCATGACTACAAACCGAACGCAGAAGAAGAAGAAGTATCGTATTAAATTTCTTGTGTTATATTATTTCATGTTCAACTTTATTATTATTAATTAGTTGAGCCGTGCTTTGATCTTATGACCAAGTTACTTTGGGGTATGTATTATATAAATCAGATGCATGTTTGACTGTTAAATTACTGTCAAGGTTAACAGTTAATGGTTCAAATACAACACTGTTATAAATCCCATCGATCCGAAGAACTCAATCATAGACAACTTGAAGATTTATTCGTGAACACAGTTCTTTACAGCACACACAAGGTTTCATTATATTATCTAAATTCGGGACTCTGATAAAGTTCTTAGATTTTCTTCACATTATGCATTAACTGCAATTCTTAGACTGTTCAATGTATATAACTTATGTTGACATCGCGTCAAAACATTATTCCATATTATTCATGTCTGCGTGAAACTTTCTAGCAAGGCTAAACTTAATTTAAACCTTAAGTTTATAATTTACTTCGTTTGGCTTCTCATACCATATTTATCAATATCACATCGATTACTGTTTATTTCTTTATGGACTCTCAAGTTCTTAAAACACTTCTTAGTAATAATTCAAATAATGGCAATGGCCATACTTTACATTACGCTGACGAGTGGATAAAACCACCTTCCTTAGAAAACACTATCTATAGGCTCAGAGGTCTTATCACAGATAATAGTTACATGTATCCTAGTGGTCAAACCACATATTTAGAAAACACATCTGATCAGCTTCAATGCCACACATCGACTGTTTGTAACTAGGTGTATCGCGTCATCCCATTCTACACGATGCGTCTAAATATGTCTTTAGTTGTGGGTGCCACATGGTGCAATCATACCGATCAAAAATAGACCAGCCAAGAAATCAACACACCATGAGGCAACACTCATCCGAAAGGCGAAACCTAGGTAGGTAGCGCTGGAGGATGGTGGAGGCAGTAAATCCAATACCAAAAGTGTATTAAAACATACCACGCCGAAACTAAGTCAACTCTATAAATGCAAAATCAGTGCAATAACACATGAAAAGATTAAGTCTGAAAACACAAGAGAAAATGTTCATGGTCATGTAGAGTCACAATAACACATGATAAGATTAAGTCTGAAAACACAAGAGAAAATGTTCATGGTCATGTAGTCACAATAACACGAAAATGGTGCATAGGAACATATAAAAATGGTTCTGTGCCTATGATACACATAGAAATGAATATAGTACTAATAATTAAGAACTAAGAGTTCAATATATTGCGTGACAAAACATTTGCGAGCACATCATAAGCCACTAAATGTCAAGCATGGTACACTGTTACGGTATATGATATTAACGCCGTCTGCTAAAGGTTATCAGACGTGCAATTGTAAAGGTTAGTAAATTGAAATAAAATGAGGCAAGCCGAAAAATTGTGAGTAACCCGAAAGGTTGCAAGGGAATTGTGTCATAACCCAAAATAGGGTAAGTTGATGACACATAAAAATTAATAATGTGATAAAAAAGTATTTTTGCTAGTGGCTTTTATATGAGGTGGGACCTTGGGTCAAATACCAAGAACGCCATAGTATACTCATACAAAAACGTAAGGTGGTGATTTTTTCTTGTAGTCTTAACCAGGAAAACCTGAGAGAGAGGTGGACCTCAGGATCCGATGGAATGAGGAATGAATCGATGATTCCATCCCTGTGACAAATGTTCATATATTTGTGCGGTATAAATGTAAACTCGCAGTCTCAATGTTAGAGGCAGGTAGCAAATGTCTATCTTGCGCGTGCAGACACTTTTGAGAGGAAAGTGTGTTCTTTCTTTCGATCGATACTGCAATTGTAATGTGTTACTCAAGAAATTTATGTCTTTTGAGAGTTATCATTGGTGGGTGGAAACCCCAGCCAAGCGTTCGTTAAGCTTCAACTCATTGTACATTGCAGAGGCATTTGTCTTTCTATTTTTTTCTAATATGGACTATATGTGGTCTACACGTTATCAGACGGTGAAGGTATGAGTTAAAGCACTAGTGTTGTACAAGTAGTACATCTTCAAATGACGTGACGAAAAAGCTGCAGGATTGACTTATAAACATTAAGAGAATCTAAAGTAAGTTGTCCCATGGTTCAAAGGAATTGTTCGATAAATTTTAGGATAGAGACGAAAAACATGTCCGACTTAACTACTAATAACTCCCAATTTTCTATTTATAGTTTAAACTGTTAAATATAATATCATTCTTAAATAAATTGTTACATGTTGTTTCAAATATAACCTACTAAGTGTTCAGTTTTATATGTTTGAAGCAAACTATGAGCAGAATTATTTTAATTTATATCAAGAATTTATAAATAATATATTTATATTATAAAAATATAATATTTTATATATATTAATTATAACGATAATAACAATGTAATAATATTTAGACCTTTTTATTAAAAGTATAGTACATTATCCGAGGATTTAGTGATTAACTAGCGGGGGGCTTGTACGGGTTTAAAAAATTGTATAAACAATCATTCCAAAGGGACAGCAGATATAGTTTCGATCCCATTGATATTATAACATACCCCCCACAGACTTGTTGGACTGATTAATTTCCACATCATGAGTCCTTGGACTGAAGGTATTAATATCTGTACATTGAAGCGAGAATTTGGTGGAAGTACAATGTTTGATGAAATATTAATATATAAATTGATATTTTGTAAATTGTTGGACCCATATGCAAGTAGGGGAGGCTATCGGTGGACACTGTTTGGAATGTAAAGCGGGTATGATTCATTTGATTTTAATTAGTATATCTAATAGTTTGGTGTGTGTTTTGGACTTTTTAATGATTCTGGGATTGTATGATATTTATTTCGAATTATGTGGAGTTCTTTTTATAATTTATGCTATTTAACCAGCATTTATGTGGAGCTTTTATATATTCATGTTAAATAAAAGTTAACGTGATATTGGAGTGTTTGTATATTTAAAAAAAATATTAAATATATAGTTCTAACTTTTTTATAATGCAAACATATCTATATAGTTAATATTAAGCAATTCATTGATACCTGTATAATAATCCTAATATTTATTTACAAAATTCATCCATACGAAGGCACAATGCAACTATCACCAAATGACTCCAGAAAAAACAAGACAGATGGCGGACCATAAAAGAAAAAAAACCATGGCCAGAAATATTCATAATTGTATTTCTTTTCCTAAAATCTCAAGGGAACAATCCCCCAAAAAGGCAAAACCACATCCATTACATATCATAAAAAACCGGTATGTGGGGAACGATAAAACACCCACCACCACCTCCCAATCACAAAACCAAACTCCCCCACCCCATGTACTCCCCCCCCCCTCATGACCCCCCCCACCCGCCAATTCCAATTAATTTTACTTTCCGACGATAAATAATCAACACATGATTTCCTAAACCATAATGACGTGGCCCCCCAATAAATCAACCCCCCCCAAGGGTCCCCCTACAACCGCTAACCCCTACACCACCCTATTAACCCAAATAACTCCTGACGTCACAACCTCGAGCGTAACATCCTTACCGCTCAAGGGACACAGTCAGCGCATAACCGTTTTATGAAAAAAATAACAGGATCAATAATAGACCCATAAGATGGAAAGGTAGGCCGAATCAACCATTTTTTTTTTTTGTTCCGTTCTAGACTAACAGGGATTTGTTCGTTTTTGAAAGTTTTTTTTTTTTCGCTTTTTTGGACGCGCGTTAAAAGATTGTTTTCCATCTGCTGATTGTTTGTCATTAAGAAGAGAGAACATAGTACTATTGTCCAATTATCGTTTTTTTTTCTTACTGTTCAATTTTTTTCTATTGGCTCTTTAGGCGGTTGCGGGGGCGTCTTGCCCATTGTATGGGCATATGGAGGGTAATGTGGGGTGCTATCTAAGCAACTCACTCCCAGAACAATCATACCGTTCTCTTACTAACATATTATTTCCTAGTGTGGACTCCTGCCTTACACATTTCCCTCTTCCATTAAATCCCTTATGCATTCGTGGAGGATGAAATATAATCTGTAACCTTTATAAACAGATTCTGTGGCTCTCATACACGATTGTTTCTGAATTGATTTCAGAAACCGTGTATTCTACTGGGTAGATACTCGGGGGTCCATGCTACTCGTTGAAAAGGGTGCGAGCTTGTTTTATTAGTTTATTTTTTGTGTTTGTAACGACCTGTCCAGGGGGTAGCTTGTAAGCGTTCTGAAGAAACCGATTTTGAAGGAGGGTAGCTTGTGCATCGTCTTGCTCGTAGATAACTTGAGGTGGGTTTATGTGTGCTATAGTATTCGAAAGTTCGCTAGGCGTCCTGGTACTGACGCCGCGGTTTGCCACCATCACCCACGTTAACTATTTTGTCCTCAGTCTGACAACTCGCACTACCGTGCCCTATGATGGGTGGGTATCAAGGGATCGGCCGTATATTTAGTCGCTTAGGTTAATTCATACCATCAAAATAACAATTTAACGGACTGATTAATGTGGCTACTTGATATACCCAGTGTACATCTGCATATTAAGTGGTAGCGCTCCGGTGGGGGGAGCGGACCACTCCATCACCTGTACTACCCCCCGGCGCCGCACCCGATTTGCCTCCCATGACAAGCCCCACATCCCCTCGTCAATACATTGCTTGGACTTCCAAATGACTATCATTACTGGGTAATTGGTGAAAATGGGGGGGGGGAGAACCCAGACTTGTGTGCCCCCTGGGGGGGGATCATTGTAGGGGGGGACCTAGCCGCATATCTATTAAATGCGACATTAGAGAATCTGTAAGGTTTTTTTTTCTATAATGACTCCTGTAGTTTGATTGTGAATAAATTTTTGCGCAGACATTATAAGGCTAGGGGCGGGAGATTGGCTATCGGGGGACTTAGGCAGTGATCTAGTCCAAGGACTAGATGTTGGCTCGTGCGGATATTTCCAGGAGGTGGGGCTAGGGCATGGTGGTGGAACCTAGTGAGGCCCCCTCCCCGAACCCACCCTCTCCATCTTAGTTGGTGGGTGGGTTGGGGGGTGGGGTCTGGGTAAAAGTGTTGCGGGCTCTCCTCAGAGTTCTGGGGGGGTTTTGGAAGTTGAATAAGGAAAACAAAGTGAGGTTGGAGGTTTCTTTTTTACGCAGTGTCCCGGCAAGAGCTCTTTCGGTGGATAACATGTGGACCCACCCAAGGGGTTGGAAAAATGGTGAACGTCAATGGAATCGGTCCGGTGTGGGTGGAATTGTAACTTTGGACGTGGGTGGTCACGAGTGGTGTGAGGTGTCGGCTAGCATTGGACGAATGTGGATGTACAAAGGAATGCATGGTCAATACACTAAAGGCATATTCGGGGGTTAAAAATCGTGCTAAAGTAATTGGGGTTCATAGGAGTTGAGGGAGGGACATAACGAGGGGGAGGTGGATGTCAGGTCTGTATTCCAGTGGTAGATACTGTTGGAGTGGTTACAAAATAGTTGGTCCTTTTGTGGGTGGGTTTGGGCATAGATGAGGTCAGTGGACTAGGGGGGGGATTGGGTGTGGGGGGTTGTGATATCCCACCCTAAGTTGATTGGTACAATCCCCCCATCCTACTCCCTGAATACGATCTTACGTGGCAACCCCCACCCCTCCCAGCGGATCCCGGATATTCACTCCACACAAAAATCCAATCCTATACCAAGGGGTAAGGGTGGGGGCGTCCCAACCTGCCCTTAATCACCGTCCCCACACCTCTTCATAAAAATCGGGCAGCGGCCCGAGTAAGGATAGAATAGACAATGGTTCAAGATCGAAAAGGAGAATACCCAGAAGACCTCAGATAAAGGGAAGATTGATAATAGAAAGAAGTAAGAAGGAAGATAGATTAGAGCCATGAAATGGATGGAACCAATAGAAAGAAAAGAAAAGCAGGGTAATCAATTAATTAAGAAGACACGAAAACAGGAAATGTAAAGAAGGAAGAGAAAGAAAGGCGGGACAATAGGAAAAGGGATAAGCATTTAAAAGAAAGAATGAGCGAAGGCTAACGTTGAAAGAAAAAGAAGCAGTAAAAAAGAACGTAGATCATTAATCGTCGACAAAGATTTGACCAAGAAAATAGATTAAAGGAGATTGCAACCCCAACGTTGAAAAGAAGAAGAGCAAAGAGCAATGTCGCCAGCAAAAAAAAAAAACAGGAAGAAGAGAATAAATTGAAACAGCGGAAATTATTTTTACAACAAGAAATGGAATTGGCGCTTATAAATTGGAAAGAAAAAAAAACAGCAAGATTAAGAAACAGAGCACAAAGGTGCTGATTGGCAAACCAGGAAAAAAAAACGCACATAAATAGGAATCAACAACAATGCATCACGCTAGCCAAACAAAAACATTTCTACAAACTTTAAATTAAACCACATTATTCCAACAATTGAAACCGTCGGGACGAACCTTTTCATCGTTCCCTGTGTCACGTTTTATATTTTATTTATTTTTAATAGTGTGGTTTTTTTGTTTTCTATTTTTTAGTGTTTTTTTTTTTTATATTATTATTATTTTTAATTTAATATAATTATTGTTGTTCTATTATATTTTTTTTTTTGGTTGTTTTTTTTTTTTTTATATTTTTTTTTTTTTTTTAATTTTTTTTTCAAACAAATTTTTTTTTTTTTTTTTTGTTGCCTTATATAGTCAGGGTACTTTTTTTTTTTTTTATAATTCTTGGATTTTAGAATTTTTTTTTTTTATTTTTTTTTATTGTTTTTTGTTTTGTTTTTTTTTTTTTTTTTTTTTTTTTTTATTATTTTTTATTTTTGCTATTTTTTTTTTTATGTCCTTGCTTTTTTAATTTTTTTTTTTTATTTCTTTTTTTTTTTGATTTTTTTTAGATTTTTAAATTTTAGAATAAAGGGATTTTTTTTTTTTTTATTTTAATACTTTTAATTTTATTTTTTTTTTTTTTTTTTTTACACATATTTTTTTTTTTCGTTTATTTAATAGATTTTTTTTTTTTTTTTTAGTATTTTTTTTTTCTTTAGCGATATTTTTTTTTTTTTTTTTACTTAATTTTAATACGGTATCAAGGTATTATCTTAGTTTTTTTTTTTTGCCATTTATTTTTATTTTTTTTTTACAAAATATTGCAATATAAATGGTGAATTTTATTTAGACGATATACTTATTATTTTTGTTTTTTTTTTTATAATATTTTTTATATTTTAATCGACGAGTTTTTATACATTTCTTTCTTTACATTATTTTTTTACAATTAATATTTTTTTTTTTTTTTTTTTTTTTTTTATAGGATTTATTTTGTTTTACCATTTTTTTTTTTTATATACCATTTTCTAACTCTTTAATTACGAGATTTTTACCTTAATTCCTTTTTATATATATTTTTTTATTTATTTTATATAATGAGGCCTCCAATCATTTAAAATCATATTTTACAAAATATTAACATTTTTCTTAGTTAAAATAGGATACCCAAAGAATATCACTAATTTTTAAAAATTTTTTTTATAAATGTAAAAATATTTAATTTTTTTATATATTTTTTAAACATTTATATTTTTATAATTTTTATTTTTTTTTGTTTTTTTTTTTATTTATTTATTTTTTATATTTATTTTTTACTCAAATTTTTTTTTTTATACAATTTTTTTTTTTTTTTTAACATACGTTTTATTTTATTTTTTTTTATTTTTTTTTTTTTTTTATTTTTTTAAATATATAATTTTTTTTGATTCTTTTAAGATAATCATTTAGCAAATGACCATTTTTATAATATATTTATACTATTTTAGGCATTCGAGCGTAAATAAATGTATTTTTTTTATAATATATATATAAAAAATTTTAAAATCGTAAAAAAAAATAAAAAATTTAATTCTAAAATCACATATATTTATTAAATTATATAAACATATAAGGTAATTTAATTAATAAGGAGGGCGGCAAGTCTTAAAAATAAATTACTATAAAAATATAAAATTAAAAAAAAAAAAAAAAAATCGACAAAAAAAAAAAAAAAAAAAAAAAAAAAAAAAAAAAAAAAATTAACTAAAAAAAATAAATAAAATAACCAAAAAAATCAAAAAAAACAAGTTGCGACAAATAGTTGCGAAATAAGATCATAAAAACAATTCAATCTAATTTTTTCAGGATATGCGAAACGGAAAAATCAGTAAGAACTTTCAAGCGGCGGACAAATATAAAAAATGATAATCACAGACTACTTACATTAGGATATGTCTTGTGGCAGTACAAACGATGGAACAAGGGTCACTAAAATTTCTTCTTTAATCAAGGGGATTAGAATTAATGGATCCGGTCGACTCAGTGCTAGAAGCGAATATAAACAGGATCGACGTAACGATGGTGTAACGATCAGTCGCTGCGCGTATCCAAACCCTAGAAGCTGTGCAAACAGTCGAGAATGAACTGTTGCGACTGCTATGACATTTGGCGGTCTACTTAATTGAGTGGTTTTAACAACGTTCCAACAGCTATTGTTCATATTAAACACACACCTTTGTATTCACAGAGGAACATGTAAAAGTATGTATAATAAATGGTTTCTAAAAAAAGAAAGAGTCTAATAGCTTTATCGTGATTGGGTTGTCACTATAAAAGAACACAGCAAGGATAAAGATTGATTACTTTCCAGCTGATGATCAGTAGAATGGCGACAAACCTAACCTATAATCAATTTGCACGAATCTAGGATAAAACGCCGAAGATGACAACGAGCGCAGACATCTCAACACATGGAGAAAAGTTAGACTGATTAATATCATGGAGTGCAGGAACAAAACCAAGAGGAATTATTGTAGTCGAAATTCCACCAAGATAAAGGTCCTAGTAGACAGGGAAAACATTTTAGCAACCAAGACAGGACAAAAAAAAGAGGGATAAAATCATTAAAAAAAAATTTTCACGCCGGTTTGAAGAATAAAGTTGACATCCTACTCCTCATAGTAAAATCAATTAACAACAACATATCTTTAGTTAATCTAAATAATGACATTAATGACTTTATGGATGTTTCTTAACACGATAGACAAAAAAACACTTAAATTAAAAATATTAGAAGCAACAAGTTATGGTCCCGTAGTACTTTTAGACGAGTACCATTCTTTCAAATAGATAAATAACTTTGACTTACACATGAAAGCTCAAATTTATTGTGCTGGGACATATGGGATATAACTCAGAGAAAACACATTGATCACTGATTCATTCAAGAATACTGTTCTTTACATTCATTTTGGCCAGGAGTGTCCAAAGAAGATAAATTAATCACAGTAATTTTAACGTATAGTTACGATATCCTGTAACTACATGCGCAAGAGAAGTCAAAGCACTTGGAAGAATAGCTTTATATATTCCTCATCCCCCCCCCCACACAACGGCATCGCAGCAATAAGCTATTTTTCAGGCGCTTGCGATATCATCAGTATAAGACCATTTTGACAAAGTAAGCCCATAAGATATTAAATATTGGTCCAATTAGTCTTACCATTCGGCCAGAGCGGACAATAGATTCGTTCCCCTTAACGTGCCATCTGATTTAGTATGCACTTTTAAACAGAATGGCACAGAAGCTAAAAAAAGAGAAAATCCCAATTAAAGACCACCACTTAATATTAAACCTACATCTGCGTAAGCAGATTGCACAAAACATACTCTAATGCTTTTATCTAGAATTAGGGTTTCCTAAGATAAACTTTTTATTCCAAAACAAATGGGTCCCACAGCATCATTATATCTGACACCATGAAGGAATCGAGTTATGAACAACTTGGAACAAACGATTGATAGAAATTTAAGTAGTAAAAGTTAGATCATTTCTGTTATTTATCGCACAACATTTATTTCCATATAGCAACCTATGAAGTAATGAGTGACTGGGTTATGTTAAGAAAGACACTAACACAGGACACTTAAGAAAACAACTAAAACTAATACATAATAGGTAACTCGATTTTGCACGTTTTTTTTTTTTTTTTTTTTTTTATTTTATTTTTGTTCAGTTTTAGAATATATTTTTTTTTTTTTTAAAGGAGTTTTTTTTTTGAAACAGAGTTCATCTCCAAGACTCTATTTGGGGGTTGTGCGTGGTTTAGATCGGGAAGGTGTACCTTTAGAGGGGATAGTAGAGGGGAGGCCTGTGGGGGACAATTTCTTTGTTGTCATCGCTTGTGTTCTAATTAGTTTCCTGTGTCTGCGAATTCAGCTTTTGGTGCCCACTGTGCAATGCGTGACTATTTGTGCTCATTGGTTTGTACTAGATATTCTGTGCGACTTATAAAAAATTGACCTCGGCCTACCTGTCGCTGCAGTGTTGTGCGGGTTCTGCGTTTGCGAATGCTCTTACTGGTGGTACTGCACGGGCGCCCGTTTAAATATTTTGGAAGCGTTTTATGCATTCATGAACAATATTGTTATTGTTAGGTTGTTGATAGATTATGGTTAACAGCTTATCTTTTTTAGAGGATGTCGAGATACGCGCTTTAAGGATTAGCCGAGGATAGATCACCTGACTGAGAGAAGGTGGGTTATGGTTGTACGAAAAGTACCAAATCATGTTTTTGTTCTGAATGTTATCTCTTTTTTCCGATATGCAATATTGCGGGAGGTGCCCCAGGCGATGAAACTTAATGTGTTACTGGCTCACAATATTAGTAAAATTCTTGCGAGGGTTGACATGGTTCCTGGAATGGTCACTAACATTTCAACAGAGTCATCATGGGTTGGGGGTGGGTTAGCTTGCGAGAGGATTGATCATTGTTGGCGTGTTTTAGTTGCGAAAAATTCGGGGGTGGGGGGTTGGGGGCTACTTTTACAGAAATTAGTATTATATTGTTATATGTTTAGAAAAAATAAAACATTATTAAAGCAGAAGCAGAACCTTTTAGGGCTGGGAAAAAAGCAATGTTTTTTCATTGTTGGTTGTGTTGGACACGCTCCTGATGGATGAACTACAGTTTAGGGTTGTGAGTAGTGTGATGGGTTTGTGTTATTTTTTTCATTATATCCATTGAAGCTACGAAATGCGCGACAAAATACACTTAAGTATACCATTGAGTTTAGTTAAGTGCAAACTTCAATTTAATCTAATATCTTCTTTGTAACATTATCCAGAAGTCAAGGGGTAACAGTTCCCCTCAGCATTGTTAAAACTGGGGATTGTAGGAAAAAAGTAGGTGGATGTAATGGATATCTGAAGCTAAAGCAAAATAAAGATTAAAAACCAATCTCTGATTGAGGTGTGGGATTAGTAGTCTGATAATATCTACCTTAAATGGGTCAACTTAGATTAGACAGATGCTGTGATATAATGTTGGGTGGGGGTGGCCAGGGGGGTTGTGACGTGAGTGATGATACCAGGGAGGGAGATTGGTGTGTTTGGAGGGGAATTGAGCTCTATGAGTCATCGGATAGCGCAGGGTACTCTCAAGGGTAATCATACACCTTTATTTTGGGTCTTTTTTTTTAGGTGTTTGTGTGTAAGATGGGTAATTTTGTTCCATCCCTTAAGTTAACAATTCTTTTAGGGTATTTATTTTAGTATTTAAGGTTGAATTTTTTTTTTTATTTTTTTTTTTTTATTTTAAGTTTATTTTTATTTATATTATTATTTATTATTTTAAGTATCCTATTTTTTATATTTTTTTTTTAACCAGGGTAGGAAATCCTTCCCCCCTAAGGGGGGGGGTGGTAATCCTTATAAATGATTGCGCTCCGAAGGTTAAGAAAGAAAGGACAATAACATCAAGAACTATGGGTTATGACATTATAGATTAAGGACATTTTAAGAATGCTAGAAAGACCTATAGTCTGAGGTGAGGGAGAGTGGGAAGAAGGAGAAGATACAGCGAACCCGACATCGAGCACTTATCGACGACTTACTAGCCACTTCCTATCCCCCCAAACTACGCAAACTATACTACTTAGAAAAGATAGACTTACAATAAAGGTTTTGGCAGAATACCACTGACCGAAAAGGGCTAAAGTACTAAACACCGCGATTTATTCTATTATTATTTCCACTCAAGAAGGTCCTATAACAACCGAGTGGAAATGTGATGCCTATATTGCGGCGCGCGCGGCTTGTTACATAAAGCGCCAGACTAACTCATAAAATACTCGCCTGATGCGACAAATTTTTTATCAGGTAGACCAGACGTTATTACATATATTGACGGATAAATATTTTGCTTGTTTTTAGAGTTCGTCGTTTGAGGAACATGTTTTCGGGACTTAGATATGTTTTCTTCTCGACACTCTAAGGAATTAATCCCCATTTACTATCATCTAACTGCTAAAAAACACAAAAAGCTAAACCTACAAAGACTGTGCAAATCTAAACAGTACATATAGCTGAGATAACCTTTTTTGGGACATATCATTACTTATTAACCTCACGATTAAATACACGGACTATATATCCGAACGTTACCACCCAACTTACAGTCTCCAAAAATCTAATACAATATAGCAGTTACCTCAGAAACGAAAGAAACAGGTCAGGAGTTTTTGTTAGGGACTTAGTGTTCAATATTTACAGTGAATAGCATACCAAACTTGTCATACACCATCACGGCTGTATATTGTCTTCATTGTTAAAAAAAGACATGCCGGTGAAAGGTGACATGGACTGTACATACATGCAATGAAACTTTCAAACAAAATTAATAAATTTGTTTTCTCGCATGAACCAATTTTAAGACTTTCCCGATGCTTCCAAAAGATTTTTCTTCTACGAACAGATGCTAGTAACTACGGCATTGGTGCATGCCTGCTCCAGAACCATGATGGCATTCTACACATCCTACCTTATACTATATATTTCAAGAAAGCTAAAGCCGGCAGAAACAAAGTATTCCACAGTCGACAAAGGAACTTTTTATCTGTGATCTGGGCAATAAACTAAACTTGAAAAAGTTTTTTGCTTGGTGCTATCCCATTTCACCATACATAACGGACTGAACGTGCTGTAGCATCTTTGCGTCGATCTAACCACAAAGAGCTGCAGAAAAAATAAAGCCAAAAACTCGCCAGATATGCTATCATCCTGCAGCCATTTGAATTCTCCATTGAGCATATTCCTGGCACTGAAAACATTGTGGCGGATGCGTTGTCACGTAATCCTATTGACGACGAATGATCAACATTGACATTCCTAAACTACATTGGATATAACGAAGTATCAACTATAAGGGAACTAACCTTGCCTTCAATTTAAACTTTATAAACACTATATGCATCACAGAATTGAACTAAAGACAATCAAGGTATACATACTGACATTGAAACTTTGTCTAACGTCCATACACAATATATGAATATTCATTGAACAATCATGGAACAATATCTGACGACAAGTCGAACTTATTATCCTATGTGCACTTAATTCTTGGATGCTGGGATAAATGACATTTCTTTCCAACGTAAACGTTTGAACATTTTTGCCTCAAAGAATTCATCAGGATCAAGACTACGGATGGATCATCGTATCCTAAATTAATTAGTTAACTTAACTTCTTAATTGAATTAATATCAATAAAATGAAATGTGAGAAAAAAATGAAATGAAAGAACAAAAAAAGAGAACGAAATATAAAAAGAAGAAATTATGAAAAGAGAAAATAAATCTCACACAAGTATTAGATTAATATTTTTTTTTTAATGTACCTATACGTTATTTAGTTAGTTAAATTAGATAGTTATTATTCACTAACACTTAACACACACAATTAAGTTAAACTTATATTCGAATTTTTCTTTCTATTTCTTCACACTTAATTCTTATTTTCCCTTTTTTGTTCTCTCATAACATCGCGTTACATTAGAATCTTAATAATTTAACTCTTAGTTTAATTAATTAATTTAATTTTAATTAGTCAAATTAATTCCTATATGACATACTAATACGACAGACCTTACTTTAATTTAATTCTATCATTCACTATTAACATTGGACATTTTATTTAGTTGATATAATAATATGCATAATATTGATATATAATATGATTAATGTTAGATGACTATGACAAATAGTTAGTTGACATGACCGCGACACGGTTCTACTCAGAACATCGTCGGCCATATGTCACGATTGTGTTAATTTTTTTTGAAAAATTGTTAAGTCGGATAGATCTTGAAAAAAAATCTATCGATTTTTTTTTCCCCGGTGTACAGGGAATTGTTACGGTATATGATATTAACGCCGTCTGCTAAAGGTTATCAGACGTGCAATTGTAAAGGTTAAGACATTTAATATATTGCGATAGATGTTTCAATTATTGAACGCTCCATACACGATCGATTATGACGTGTCTAGCGTTGTTTGGGTCACAATCGGTAACTAGGAGACGCCACCCTTTGTTACTTGACCGCCAAGCTGAATAGCTGCGTTTTTCTAACCTCCCAATTCAATGGCATGATATAGCCATTTATATGCGCATTTTTTGATGGACCAGGGTCAGTCCTAGAACTCTATATGAGAGGAAAATTTATGGAGGTTAGTATTTAACTAGAATCCTCAGAAGGATGAGAATAATCGTCAAATTCGTATAAAATATTCAGACTCGCAGTCTCACTGTCGGCAGGTAGCCATGTCTATCTGCGCGTGCATATAGCTGTGATGTTCTGACGACAATACTGCATTGTATCCTTAAACGGACATTGACACGTAAACCAGCAGTCTACGTTATTGATTAATTTATGCATGACTTATATGGACTTATGTTCTACTCCTATTTGAAATGATCATCCTGTGTGTACAACTGTGAATTAAATGTATGGACTCAATGAAATGACTTATCAAATCAATCGTATTCCAAGGTTCAAGTATTGTTCGGAATCTTCCACCCCCGCATTCGCTTAATCTTCCATCGAAGGCACGATGCACTATCACTGAATGAAAAAAACTAACATATCAAGGAAAAAACAATGGCCAGAAATTTATAATTGTTTTATTTCATATCACATGGAACATTGTTCAGAGCAAAACCACCTTGCAACATACACTATAAAATGTGTGGTATCTCGACATGTAATAAAGGCATCAGATACCATCAAATGTCACACACTCTCCAGTGGCGTATGTGGTCTCAGCTGGGAGCAGTGTGTGATTGGTGTAGAATCATGGATATGGAATCTAGTCTTTTTATACCCCCGGCAGTAACTGATGCCATAATGCAAAGCGTCATCCCATTCTACACGATGTGTCTAAATATGTCTTTAGATGTGGGTGCTACATGGTGCAATTATCCTGACCAAAAATAGACCAGCCAAGATAACTACACACCATGAGGCAACACTCAACATCTGTCTAATGACTCTTTTAATCTCTTAAGGATGATTCTGTTTAATACTTTTCCTGGCACTGATAGTAACATTATTCCTCTATAATTTGTGAACTCTTGTAAATAACCTTTCTTCCATTCTGCTGGTATTTCCTCTCTCTCCCAGACTTTGCCAAGTCGTTTGTACAATATCTCTGTAGAGGTATCAATATCTATTTTGAAGGCCTCTGCTGGAATGCAATCTGGACCAGCTGCTTTTCCATCTTTCAGAAGCTTTATGGCTTTCTTTATTTCTTCTCTACTTGGTCATTCACAGCTGATTTGTAGCTCCTCTTCTGCTGGCTGGATGTCTGGGGGATTAGTTGGAGATCATCTATTGAGAAGTTCCTCAAAATGTTCTGTCCATCTCTTCATTTGATCTTTTATATTAATAAGCAATTTTCCATTCTTATCTTTTATAAGGCCATTTGCTTGCTTATATTTCCCTGTTAGCTTCTTTGTGTTGTTGTACATATTTCCTTTGGTTGCAGCTTCCTCTGCTTCCTTTGCTAAATATTCAATTTATTTTGTCTCTTTTGATGTTTCTTCTTACTTCTTTGTTTGCTTCTATGTACACTTCATGAGCCTTGGATTTGGAGCTTCTGGTTTTGCTTCTGTTTACATCTGCCTAGGCTCGTCCCAAGCCCGGCTGAAAAAGGGGGAGGGCAGCCTGCATGGAGGCCAAAAAGAGGCAGCCCCTCCACCATGCAAAGGCACAACAGGCCAATCCCCTGTTTGCTTTAAATCCTGATTACGTGAACTACAAGAGAGAAAACTGGACTGATTCAAAAGGCGATGAACTGGAACAGACTTCGGACCATGACTTATGGAACTTGGAACACAAGAAGTATAAATGGGAAAGAAGAGGAGCTGGTGGAAGAGATGAGGAAAGCAAAACTAGAAATCCTGGCTATAACGGAAACAAAGAAAAAGGGACAAGGAGTCATGGATCTCGATGGCAACACACTGCTCTACAGTGGTGTACCAACATCTGAAAGAGCTAAAGGGAGCATGGGTTGCATTGTGGCCAAAAACCAGAAAGATAGTATCAAGGGATGGAACTTTGTCTCAGGGCCCATTATGATTGTAAAACTAAAAGAAGGAGAAACCATAGTCAACTTGGTCATAGTGTATGGGTCAAATGAGGATGAGAGAGCAGAGGTCAAGGAGGAATTCATCAAGCTGCTTTAAAGGACAGTGGATGACTGCCTAGATGAAATTATCATGCTCAGAGATTTCAATGACCATGCTAGATGAGGTGGAGTTATCGGAAGATATGGAGAAGATACTCTCAATGACAATGGAAAGCAACTCTGTAGATTCTGCAGTGAGCAGAATCTGATCATTACAAACACAATGTTCCACCATAAGTGCATACACACATACACTTGATGTGAACCAACAAAGAATGAGAAGTCAGTGATCGACTATGCCATAATTAGGAGGAGCTCTTTCAAATATGTTCAGGATGCTAGAGTCTGGAAGGGGTACCAGTACAATCAAAAGAACAACTGAAAGAGTTGCTCAGCCTAGGAACTGCCCGACATCACGCAAGAAACTAAGTAAACGAATGGGAGAAATGAGCATTAAGACCTAAAAGCTGAGAGAGCCAGAAATTAAGACCAGATATCAGGGGCTTATTGCTACAGTGGTGAGAAACACAGAACAACCTGATGACTTGGAAACCCTCTGGCTTAAATTCAAGGACATCATAAAGACAGCTGCTGCAGAAGCATGTGGTGAAGTCTGACTTGGGAACAAGAGAAAGAGGACACCTTGGTGGACAGAGGACGTTAAAGAGAAAATAAGAGAGAAGAAAATGGCATGGAAACAATACTTAGAAGCTAAAAACACAGCAGGACAAATAGAGAAATATAGAGAATATGTGACACTCAGAACAGAAGCAAAGAACAAGGTGCTAGCAGCAAAACAGAAGTCCTGGGAAGAATTTGGAGAAAAGCTAGAAAAAGATGAGCAAGAAAACCAGAAATTGTTCTATAAGACCCTAAAGAACATGAAGAAGGAAAAACAATGCCCTCTCAAATTTACAAAAGACAAGCAAGGCAAATGTGAAGTCAGTCCTATTGTATGGCTCTGAGACATGGAGAACAACAAAGACAACTACTAAAAAGCTACAGACTTTCATAAATGGGTGCTTGCATAGAATATAGGGATTAAAATGGTATGACAAGGTTACCAACGTGTAACTGATGACAAGAGCTAGACAAGTGCCAGTGGAACAAGATATGAGAAGAAGACGATGGCGATGGATAGGACACACACTGAGGAAACCTGTTGATAGCATTACAAGGCAGTACTTGTTCTGGAATCTCCAGGGCAAGAGAAGCAGAGGTAGACCAAGAAGCACATGGAGAAGAGAGCTGGAAACAGAGGTGAAAATGATGAGGAGAACATGGAAAGAACTTGAGATGATGGCACGTGACAGGAGGACTTGGCATGTGTTTGTTGAAGGCCTATGCTCCTTTGGGAGTGGAGGGTTATGAATGAATGAAGGCAAATTGCTTACTGCCCTGAAGGAAGTAATGGAAAGATGGAAAGAATATTTCTCAGAACTCCTTGATGGTGAGCAAGGTCAAGCATCAGAAATGATAACCACTAGCACAGAAGAGAAAACCAATGGTGGTGCAGATGATATAAAGATGGAAGAACTGAAGGCAGCACTGGAGAAAACCAAGATGGGAAAAGCAGCAGGGCATGATGGTACAACACCAGAAATGGTTAAGTACATGGGAGCATCAGGCTTATTACTCTTAAGGGTCCTACAGGCAGCGTGGTGCAACCAGACCATACCAAAGGACTGGGAGATTGCCATCATAACACCAATTTTCACAAAAGGTGACAATCGACAATGTGGAAACCATAGAGGCATATCCCTTCTCAGTGTCCCTGGTAAAATCTACTCTAGAATCCTAGAGCAGAGACTCTGACGCCTAACTTTATATTACTAAGCAATTTTCCATTCACCTTTTATAAGGCCATTTGCTTGCTTATATTTCCCTTTTAGCTTCTTTGTGTTGTTGTACAGGTCCCTCATATTTCCTTTGGCTGCAGCTTCCTCTGCTTCCCTTGCCACATATTCAATACATTTTGTCTTGTCTCTTTTGATGTTCCTTCTTTGTTTGCTTCTATGTACACTTCATGAGCCTTGGCTTTGGAGCTTCTGGTTTTGCTTCTGTTTAAATCTGCTGTCTTGTTGTTCCTGTCTTCTATCTTGCTAATGGTTTCTGTTGTTATCCATGCTTTGTGCTGACGTTCTCTCTTTCTCAGTACTTCTTCACATGTCTCATTCCATATAAATTTTATTTGTTGCCAGTGGTCTTCCGTATCTGCTTCATCTTCCAGCTGTTGGAGTACTTGGTATTTGTTGGATACTGTGATTGAAAATTGTTCTCTTATTTCCTGATTTCTTAGATATCCCACATTGTACTGTTGTCTATAGCTATTTACTGTTGTAAATTTCTTGAGTTTTAATTTTATTTTAGCTAACAGAAGATGGTGGTCTGATACAACATCTGCTCCTCTACATACTTTCACATCACGCAATGATGACCTAAACTTCTTACTTTTGCATATGTGATCAATCTGATTCTCAGTTCTGTGGTCTGGTGATATCCATGTTGCTTTATGTATTCTTTTATGTGGAAATATGATTCCTCCTATAGCTAGTTGATTTAATGCACAGCTGTTAGCTAATAGTTATCCATTCTCGTTCATCATACCTAATCCATGCTTTCCCGTGATTTCTTCAAAGCCGGTGTTGTCTGTTACTATTTTCGCATTTTGGTCCCCCATCAAAATTGTGATGTCCTTTCTTGTCTTTTTGTCCAAGACATTTTGTAATCTGGTGTAATAGTCTTCTTTCTCAGATTCTTCTTTATCATGTGTCGGTGCATAACATTGGATGATGTTTATTTTCACTTTCTTTTTGGCTGATTTAAACCTTGCTGTTATAATTCAGGGTCCTATTGCTTCCCATTCTATAAGTGCCTTCTGTGCTTCCCTAAACAGCATTACAGCCACCCCTTCACTGTGGTGGACTCTTTCCTCCTCATGCCCTGAGGACAACACTATTTCTGCTATGATCAATCTCCTCCTCTCTATGCCCTTCCGCAGTGTCTTGCAGAGACCCAGGATATCAATCCTGTAATTCGGCATTTCTGCTGCTACCTGTGCAGTTTTCCCTTGTTCACACTGAATGTGAACATTCCAAGTGCCAATCCTGGAGATTTTTCTAGACGAAAAAAGGTTACTCGGTAACCCAGACTCCTTTTGGCTTTCTCTGGGTTGCTTCATGTGCTTCCTTTCCAGAGGACCTTCTTCTGTCTTGGGTGGCTGAGTTGACTTATATTCTGTATTTGACTTGTCCATGTTTGTTGAAGTTTTTTGGTAAAACGTTTATTATGGGATGGAGTAACCAGCCTCATGCCCAACCATCCATAGTCACTTTTTACGACATGCATGGTAGGATACACTGTAACTATTCTTTGCTCCCCTTTTGGGCCCCGGTAACACACGGGTGCTGAAACATTTGCACAGAATATAATGTCTGTGTTTCCTACCACCAAAGACAATTCTCTGATTCAGACAATACAGTCCATGAGGCTGTGGTCAACACCATACAAGCAATAAAATACATTGGTAAAGTATAGACATCATTTATAAATTCCTCTGAATTCTGTCCTGATTACTTCCCTTTGGTCCTAAGTTGTGCCAAAGGTGATTTTCCTTTTCACAGTTAAGAATTTACATCAGCAAAAATTTAAATGAAAAAAAACTAAAGGAAATGAAGAGCTGTGGACAAAGAAGAAGAGGGAGTAAAAGATGAAGAAGTAGAAGATGAACTATGGGCATTCATCATTTAAAAATTAAGCCCTGAAAAGGACTATAAGCTCTTATAACTAGCATTGGGCCATCCTTACAAGGACTTTTAGCTGCATCAATGCTGTTCAGGATTGTGCAGATTATATTTGGCTGGAAACAAATTTCAGTTATCAGCACAGGGTTCAGAGTATCAAAATATAGATATCAGAAGGTGATTTTCAGTCAGTGATAACATTAATATCAAATATTACAGCAATTTACAAAACACTTAATGATTACTATAAGTGTAACATACCCTTCAGACATAGTATTATGGATTTGAGCTATGCAAGTCTGCTCACAAAACAAGTCAGCTAGACTTTTCTCAGGTATGGGCTGTGGCTATGTGGTTTCATCAAGAGTGTGTCAGTCCACTGGACATCTTTTCAGCTATGAGTGAAAATCTGCGAGCCCCGAAATGAATCTGAGTGGCTAATATAGGTATAACCATTTGTTTCTTGGAGGTCCGCACTTTTGTTCATTTTTCTGCTGGAAAATGTTGTGTGGTTTTAAGGTTGTTCTGCCAATTTTTCAACAAAATCCTGAATTCCTCATCAATTATTAAAGATAATGGTTTTCCACAGAAATAATTACATATATTACATAATCCAGTATCACAAACATCACACTTGTAAGACTTCTCTCCTGTATGTGTTCTTTTATGTTTTCAAATGAGCCTTTGTAAGCTAGTCCTACACAACAAACATCACACTTGTAAGGCTTCTCTCTTGTATGTGTTGTTTTAAATTTTTTGTAATAAACTTTGTTAGGCAAATCCTTCACCTCTAACATCCCACTTATATGGTTTCTATTCTGTATGTATTATTATATGCTTTTGAAGTGAGCTTTTGTCAGCAAATCCTGCACCACAAATATCACACATGTAACACTTTTCTCCTATATGTTTTCTTTTATGCTCTTGTAAATAGCTTTTATCATCAAATCTAACATCACAAAAATCACATTTGAAAGGTTTCCCAACTGCATGTGTTCTTTTATGATATAGTAAACTGTTTTTCCAAGAAAATTTAATGCCACAAACATCACACTTGTATGGCTTCTCTCCTGTATGTGTTCTTTTGTGGCATTTTAAGCCGCTTATCATAGAAAATGCCACACCACAAACATCACAAATGTAAGGCCTTTCTCCAGTATGCGTTCTTTTGTGGCATAGCAATGATTCTTTGTGAGCAAATCCTACACCACAAACATCACAAATGTAAGGCTTCTCTCCTGTGTGTGTTCTTTTATGCATTCGTAATGTGCTTCTGTGAGCAAATCCTACACCACAAACATCACAAATGAAGGGCTTCTCTCCTGTATGTTTTCTTTTATGGTATTGCAAATTTTTTTTTGAGGCTAATCCTACACCACATATGTCACATTTGTATGGTTTCTCCCCAGAATGTGATATTTTATGTGTTAGTAATGAGCATTTCTCAGCAAATCTAACATCACAAACATCACATTTGTATGGTTTCTCTCCTGTATGTGTTCTCTGATGCTTTCGCAATGAGCCTTTCTCAGCAAATCCAACACCACAAACATCACAAATGTAAGGCTTCTCTCCTGTATGTGTTCTCTTTGTATGGCTTCTCTCCTGTATGTGTTATTGTATGTGTTTGTAATGAGCCTTTCTGAGAAAATCCTACACCACAAACATCACATTTGTATGGCTTCTCTCCTGCATGTGTTATTATATGTGTTTGTAATGAGCCTTTGTAGGCAAATCCTACACCACAAACATCACACATGTAAGACTTCTCTCCTGTATGTGTTATTTTATGTGTTTGTAAATGGCCTTTCTGAGAAAATCCTACACCACAAACATCACACTTGTAAGGCTTCTGTCCTGTATGTGTTATTTTATGTATTTGTAATGAGCCTCTGTGGGCAAATCCTACACCACAAACATCACATTTGTATGGTTTCTCTCCTGTATGTGTTATTTTATGGGTTTGTAATGAGCCTTTGTGAGCAAATGCTACATCACAAACATCACACATAAAGGGCTTTTCTCCTGTATGTGTTATTTTATGTGTTTGTAATGAGCCTTTGTGAGCAAATCCTACCCCACAGACATCACACTTGTATGGTTTCTCTCCTGTATGTGTTATTTTATGTGTTGGTAATGAGCTTTTGTAAGCAAATGCTACACCACAAACATCACATTTGTACGGTTTCTCTCCTGTATGTGTTATTATATGTTTTTGTAGTGAACCTTTCTGAGCAAATCCTACACCACAAACATCACACTTGTAAGGCTTTTCTCCTGTGTGTGTTATTTTATGTCTTTGTAATGAGCCTATCTGAGAAAATCCTACACCACAAACATCACACTTGTAAGGCTTCTCTCCTGTATGTATTCTTTTATGGCATTGTACGTTTTTTTTTTGAGCAAATCCTACACCACAAACATCACACATGTAAGGCTTTTCTCCTGTATGTGTTATTTTATGTCTTTGTAATGAGCCTATCTGAGAAAATCCAACACCACAAACATCACACTTGTATGGCTTCTCTCCTGTATGTATTCTTTTATGGCATTGTAATTTTTTTTGGTGAGCAAATTCTACACCACAAACATCACACATGTACAGCTTGTCTCCTGCATGTATTCTTTTATGGCATTGTAATTTTTTTTGGTGAGCAAATCCTACACCACACACATTACACATGAAAGGTTTATCTGTGCTATGTTTTATTTTAGGACCCTGAACATTCTCAGTATTACTTTCAGCATTTCTTTTCTTGTCAAGTAATTTTTTACTATCTCTGCTGCAGTTTTCACTTTGTGAAGCCAGTCTATAGGTGGTATTATTCTCACAAATTTCTGTGGATAAAGCCTTCTTATAATCAGTCTCACAAATGTCTGTGGATAAAGCCTTCTTATAATCAATCTCACAAATGTCTGTGGCTAATGGCACCTTATAATCAGTCTCACAAATGTCTATTGGCAACGTCACCTTATAATCAGTCTCACAAATGTCTGTGGTTAAAGCCACCTTATAATCAGTCTCACAAATGTCTGCTGGCAAAGCCACCTTATAATCAGTCTCACAAAAATCTTCAGTTACACTATGGCAGTCCGTGAAATTCTCAGACCTTGTGTTATCTGCCAGACTTGACGTAGTCATGTTTCCTGTCTCTACCACTACCAATGTGACATCTTGTTTCATGTTTATTGTTTCAGTAATTTTATTTCTGTTATCCTGAAGCAATACTTCTGGATGATCACCATTCTCAACAACCTCCTGGCAGTTAATCTTGCATGATATTTTTGTACTGTCATCCAAGATATCATTCTGAAGGAAGGATGATTTCCTTGAATGCATGTCTGGAATATTAAAACAAAAAGAGTTTAGATAATTATAAAACAAACATCATATCAGGTTACTTAACTTTTTCTGTCCCAGGCAGTTTTTAGGTATTATGATGACACCAAAAATGTATGCCATTAAACAAAAAGATAATGTTTTCTTCTTCTTCTTCTGCGTTCAGTTTGTAGTCATGCTAAATCTGCAGGCCTGTTGCCAGGACGAAGTCCACAGTCTTTACCAGGTCAGCGCGGCAGCCCCATAGCTTCTGCTGGAGCTCAGCACCCCTTTGCCAGGTCGCACGTCGCGGTTCATCGTGGGTTGGACAGTTCTGGAGAATGTGTTCTGGGGTCTGGGTTCTTGTTCCGCATGGGCATTCATTTGTGTGGGATATCTTGAGGCGATAGAGATGTCCTAGTAATCTGCAGTGGCCGGTTCTCAGGCGGAACATTGTGGTCTGTTGGTATCTGTTCAGATGGTGTATTGTATTGATGGTGTAGATAATGTTATAAAACAGACAGTAAATGTTTATCAATCAATCAACACACTTGAGTTCCCTATAGGAGCAGAGGCCTTTAACAAACACAAACCAAATCCTGTTATGTGCCACACTTGAGTTCCCTATAGGAGCAGAGACCTTTAACAAACACAAACCAAATCCTGTTATGTGCCACACTTGAGTTCCCTATAGGACCAGAGACCTTTAACAAACACAAACCAAATCCTGTTATGTGCCACACTTGAGTTCCCTATAGGACCAGAGACCTTTAACAAACAAAGAGACCTTTAACAAACACAAACCAAATCCTGTTATGTGCCACACTTGAGTTCCCTATAGGACCAGAGACCTTTAACAAACACAAACCAAATCCTGTTATGTGCCACACTTGAGTTCCCTATAGGAGCAGAGACCTTTAACAAACACAAACCAAATCCTGTTATGTGCCACACTTGAGTTCCCTACAGGAGCAGAGACCTTTAACAAACACAAACCAAATCCTGTTATGTGCCACACTTGAGTTCCCTATAGGACCAGAGACCTTTAACAAACACAAACCAAATCCTGTTATGTGCCATCAACTAAAGTTCTTTCTAAATCTTTCTCATTTCTGTCTCCAGTTCTCATCTCCACATGATTTTTGTTTGGGTCTACCTCAGCCTTTCTTACCCTGGAGATTCCAGAAACACGACTGCCTTGTAAGGCTATCAACATATTTTTTGGGTCTACCTCAGCCTTTCTTACCCTGGAGATTTCAGAAACATGACTGACTTGTAAGGCTATCAACATATTTTTTTTCAGTGTGTCCTATCCATCTCCAGGGAAATCCAGTCCCTGCAGACCTGAGTGGAAGAGTCCCAGTTACGATGGTTTGGGCCAGGACTAGACTTGAAACAGGCTAAAAGAAAGACAGCTGATAGGATAGACTAACACTTTCTCTGGCAAACCTCTACATAGTGCACCCAAGGTAGAAGAAATCTACATGATGAAGACATTACTAAGTAAGTAAGTGACATATCCATTGCCAGTTTCTTTTTCTCATCTCTTGTTCCACCTGCACCTTTCTGGTTCTTGTCATTAGTGGCCTTGTCATATCATTTCAATATATCTATTGTAAACAAGCACTCATTTATGAAAGTCTGTAGCTATTTGTATGTTGTCACTGTTGTTCTCCATGTTTCAGAGCCATACAATAAGAATGACTTGACATTTGAGTTGACAATTCTAATTTTTCTGCTGGATTTGATTTTTCTTGTCTATATGTTTGCCGATGCAATGAAGGCCCCTCTTGCCTGACGTATTCTGATATCATTACCCCCCCCCCCCCCCCCCCAACTTGGTTTACATTGCTGCCAAGAAATAAATGTGCTTCTTTAAAGTCAATACTGTTATCATTTATTGCATTACATACATACAGCATACCTGTCAACTTGTTCAGGATTCTTTATAAAGTACAAGAAATTGATATTTTTAGCTGTTGACACTCATACAAGGTCATTGTACAGATTTTCTAGAAAAAGATTTCGCTAATCCATGGTTTTTGTTAAAATCAATTTTTTTTAAAAATCCTGGGATATCTCAATGTTTTTAATATGAGATATCTCACAGCAACAAATCAAATCCTTTTAAACCTTACGATTTTGCCAACAAGTTTGAATTCTCTCAAACATTTTGGGGCTCATGGTGAGACAAGAAGCATATTTCTCACTATTTGCCATCAACCATGCTTGCAACTTCCCCCAGACGCCATTTGTATAAAAAAAAAAGGGTAAATGTTTGATATTGTGTTCATAATTTGATGGTTGAAATGAACCACTGTGGGCCACGCGGGTGTCTTTAGCTCAGTTTGTCTAGATGTCTATTGTTTAGCCAGAATTTGGTTACGTATTTATAATTGGTAAGTTGGAAGTTTATTGTTCGTTATTTTAAACATATGACATTGTCTTGCAGTTTTTTAAAATTTATTATGTATCAATAAGATAGGAGAGGGGTAGGTGTTACATTGTGCTCTTGAAGATTCATGTGAATGTGTGGGTGTGAATGGTTGTTCAAATGATACATGCACAAACTGAACACCATAACTGTGAGTAGCCTCTTTAACCAGATGGGGAAGGTGCTAGCTGGCTACCCCCACTTGTAAGGGCTTTACCACTGTCATGTTGGAATTACTATACAAAACACTGGCTCATGTATACTAGAGACTACATGCACAATGGCTGACACAAGACAATAACACTGCTAAACAGCTAGAATCCCTTTATTAATTCACAACACCATTTGGCCACAACTGGCCATAATGACATACACAATGAATAGATACATTGCCACTACCAGCTATTACATATTAGAAATCTAGGCGAAACACAGCCTATCTGTTACAGTGTCAATTCCACTCACATGAGCGGCAAAAGATGACTATGTCACAATGACGACTAGCAGATACAGATCAATCATACTTACAAAAGACCTCTGGTCACAAAAGACCCAACTGAGAGACTAACTACCTCTCAAGCATATTGGCATCAGGTCAAGGCACTAATGGCAGATGCTGTCTCCCAAAAAAACTCCATCCAGGGCTGACAGCACACAGCTGGTAGAGAACGTCCACACAGGATGGTGGTCGTACGAGGAATAATCTGGGCGAATGACTTCACACCCAAATTTCCGCTGGCCACATGACATAGTCATTCAGATACCTTTGTCAGCCTTTCCGGCTTCCGAATGGCTTGCTCAATTTACAAACAAGCGGTTTCTCGTATAGCGAAATAGCGCATTGACAATAACTAATGAAACTGCAAGTCAAACTGTGATATCAAAATGCAGTCGAAGACTGTTCACGATTCAAACATTTAATGATACTTCTCCACAAAATACAAAGGCTTCATAATACATCATCATCATCAGTTGCCATCTCCACAACGAAGGTTGGCTGTAATGGATCTCCAATGTTTTCTGTCTCTTGTCTTGATGGTGCACTCTGATAGACTCTTTCCTGTCCATCTCTTGATGTTATCTTCCCAGTTATAGCGCTTCATAATTAGGCATTCACAAAGATCAGTGAAATATCCTGCTAACGTCTCAGTCCATGCCCAATATAAATTATCCCGGCAGAATTACCAATGGTCAATATCGTGGTCACCTTACATTACATGCATCATCATCTGACTTGATGAAATATTAACATAACATTTGAAAATTACTTCTCTTGAAGAAATGCCTTCAGCATTGGCATAAATATATGAAGTGTCGATGTTCAATCAGATATGTGAACATTTTTGTAGAACATTACTTTAAAAATCAAAATTCTGATGGACACATCTGAGAAGCCTAAACACACCCGTCCTAACTATACTGTTCAAAAAAAGAAACGCATAGCTACTGAAGGCACACACATAGCCATAATTTTGAAATTCAATAACTTTTTTAATTTAATGAGTTAATTGATCAAATTCTACACAAGAATACCTTAGAGTTCAACCAATCAATTGACAGTTGTTTTGCATCTGGGTCACGAGAGGTTTTTGGCATACGGACTTTCCCGTTAGTATGGTGTGTGGCCTCCTCTTGCATCGATCAGCGACTGGCATCTCCTGGGCATGGATGCAATCAGACGTCTGATGTGGGCCTGTGGGATGGCTGCCCACTCTTCCTGGAGTGTCTGGAACAGATCACGACGAATGGCTGGAGCAACGTCTCGGCGACAAACACGTCTATGCAGCTCATCCCACAGGTGCTCAATCGGACTCATGTCTGGAGACAGGGATGGCCAGGGAAGGGTGAGAATGTTGTTGGCAGTCAGGAACTGCGTGGTCAACCGTGCACAATGGGGTCTGGCGTTGTCCTGTTGAAACACAGACCTTTGGGCAGCCAAAAGTGGAAGGACATGGCGTCAAAGAATTTCATTGACGTATCGTTGCGCATTCAAGCCTCCTTCAATGTGCACTAATTGACTCCTTCCGTTGTAACTGATCATTCCCCACACCATTGCACCTCCACCACCGTGTGGCGGAGCTTCATCAACGCAATTTCGGGCAAAACGTTCATTTCGCCTACGGTAGACCCTACGCCGTCTATCATGACGCTGCAACAAAAAGAAAGATTCGTCACTAAACCAGACACGTCTCCATAGATTGTCAGCTGCCCAGGGACGATGCTGGTTGGCCCAAAGATGTCGCTTTTGGCGATGGCGGCGCGTATGGATAGGTCCTCGGTGAGGTCGTTGTGCCCAAAGTCTAGCGTCATGCAGTCTATTCCGGACAGTTTGATCAGACACATGACGTCCTGCAGGCCATGACTGGGCAGTTGAGGAAGGTGTTGTAAACCTGTCTCTGAGGTGACGAAGCCGAATAAAGTGATCCTCCGCTGCTGTACTCACTCTGGGTCGTCCACTGCGATGCCGGTCTTCAACTGAGCCAGTGGCTTGGAACCGGTGCCAAAGTCGACTGATGGTACTCTGATGCACGTTTAGATGCCTGGCAACCTGACTTTGATTTTCGCCTGCATGCAGCTGGCCAATAGCAATGTTCCTTAAATTTATCGATAGAGACGCCATAAATGTCTGCTTGAAAATGAACTGAATTTTTTGTGTGTAGCGTTATCCTTTTATAGGGTTTCAGTTGCGTAGTCAGTGAATAGTGTTCACCCCAAATTTTGTTGCTTTCACGTGCGCGCAACATGAGCTGTGGTCAAAAATTGCGTCATAAACACTTGACCACTGCGTAGTAACGATTACAAAAACGAACGCAATTCAGGTCAACACGTGCATTTGACACTGTAAAGAACATTTGAGGCTGGTTTTTATATACCCTAGCACCAAATTTTACTTACAAACTCGTAAAAACGCGCCCTCGGATAGCTATGCGTTTCTTTTTTTGAACAGTATAGTTGGAGGATACAATTGAAAAGCTCATGAAGGTTAACCATTGGTATCTGTTAGGTGTTATTGTAGCCACCGAATGTTAATGCTGAATGTAGGGAGTCAAACCTGGACAGTACAATGTTGTGGTGTATATTTGGGTCACCAAGCGTTGAGGCGCTGACAGGGTGTAATGTTGACTCTCTCTCAGACACTATGCAGGCTCTCAAGTGCGTAGTGCTCGTAGAAGTGTGTGGGTTGACATGATGTGTGGGTGAGTAAACATCAGATAAGATGGTGGACACGAATGCGTATAGGCTCTTGGACAAGTTCACAATGCACCCACTCAACCACATGTAGAAGTCAGTAAACGTTGGTAATACTGATGACCTTTTCAAAAATTTATTACGAGACATACGGTGACATCAACAGCACAGTCAATTTGCACATGGATCAGGGACATCACATACATGGATATGGTTGAAAAAAACATCTGGCATCATAAATCTTGATCAGCTCATACATCAGGATGCTAATGACAATGGTCTGTCAATCTACGTTCTGCTCATACTGAAGCTCAGGTACCCCTGACTAAGCGCGTCAGGTACCTCTAGCAAATATGCCGCACGAAAGGGCGGACTCTCAATTGCTTAACAAAAGTTTATGGCTCTTCTGGCATCACACGCCAGGTACTTCTTCTGATGAAGAATATAGGCCGCAAAAAGCGGGCCTCTATGGCGACAGAATCAGGCCGCAAGTAACGGGCCTCTATAACAAGGTAACCTCTGTGTTATTTCTCATAAGCAAGGCATATCCATCTATGCCAAACATACCGCCTGGATAGCGGTTACCAAACAGTACAATCTTCGCTGGGCTTCTATTCAACAATAAGACGTATAGTCTTGGTGTCTGTAAGGAGTACAGATAGTAGGCTCTGTCTATCATAACATCTGTGAACTCTACTCAAAAATGTCGCCTCAAAAATATCAATCGCACTTATGTGCAGACAACACCTAGTCTGCATATCTAGGCATACGAGAGGATTAAAGTGTACATATTACCTTGGCAGCATCCAAGAAAATCACCAAACACAACACTTGCCATCCTTGGCGTACAGAATAAACTTGGGGAAGAATCACTGACATATCAGTCACACAGAGGACTTCATTTCCCCGTAATAATGGCAGAGAAAATCTCTGGACCTCTTGTCCGTTCAGAAACCCAGGTACAATGCCCAGATCGGAAGTGTCTCTCAATCTGCGCGCAAAAACCTGTGCATGTGCAATAAGCACAGTCCTGAGTAAAGCTAATATAGACCAGGGCGTTTCCCCGAAACAAGAGGCAAAACCGCTCCTTATATGGTCATGTGAATAGCGACTTAAGACATGACAACTATTTAAGACATTTCTCCTAAACAGGTCAACATCGATCCTTATAGGGATAGATGAATAAGACAAGGAAAAGATAACCACTAATCAAACCTGTCACTGAAAAGTTAACAGATAGTTATCTCTCTTAGACCATCAACAAAATCAAACAGGTTGACGTCTATAAAATATAGGCAAAAATGACAGTAACAGTATCCAAGGCAGACGGTGATGACATCATTCCTTGATACGTCATAAAAATATTAAATGTGTGCATTTACAAGTAGTGCATAATCGTGTCCGCTCATGTTGCACATACCCATATCTTCCAATAGAGCATATGACTGGGTGCAAGAATGAGAGGTAACTATAGGGTTAGGATTAATGTTAGGCATTATCATTGTTTATGTGTGTTCTAGCTTTTGATGACTAAACCACAAACAAAACAAGCGATGACTCAGTGTAGTAGGCCTTTATGTAAATTACTATGGTAATTGCTCCGAAATAGATTCTGTAGGAGGGTGCATAATTGTATATTGTTATTGTTTTTATTTTTTGCTGTTTTTTTTTAAAGTCTGATTTGAGTGTTTTCTTGTACAATATTATTTGTGTATAAGCTGTGAACATGGGTAGATTTAGAGTTAAGGTTAGCATTATGTGATGAGTTTCTTGATGTGCTTCGGAGGTATAGGAGTCAAGAGATGAAATTGTAAAAGTCTGGTTAAAGTAGTCAACAAAGTTGATTATGCGGAAGCATGTGTGTGATTATCATTTGTTATTACTGCGTTTGTTTGGTTTATTTAATGAATTGATCTTTTATTATTATATTAGCACAGGGTGTTTTTGCTCATTGTTATACGTGAAAAAAGCTGTAAATATGATTTTCCATTTTCTTTTTGAGCAAAACATTGAGACAGGTGTGCTTAACGTTTTTGGTGGAAATAAAGAACAGTGGGACAAAATCTTTGATGCCAATGAAATATGTCGCCATCACCGTTAGCGTCACAATTATAGTTAGGGTATAGTGTTAGGTTTATGATTCTTACACTTAATCCTTTAAATCCTCCAACTCCTCCTTTTTTTTTAACTGTGTTTCTAAATTTGGTTGAAATGAAGGACAGTGGGCCATCTGTTTGATCCAGCCTTATAAAAACAATTCAGAAATGAAAGCTCGTATATAGGATCAGAGGTTGTGGCAGTAGTCGAGTATTTTATGCAAGAGATGAATTCCTAAATTTAAAACTAGCATAATAATGGCTGTTTTTTCATTGCAATAATTTTTTTTTTTTATTACATTATTTTTTATATGTATATCATCACTACAGTTATAGTCATAATCTGTCCCGGTTATAAAATTATTGATTTTCTTGTGCATTTTACAAAACTAACACAAACATCACCATCTTTGGAAGGCTGTGATATCTTTATGGGATATAACACACACTTTAAATGATTATTACTTAAAGAATTCTAATACACATAAAGAACAGCGTGAGGCTTTATTAGTATGTTTTATATTGCACTATTTCAAAAGTTGAGTTAATCAGTATAAGTCATTTGTCGTTTTTAAACCGGATCGCGTATAATATATTAATAATTTTTTTTGCTTAAAGTTTTTGTGTGTTTGTAAGGTTTTTACAGATTTTTACTGGTCTGGGGTACAGTTTTTCATCTCAGGAGGTTGACAGCTATGATACAGGCACACACATATCAGAATCTTTATTCTCCTTTAAATACTTTGACATGCACTTATATATATAATAAATACACCACATAAAAAGGGAAAATCATTACAATTCACAACAGTGTGGAATGCATCTCATGTAGCACAATAAAGGCATTGTGTGTGTGTGTGAATTCATTTAGATGAATGTGTTCCTGTCCTATATATACATATTAGCATGTTTATTCTACGTGATACATTAAATACAACAACATTGTGGTATGAAAATACAACAAAGGGCAACATAGAGCGAAACTTTGAAAGGAAACATAGAGTGAAACATTTAAGGGAAACAGAGTGAAACATTTAAGGGACACAGAGTGAAACATAAGAGTGAAACACTGAAGGGAAACATAGAAGGGAAACTGAAAGCCTGTCAATGGTAAACAATAAACAAAAACAGGTATATGGCAGGCACACGTAATAAATAAAGGAAAATAAAACCAGGAAACTAGGAAGACTTAAGCAACAGACATTATCAGTCACTATGAGGTGTCAACATATGAGCCATCGAAACAATGTGATCATCTCCTTGAAGCGAGAGTGAAGAGTTATATAGTTTCCTACCATACGATTGTTAATTGTAGTACAGGTAAGACATTCTTCTTCTTCTTTGATCCTTAGCCACCAATCGTCAAAGCAGTCAGCATACCTGTCAACCTGTACGAATTTTTTCGTACAATGTACGTATTTTTGATACTTTTAGTACTTTTATAACTTGGTTAAATTTTGCTGTTGTTTTGCTTTTTTTGCAATTTAATCGCTGTCTTAATCTTTCCAGTTATATCTTGCCCTTCAGTATATTTCCGATAAATTAATGTCATAATATTCTGTGTAGGCCCTACATAACTAGAAACAAATAAGTTTGTTTGCGTTGAGTAGGCCTACTATATTCCAGCAGTTGAGATTCACTGCTTTATTTTTTAATAAAGTGGCAATCTATTATCACTGGTCTAGGCCACCAACTTTTAAATAATAATTTTGTAAATTTTAGTTAGTACGTTTTTTTCTTCCTAGATTTGATATCACTGACTAACAAAAAAAAACTTTTTTTTTCTTTCTCTAACATTTCTATGTTTTTCTGGTCAATTTTAATGCGCTGTTTTTAAATCTGCAAACCGTTTTTCTCTATCAGGTCGGGATCTCTAGAAATACGCAATTGAAGTTTTTTTAACAACGCATACAGTATTACAACATCATTCGTACAAGAAGTATAACAGTTATGTAGGCTTGAATTTCTTTGCAGTCGACTTTCGTCGGTGAATGGCATGTGGTACATCGCGATGAAGCATCCAACAATAATCGGCAAGCATGGTCACACTCCACCGTCCTTGATAACGTGACTCCATTACGGCGATATCTTGATGGAATCATTCTCCATGTTTATCGGTGACTTCGCCAAGGTTGTCAGGGAAAAAGTCAAGATGCGAATCGAGCAAATGGATTTTGAGGGACATGTTACAGCCCATAATTATGTATGCATCTATGCACTGCTTAACAATATGCAACATAGTTGACAGATTTGTGATTTTCCAGAAAGTTATCGACGATCGATTTGAATGCCATCCATGCGCGAAGTTCCCTACCATGTAACAAGTTCTCGAATTGTTTGTCTGCAATAACTTTCCTAATATGAGGTCCTACAAAGATACCTTCCTTTATCTTTGCATAGCTAACTTGCGGAAACTTTTCTCGAAGATAAGTGAAAGCTTTGCTCGTTTTATCTAACGCTTTTACAAAATTCTTCATGAGCCCCAACTTTATATGTAACAGTGGTAAAATGAAGGTGTCTTTGGTAATTAATGGCTCGCGTATTACATTTTTATGCCCGAGCTGCATACGATCCCGGATAGGCCACACCTTTCTTGCATAATGTTCCTGTCTGTTGCGGCTGTCCCATTCACATCGGAAGCAACAAAATTTAGTATACCCAGTCTGCATGCCCGTGAGAATTGCAATGACCTTTAGGTCTCCACAAATCCGCCATTGGTAGTCATTGTACTTTATTTTTTCCAAACGTATAGCCATATTGTCATAAGTTTCTTTCATATGAACAGAGTAGGCGACTGGAATTGTTGAAAAAAAAATTTCTGTTATGCAATAACAAGGCTTTTAGACTAATCTTGGAAGAATCGATGAAAAATCGCCATTCGTTGACTATGTGCTCATGACCGTTTACATCTTTGCAATAGCAAATGTCATCATCCATCTCAAAGTATTGAACAAGTTCTCTGTGTCTATGACGAAATTTAGATATCGGAGTATTGGGCGCTAAAAGATTCCATTCTTTGAGTCGCGCATATTACTGGCACGCCAAAAGGCATCGACTTATGCTTCGGCGATTTTCGCAACCAACCTGCCAATGTATCGAACAAAAAGCATTTGGCTTCCAAGATTTATTTGCATCATCAACTTTCGAATCGAAATAAAGTTCATATGCTATCTTTAGTAATGGTGTAAAGTTTTTCTGGTCAACACGATCGGTAAAATATCCGCACACGTAACAGAACAGATCAGCCGAATTTCTACAACTTCTAGAAGCCATATTTTGCTCAGAATTATTTCAAAATACAGTAACTATTTGAAAAATCGCGTAACATATGTCATGCATCTTTTAGCAGTATAAAAAGTAGAATTATGTTGCTTTTTATTAATTTTTAATAAGTTATATAGTAAAAATGAAACGGAGCAAATAACGGTTTCCCAAAAATATATTTATTCACAAATATCTTAAGAACCCGACGTGATAGAGATAAACGGATTTCAGATTTGAAATCAGCGCAAGAAACTGACCTAAGAACACTTATTCTTATATAAGAAAGAAAAATGTTGTTTGTCAGTGTATTCTGTTCATAATTTGGTTACTGTTTTATTTTTTGCTGTTAGCTGTTTGCTTTGCTTCGTTGTATTTTATTTTTTCGTTCTCTTAATCTTTCCAGTTATATTTTGACCATCTAAATATTTCCAATAAATTAATATCATAAAATTCTGTGTAGGCCCTGCAAAAGTAGGAAAAAAATGAATTTGCGTTGTGTGGGCCTACCTACTTTATTCCAGCGGTCGAGATTCGCTGATTTATTTTTTTAATAAAGTGGACAATCTATTATCACTAGTCTAGGCTACAAACTCTTAAATAATAATTTTGTAAATTTTTGATGGTACGTTTTTCCTCACTTCTTTTTTACAGTGTAAAATTAACATTGATACATGCTGTGCAGACTTTAAGCCCACAAATGCAATTCTGCAAAGTGCTAAAAGTGCATGTGTTGATTATAATACAAAACACTGTGCATCAAAAGAATAGTACCTCACGATCACTAAGTTTTTTTTATATATAAGAACAGCATGAGACTACTAACATGTTTTATATCACACTAATTCAAATGCTAATAGATTTGAATGTGTCATTTCTCATTTTAAAACTGTATTGTGTATAATTTATAAATATATTTTTTTGCATAAGGATTTTTGGGTGTTTGTAAGGATTTTTTGGTCCGGCGTACAGGTTTTTGTCTCAGGAGGTTGACAGGTATGAGTCAGTGGCCATCACGCCTGGTGGCATCTTGTAGGGCAACAACAAATTGATTCCACTTTGCTCGGTTGGTGGCCATCCTTCGTACAGTGCCCCATTTCTGGTTCATTCTTTGCATCTCAGCCTCCACAGTCCTCCGCCAAGTTGTTTTTGGTCGGCCTCTCTTTCGTTTTCCTTCAGAGGTCCATAGCATAGCTGTTCTTGTGATGGCATCGGTGTCTCTTCTGAGTACATGGCCAACCCAACTCCAGCGTCTGCCAGCTATGATGGTGTGCATGTCTTCTTGCTTGCTTTGAGTAAGCAGATCTTGGTTGGTGATGGTATTCGGCCAAAAGATTCAGATAATTTTTCTTAGGCAGGTTGTGTGAAAAGAGGACAATTTTGACATTTCCTTCTCTGTAACTCTCCAGCATTTCGCACCATAGAGAAGAACAGAAAGCACACAGCTCTGATATAATCTTAATTTTGTGCTTGTGCTGTACTGAGAGGACTTCCAGATGTTGTTTAGACTATAAAAGGCTGTTCTTGCTTTGTTCATTCTGTTGTTGATGTCTTTGCTTGCTCCGCCATCTGATGTTACTATGCATTCTAGGTATGTGAAGGTGTCTGTCTGTTCCAGTTGTTGATTCCTTACTGTTATGGGCTCAGCTATGCTCACATTGAGTGTCATGACCTCTGTCTTCTTTAGATTGATGTTCAGGCCCACCTGTTGGCTATACTTATTAAGTCTATCCATTTTTTCCTGAATGTGTTGATGTGAATGTGCTAGTAGTGCAATGTCATCTGCATATTCTAGATCTTCCAGTGCAGAAAACGTAGTCCATCTTATTCCTCTTGGACTGCCCTCTGTTGTCTGTCGCATCATCTAGTCTATGACTGTTAAGAGTGAGTGGTTGATAAAGGACATCCCTGTCATACTCCTGTCTTCACCTCAAAGGTTAGGTTGCTCTGCCCAGGTAAGACATTAGTAAGAGTTTATCTGTCCACATCACAGGGTTTTGAAATTCCTTTGATCCCATCCGGTCATAATAATGCTGCTGTATGATCTCACTGCACACCTTATTACCATCTTCTCTCTGTTTGTTAATGTGTTTCCATTCATACACTTGTGCAGACAATTCAAACAAAAATTATCCACGGCCACACTTTCTTATGACTCAGTCTTTAAAAGAATTTTGGGACTGAAAAATTACCTCAAGTTATCCATAAACTCTAGTTAACAGAGATTGACATAACTGGATGCTGAGAGTTGCTTTGCGGTGTTCAAAACTTCAATTAGATGGATCAAAAACAAAATTTACACACACACAAATGGAGGTGGAGATGTATACATAGAATTAAATAATGGACAAGAAATACATATTCCAATGGTCACTGGAAAATTCTCAAACAATTTTAAAGTGGAAGTAGAAGCCTGGCAGAAGTACTAATGAATATCAGCTTTGAATACAAACATGTAAAAGTACAGTGGATCCTTGCCAACTGCACTATATGTATATGAAAATGGGACATCCCTCCCCTATTTACATGAACATTAAGGCATATTGGGAATATGGTGTTAGGCCCATATCTTCTCGACCATCGCCACACTAGGGGTGATGTGGTCAGCATCATGCCGACTGCCTTAACCCTCCCAGAGTTGCTCTGGTACTCCAGGCTGGGTCGACCTGAAGCCATTCGTGGCCTAAAGACATCCCACCTCAACTGGGGATCAAACCATGGACCACCAAGCTAGGAAGCCAGTGCACTAACCACTGTGCTACCACGGCTATATATAGAAATGAGAAAACATAAACTTACCAAAGAAGGAGGAAACAAAATCCAAACAGAAGACAGGGCTACTTATAAAAAGATAAAAGCAATAATCAGAAATAACTATAGAGAAAAATAAGGTACACCCAGGCTCCAATACTGAATTACCATACTACACATTAGCAAGAAGAGACCAAGTGATAATTTTCAGACTGACCCTTGCCTGCCATCAATGGTACCTAAACCTTGTAGCGGTATGGCAGCTTGCATACCCTGACAACCCCCAGAGCTATGCTTGCGGGGGTTTACTCCTGGTAGGTTCAACCAAGCTGGACAGGTCTGTGCGAGTATGGGTCAGACAAAAGCTGGTACCCTGGTCCTCCAAGTTGGGGGTTTTAGAACTTGGCAGACACCCCTGTCATTGTAAAAAAAGCAACAAATGGAAAAACTTTGATGTGGGAAGTTACATCCAGAGTCTCAGGCTCATATCACTGTCAGTGGTGAAGGTTGAAAGGAAACCGCTGGCATGAAAACAGATGCCTGGATCGCAAAACATGAAACAAGAATTGGATTCTGGAATGTCAGAATCATGAATGAGGCAGGAAAACTGAGGCAGATCACAGCAGAGATGAGGAAGTACAGATTACATATCCTGGGAATAAGTGAGAGCAGATGGACTGGGACAGGGAGAATAAAAACAGCAACAGAAGAAACAGTACCTTACTCTAGTAGAGAGGATGGTTAGCACAATGAAGGCGTAGCCATTATCCTAAAGAAAGGAATAGAAAGGTCATTACTGGAATGGAAGCCCATTGTTATGATCAAAATTCATAACGATTGTGCCTATTATATGGTTAGCTCAACAGGGCTCTTTGTTTGTTTATTTTTTATACGGGTCACTGATAAAGACGGGTGAGTGACGTTAAGCCGATATGCTTGGCTGGCTCACGTGAAACTAGAGGAGCAGAAGTGCGGGGCCTTATATGATTGTGTGTCACGGCGAGTGCACATATGTGTTTGAGCTCCTTATTGTTAAAGTGTTTATAATGGAGTTCTGTTATCACTAATACATCAAGATCTTCAGTGAGATATATCTAGTTATCTGTATTGACAAGCAGTATAATTGCTCAGTGTCGAGTGTGAAGAGATATAAAATCATATTGAGAACTAAAAGACAGCGTTTTTTTACATGAACTGACTGCTTACGGTATTTCGTCTACTGCATATTATCTGCCATTATATGTTGGCATGAACTGTATTGTATGTGGAGCTGCGTGCAGTCCTAAAAAAATTGTATATTGTCCACTTCGTCAGTTGAGAATCAAATAACTCGGAGTGGTATTGGCTGGTTGCGGTATCTAAGAGATTTGCTACCCTAGATGTCATCTTGGCCACAGGAACCATCCTGTTATTGCTTATTAACATTCACATCTAAAAAGACACATAACACCCATCAACAACAGATTGATAAGAACAAGACTGAGAGGGAGATTCATCAACACCACTGTTATGAGTAATATCATAACATACGCTTCGACTTCGACAAGGTTTGTTTATGGACTAGCGTGTTGATAGTACGTTTCCTGGGTTACTCCCGGAAGTATGTCATTGTCTTTTGGGACAATTTTTGCAGACGGCTTAACCGGCTTCACTTAGCAGAACTGAGCGATACTGCGGGGCATTCCGTTAGTGTTCTTCAAAGTGTTTGGACGTATATTTGGTCCAGCTCCTGGAATGTGTAATCTTAGAGTTTTAAAGCTCTACTTCATTTAGCTCACCCACAATGCTGAGTTGGGTTGAGGCTACCTATATTTATAATTGAAAGCTGTGTATGCTTTAATTTGGATGCAAGTGAGTTGGCACATTTCGTATTAAAGTCTGCAAGATACCGTGAGGACAGCGTGTTCATGACAAGACGAGATAGCGACGCTTAAGACTGGCTATGCTATGCCATGCTCTTATCTACATAATGGATGTTTAACGTGGAGCTGTGAACTGTCATTAAATACTTGTTGTATTAACGTCCAACCTGGCCTTCCTATCTTCTTCAGTGTTCAAAGATCAGGTACGTGAAGAAAGACTGTGTTAAAAATTAGTACCGGCATATCTGCATGACTTTTACAGTGTGAAGAAAGGAGGGACCTTCTCAGCAGTGTTGAACCTAGGCACTACGATATCAATATATAAAATATGAACCCATAACAACTTGGGAATTGAACCGTAACAACCACAAATATACAATGGGACGCACCACCAACAAATGACACTGATTAAGAGGTCAAGGACAAATTCTATCAACAGTTACAAAAGGAAATGGAAACTGCACCTAAATACGATCTTGTAGTAATGGCAGACCTCAATGCAAAAGTTGGAACACACAATACTTATAATGAAAGAGTAATGGGGAAATGCAGCAGTGGAACAGTAAATGATAATGGGGACAAACTAATAAGCTTCTGCAGCATTAACAACTTGGTCATTGGAGGAACACTTTTTCCACACAAATAAATGCAGAAGTTAATGTGGGAATCACCAAACGGATGGGAAAAAAAACCAGATAGACCACATTATGATCAATGGTAGATGGAGGCATGCATTACAAGATGTGAAAGTAAGAAGAAGTCAGATGTTAGAAGTGATCACCACCTAGTAGTAGCAAGACAGAAGGTGAAACTCAGAGCTGCTGGACCATTGCAACTAAACAGAAAAGGTATAACATCATGAAACTTACGGACCCCCTCATCAGAAATGCTTTTGTGGTTGATGTAAAGAGATGATATCAAATTGCCAATAGCCAGGAAAATACAGCGACGAATGATGTTAACCAGAAATTCAACACCACTTCAACAATGTACACGGAAAGCAGCAAATCATGCTTAGGATTCCAAGAAAGAAAGAGACAAGATTGGATAACACCAGAAAACGTTAAACACCATAGCGATGAGAAAAGACATGAAAATATAGAAAATAGAAGCAAAGTCTCCCAGGGTAAAGGAAATATATAGCGTACAGTACAGTACAGTACAGTTGGAAAGAATTCAAGACTAATCGACAAATAAGAGAAGACTCTAGGCAGAAATATGTCTCCGACTATATAAGGAAAAGACGATGGTCTTATATCGGTCATGTCCTACGAATGCAAAACAACAGAATACCACTACAGGCGCTCACTTGGGTTCCTGAGGGTAAGAGGAAAAGAGGAAGACCAAAAGAAACACTCAGAAGAACAATAATAAGAGAAGGAAGAACGTTGGGCCTAAATAATGTGCAAGAGCTAAGAGGAGTGGCGTCACAACGAACAACCTGGAGAGCACTGGTTTCTGCCTTATGCGCCGTGTTTGGTGCTTAAAGAATTTATTATTATTATTATTACAGTCAGCTGGACAAGGAAGTAAAATGTCAAACCCGAGCCAACAAAAAGAAACTGCTGGATGATCTTGCAAGACATGCAGGAGAGGAAGCACTGAGAAATGAACAAAGCACAGTATACAAAATAACTAAAACTTCAGCAGAAAACGAGGTACAAACAATATTACGTTAGTAAGAGACAAGCAAAGAAATCTCATCACCACAGAACAAGGGCAGGAAACAAAATGAGCAGAGAACTTCAGAGAAACACTGAATAAGGAACCACCAGAGACTCAGCTGAATGTTCCTGAGGCTGAAAGCGACCTAGACATAAATACAGACATTCCACGAAGAGAAGAAATCATCACAGCTATCAAAGGGTTAAAGAATGAAAAGCACCTGGTCAAGACAATTTAAATGCTGAGTGATTCAAGGCAGACCCTGAAATAGCAGCAGAACTATTAGAAGCACTATTTGCACAAGTCTGGAAAACAGAGACGACACCAACGAAGTGGAGAAAAAGAATAATTGTCAAATTGCACAAGAAGGGAGACCTTGCAGACTGCAACAACTGGAAAGGAATTACTCTTCTCTCAGTTCCCAGTAACATACAAGGCAGGATAATTATCCAGAGAATTTCAAAAGCAGTAGACCATAAAAATGAAGAAAGAAGAAGCAGGATTAAAAAATAACAGAAGATATGCAGATCATATATTTACCCTCAGGAACATTACAGAGCAGTTCTCAGAATGGCAGAGACAGCTATACATTAACTTTGTTGATTTTGAAAAGGTTTTTAACAGCACACACTGGGACAGCCTATGGAAAATACTGACGGTAAATGGAATTCCTAGAATCTATGCCAACTTTACATGTAGTGAAGGGCAAAGCAACATAACTTTTGAGGTGAAGACAGGAGTATGACAGGGATACCCCCCTTTCAATTACTTTATTTGTGACAGTCATAGACTGGGTCATGTACCAGACAACAGAGGACATTCCAAGAGGAATAAGATGTACAACATTCTTTACACTGGAAAATGGGAATATGCAGATCACAATGCACTACTCGCACATTCACATCTACACATTCATGAAAAAAATAGAAAGACTGAATAAATATAGCCAACAGATTGGTCTGAACATCATTTAACAGAAGATAGAGGTCATGACACTCATTGAAGGCAATCCTGAGCCAATAACAATAAGGAACCAGAAACTAGAACAGACAAGGACATTTACATACCTAGAATGCATAGTAACAAAGATGGCAGAACAAGCAAGGACATCAACTACAGAACGAATGAAGCGAGAACAGCCTTTGCTAGTCTCAACAAGATCTGGAAGTCTTCCCAGTACAGCACAAAAACCAAAATAAGATTATATAAGAGCTGTATACTTTCTGTGGTTCTTTATGGTGCAGAATGCTGGAGAGTAACACAGAAGTAAATGTCGAAACTGTCCTCCTTCCACACAATCTGTCTAAAGAAAATTCTATTTTTAGTGCACTGGCTTCCTAGCTCAGTGGTCTATGGTTCGATCCCCAGATGAGGTGGAATTTTTTCAGGCTGCAAATGGCTCCTGGGTCAACCCAGCCCCAAATGGGTACCAGAGCAAATCTGGGAAGGTTAAGACGGCCGGCGTGATGCTGGAAGTATTACAAGTCACGTATAAAATATACTGTAGTACTAGAGCAGTGTTTCTCAACGGGGGCGGTACCGCCCCCTGGGGGGCGTTTTCAAGATGTCTCGGGGCGTTCTGATGGGTCGCAACGATTGGGGGTCGCTGCTTCCATTCAGGGGGGCGTGTGTACATTTTTACAAGAATCAATATGAAACAATTACAAAAGATATTCCCCTTCGCATAGCGTGTAACACGATAGTTTTTATTTGCCTTGCGTCCCATAGAGTTTTTCAAGGATTCCAAATGCAAAGTTTTAGTACCTGGGATGTTACCATTGTCAGGAGACAGTAGGCGGAGATTTATGTCCCTTCAACACTCGAAACATTCGTTAGCCTCTCGACACACTCAAGCTAATCTTCTCTCTCCACTCCCGACACATATTTTCTTCTGGAAGCACATTTTTTGGAAAAAAATTCCTTTTTCCAATGTCATCGCATGTACGACAGACGGAGCACCAGCTATGGTTGGTCGTCATCGTGGGTTTCAGGCATACTTAAAAAATGTTGCACCAGGTGTTTTAACAATTCATTGTGTTATTCATCGATAACATTTAGTTGCCAAGCATCTTACTGACAGACTCCACAAATCATTGAACTGTGTTATCAGTGTTATTAACAAAATTAAGACGCATTCGTTGAACGATAGATTATTTCGTAAACTTTGTTGTGATAATGGTAAAGAGTTTGAACGTCTTCTCCTACACACGGAAGTACGATGGCTGTCCAAAGGTAACTGTTTAAAAAGATTATGTGCATTATTTGATACTGTTGTAGAGTTTTTGGATTCAATCAAAGAAGAATTTAGCATCAAAAGAGACGTATTGCGAAACGATGTGGCCTATATTTCAGATATACGAGTATTTGAAAAGTTAGATGAGGTTCTTTTTAAGCTACAAGGAAATGAGATCAGTCTGATTAAAGTGAAAGGAATTATCATGGGGTTCATCAACAAATTGACATTATATAAAAATAAATCTTAGTTGCCAAGAACTTTCTCATTTTTCATGTTTACTACAGTTAGGTGGGGACAGGCTTAAAGATTCCGATTTATAGGTTTATTGCAGTCATTTTGACGCTATTAAAAATGATATGAGCATAAGATTTAAGGACTTGCAAGAACAATAAATACCGGATTGGGTGATTAATCCGTTTGAATCTGACGTGGAACTAGTTAGTCAACATTTACAAGAAGAATTAATTGAGCTACAAAATGACTTCGAGACAAAAGCACGATTCAGTCACACACATTACGAGAAATTTTGGATCCAGCAGAGGCTTGCGTATCCCGTTCTTTGGCGTGAAACTAAATTGCTAACTACAGCATTCCCAACGTCGTATTTTTTGGAGAAGGGGTTCAGTGCAATAGTGTTGCTACTACAAAAGCAACGAAACCAACTGCAGATTTGTAACAGGAGATTTGAGACTTCTTTTAACAAACTTGGAATCAAATATTACAAAACTGGCTGAGTCATAACAAGCGCAAGGATCTCATTAAGCTTCATTAGTAAGTGAATTTTTATATAATTATATCATTATTATCAACTAATAATGTTTCCAATTCTTTCATGTTTAAAGTGGTTACGTAAGGAGAGGCATAAATATTCAGATTTGAAGATATATATGCAGTCATTTAGGCGCTATTAAAATGATATGATTATGATAGTTATAGAGTTGTAAGAACTAATTTTATATCAATTACTCCGCCAATTTGTAATTCAAGGATAATGAACCTGTGGTGTATATAAGTCCGTACTTAAACACATATTTAATATAACTATGCTTTTATACAGTTGGGCGACCGCAGCTGGGGTTCAGAGATGTGTGCAAGAGAGATATGAGGGCACTGGACATAAATCCAGCAACATGGGAGGATGAAGCTGCCGATCGCACCAAGTGGCAATGCTGTTTACGGCGCCACCTCAGATTGGGCGAAAAGAAGCTCACACAACAAGCAGAAGAGAGAAGAAAACGTCAAAAGGAGCTTCAGGAAAATAAGCAGCTGAGAGCTGTCCCCTCTGGGGCGCATTCCTATAGTCAGTTATGACTGAAGGGGCTATTTTTATTAAGCTTTTATAAATGTGCTTTCTCTTTATATTATAAGAAAAGATAACTCATTAACTGCATTGCTTTTTTAAAAGTATGGTGGAATATATGTATAAGTATCTGTGTGTGTGTTTGTGTATACAGGATAAAGAGCAAGGGAGTGTTAAAAGGGTGGGGGGCTTTTTAAAATATTAGTTGTCAAAAGGGGGCGTTGCTACTATCAGGGTTGAGAAACACTGTACTAGAGTATGGCACATCACACTCGTGGGATACAAAGATTTAAATGATAATATTTGTTTGCTTAAGTCTTACAGATTCTTAAGCTGGTAATAGAAATTTGCACCATTTACATTCAAATCATGAATGAAGTTTGTTGTTAATGCCTACCTTCATCATGCCCACACGAATCAAACAGTTCTTCATTCAGAATCCTTGGCATTTTCAAGGAGGCATTATTCTGTATCTGATTACTTGTACAGCTGTTGCTGAAGTTAGTCTGTAATAAAGTATTAACATTTGGATTTTAAAAAATAGAGGAATACATTTTTTGTTCATAAAAATAAGTTCAGATATTCAACTTGCTTTTGCTCATTTGTTTTGCAGGCATTATACTGATGTAAATCTGTTTTATATTAATGCTGAGCTAATTTCATAACCTCAGTGGCAGCATTACAGCCCTGATATGTTTCTGACAGAGAGGATGTCTTACAACATCATAGCACTGATATGTTTCTGACAGGGAGGATGTCTTACAACATCATAGCACTGATATGTTTCTGACAGAGGATGTCTTACAACATCATACACTGATATGTTTCCTATAGAGAAGATGTCTTACAATATCAAACCACTGATATGTTTCTGAATGCAAGAATGTCTTGAGGAGACCTGTTGATAGCCTTACAAGGCAGTCCTTGTTCTGGAATCCACATGGAAAGACAGGCAGAGGTAGACCAAAAAAACAAATGGAGAAGAGAACTGGTTACAGAGGTGAAAATAAGTCTTACCCCCAGAAAACATGGAAAGAACTTGAATGGATGGCACAGGACAGGAAGACTTGGCATGTGTTTGTTGAAGGCCTATAATCCTCGGGGAGCTAAAGGGTATTGATTGATTCTTCAAATTGCCTATTGCTGTGAAAGAGTGACAAGCTCAGCAGGCATTGTTAAGAAAATATCATAAATAATTTGGCTAACCCTTTAGGAAACCTGCTCCTAAGACTTCCTGTACTCTGATAATGGTGGTCTATGTAATTATTACCCCTGTCTTTGTAAAAAATCACACACGTTACGGAAACAGCAATAAATGGAAATACTTTGATGCGGGACGGACATCCGGAGTCTCAGGCTCGTATGACTGACAGTGGTGAAAGCCGAAAGGAAGCCACTGGCATGAAAACGGATGCCCAGACCGCAAAACACGAAACCAGAATTGGTTTTTGGAATGTCAGAACTATGAACGAGGCAGGAAAGCTGAGACAGATTACAGCAGAGATGAGGAATTACAAACTACATATCCTGGGAATAAGCGAGAGCAGATGGACAGGGATGGGGAGAATAAAAACAGCTACAGGGGAAACAGTACTTTATTCTGGTAGAGAGGACGGTCAGCACAACGAAGGTGTAGCCATTATCCTTAAGAAAGGAATGGAAAGGTCTCTACTGGAATGGAAACCCATTAACAACAGACTAATAAGAGCAAGACTGAGAGGGAGATTCACCAACACCACAATTATACAATGTTATGCACCAACAAATGACAGCGACGAAGAGATCAAGGACGAGTTCTATCAACAGGTACAAAAGGAAATGGAAACTGTACCCAGGTACGATCTTATTATAGTAATGGGAGACCTAAATGCGAAAGTTGGAACACACAATAATTATAACGAAAGAGTAATGGGGAAATGCGGCAGTGGAACAGTAAATGAGAATGGGGACAAATTAATAAGCTTCTGCAGTATTAACAACCTGGTCATCGGAGGAACACTTTTTCAACACAAAGAAGTGCACAAGTTAACATGGGAATCACCAAACGGACGAGACAAAAACCAGATAGATCACATAATGATCAATGACAGATGGAGACATGCACTACAAGACGTGAAAGTAAGAAGAGGCGCAGATGTGGGAAGTGATCATCACCTAGTAGTAGCAAGACTGAAGGTGAAACTCAGAGCTGCTGGACCAGTTGCAGTCAAACAGAAAAGATACAACATCACGAAACTTAAGGACCCCCTCACCAGAAAAGCGTTTGTGGTCGACGTAAAGAGACGATATCTGATTACCAAAAGCCAGGAAAGAACAGAGACCGACGATGTGGACCAGAAATTCAACACCATCTCAACAATATATAAAGAAAGCAGCAAGTCATGCTTGGGATTCCAGGAAAGAAAGAGCCAAGACTGGATAACACCAGAAACGCTAAACACCATAGCGAAGAGAAAGGAAATGAAAAGGAAGAAAACAGAAGCTAAGTCTCCCAGGTTAAAGGCAATATATAGTGAACAGTACAGTCAGCTGGACAAGTAAGTAAAACGTCAAACCCGTGCTAACAAAAGGACATTTCTGGATGACCTTGCAAGACAGGCAGAAGAGGCAGCACTGAGAAATGAACAAAGCACAGTTTATAAAATAACTAAAGCTATCAGTGGAAAACGAGGTGCAAACAACATAACGTTAGTAAGAGACAAGCAAGGAAATCTCATCACCACAGCACAGGGGCAGGAAACAAGGTGGGCAGAGCACTTCAGAGAAACACTGAATAAGGAACCACCAGAGACTCAGCTGAATGTTCCTGAGGCTGAAAGTGACTTAGACGTAAATACAGACATTCCACGAAAAGAAGAAATTATCACAGCTATCAAAGGGCTAAAAAATGGAAAAGCGCCTGGTCACGACAATCTGAATGCTGAGCTATTCAAGACAGACCCTGAACTAGCAGCAGAACTATTAGAACCACTATTTGCACAAGTCTGGGAAACTGAGACAACACCAACAGAGTGGAGTAAAGGAACAATTGTCAAATTGCCCAAGAAGGGCGACCTTCCAGACTGCAACAACTGGAGAGGAATTACCCTCCTCTCAGTTCCCAGCAAAATACTAGGCAGGATAATCATCCAGAGAATTTCAAAAGCAGTTGACCATAAACTGAGGAAAGAACAAGCGGGCTTCAGAAAGAACAGAAGATGTGCAGATCATATATTTGCCCTCAGGAACATTATAGAGCAGTGCTCAGAATGGCAGAGACAGCTGTACATTAACTTTGTTGATTTTGAAAAGGCTTTCGACAGCATACACAGGGACAGCCTATGGAAAATTCTGAGGGCTTATGGAATTCCCAGCCACATTGTTTCCATTATAAAAAGCCTCTATTCTAACTTTACGTGCAGTGTTGGATCAAGTAATGTAACTTTCGAAGTGAAAACAGGAGTACGACAGGGATGCCCCTTATCAACAACATTATTTTTGACAGTCATAGATTGGGTGATGCGCCAGACAACAGAGGGCAGTCCAAGAGGAATTAGATGGACAATGTTTTCTACACTGGAAGATTTGGAATATGCAGATGACATTGCACTGCTCGCGCATTCACACCAACACATTCAAGACAAAACTGATAGACTGAATAAGTATGGCCAGCAGGTTGGCCTGAACATCAATCTGAAGAAGACGGAGGTCATGACACTAAATGTGGGCAATCCTGAGCCAATAACAGTAAGGAACCAGAAGTTAGAACAGACAGACACATTTACTTACCTAGGAAGCATAATAGTAACACCTGACGGCGGAACAAGCAAGGACATTAACAACAGAATGAATAAAGCGAGAACAGCCTTTGCTATTCTCAACAACATTTGGAAGTCTTCCCAGTACAGCACAAACACCAAATTAAGACTATGAGAGCTGCGTACTTTCTGTGCTTCTCTATGGTGCGGAATGTTGGAGAGTAACAGAGAAGGAAATGTCGAAACTGTCCTCCTTCCACACAATCTGCCTAAGGAAAATTCTCCGAATCTTTTGGCCAAACACCATCAGCAACCAAGAACTACTTATTCGGAGTAACCAGGAGGACATGCACACCATCATAGCTGGCAGACGCTGGAGTTGGGTTGGCCATGTCCTCAGAAGGGACCCTGATACCTTCGCAAGAACAGCTATGCTATGGACCCCCGAGGGAAAGCGAAAGAGAGGCCGACCAAAAACAACTTGGCGGATAACTGTGGAAGCTGAGATGCAAAGAATGAACCACAGTTGGGGCACTGTACGAAGGATGGCCGCCGACCAAGCAAAGTGGAATCAATTTGTTGCTGCCCTACAAGACGCCACCAGGCGTGATGGCCGCTGACTGCTTTGACGGTTGGCGGTTATGGATCAAAGAAGAAGAAGATGGAATTATTGTTCTACCAGTTGTTGCTGCTAGCTAGTGCTAACATTAAGAAATAAATGAGCATTTATGTAATGAACCTAAAGGAATTTGTTTACTTATGTATTTTGTTAAGCTGACCTCATATTCTAGCTCTTCTTTTAATCTTCTTACAGTCATGTTCATCTCTTCAAGCCCACGATGAGAGACCTTGTCAATGTAAGTAAGGAAATGAGAATATGGTGGTAGCTACACAACAAAGAATCAACTCAGATACTCAGTCATGCATGTAAGTAAGGAAAGGAGAATATGGTGGTAGCTACACAACAAAGAATCAACTCAGATACTCAGTCATGCATGTAAGTAAGGAAAGGAGAATATGGTGGTAGCTACACAACAAAGAATCAACTCAGATACTCAGACATGCATGTAAGTAAGGAAAGGAGAATATGGTGGTAGTTACACAACAAAGAATCAACTCAGATACTCAGTCATGCATGTAAGTAAGGAAAGGAGAATATGGTGGTAGCTACACAACAAAGAATGAACACAGATACTCAGACATGCATGTAAGTAAGGAAAGGAGAATATGGTGGTAGCTACACAACAAAGAATCAACGCAGATACTCAGACATGCATGTAAGTAAGGAAAGGAGAATATAGTGGTAGCTACACAACAAAGAATCAACACAGATACTCAGATATGCATGTAAGTAAGGAAAAGAGAATATGGTGGTAGCTACACAACAAAGAATCAACACAGATACTCAGACATGCATGTAAGTAAGGAAAGGAGAATATGGTGGTAGTTACACAACAAAGAATCAACACAGATACTCAGACATGCATGTAAGTAAGGAAAGAAGAATATGGTGGTAGCTACACAACAAAGAATAAACACAGATACTCAGACATGCATGTAAGTAAGGAAAGGAGAATATGGTGGTAGCTACACAACAAAGAATCAACACAGATACTCAGACATGCATGTAAGCAAGGAAAGGAGAATATGGTGGTAGCTACACAACAAAGAATCAACGCAAATACTCAGACATGCATGTAAGTAAGGAAAGGAGAATATGGTGGTAGCTACACAACAAAGAATCAACACAGATACTCAGACATGCATGTAAGTAAGGAAAGGAGAATATGGTCGTAGCTACACAACAAAGAATCAACACAGATACTCAGACATGCATGTAAGTAAGGAAAGGAGAATATGGTGGTAGCTACATAACAAAGAATCAACGCAGATACTCAGACATGCATGTAAGTAAGGAAAGGAGAATATGGTGGTAGCTACACAACAAAGAATGAATGCAGATACTCAGACATGCATTTAAGTAAGGAAAGGAGAATATGGTAGTAGCTACACAACAGAGAATCAACACAGATACTCAGACATGCATGTAAGTAAGAAAAGGAGAATATGGTGGTAGCTACACAACAAAGAATCAATGCAGATACTCAGACATGCATGTAAGTAAGGAAAGCAGAATATGGTGGTAGCTACACAACAAAGAATCAACACATACTCAGACATGCATGTAAGTAAGGAAAGGAGAATATGGTGGTAGTTACACAACAAAGAATCAACACAGATACTCAGACATGCATGTAAGTAAGGAAAGGAGAATATGGTGGTAGTTACACAACAAAGAATCAACACAGATACTCAGACATGCATGTAAGTAAGGAAAGGAGAATATGGTGGTAGTTACACAACAAAGAATCAACACAGATACTCAGACATGCATGTAGTAAGGAAAGGAGAATATGGTGGTAGCTACACAACAAAGAATCAATGCAGATACTCAGACATGCATGTAAATAAGGAAAGCAGAATATGGTGGTAGTTACACAACAAAGAATCAACACAGATACTCAGACATGCATGTAAGTAAGGAAAGGAGAATATGGTGGTAGTTACACAACAAAGAATCAACTCAGATACTCAGTCATGCATGTAAGTAAGGAAAGGAGAATATGGTGGTAGTTACACAACAAAGAATCAACACAGATACTCAGACATGCATGTAAGTAAGGAAAGGAGAATATGGTGGTAGCTACACAACAAAGAATGAACACAGATACTCAGACATGCAAGTAAGTAAGGAAAGGAGAATATGGTGGTAGCTACACAACAAAGAATCAACGCAGATACTCAGACATGCATGTAAGTAAGGAAAGGAGAATATGGTGGTAGCTACACAACAAAGAATCAACACAGATACTCAGATATGCATGTAAGTAAGGAAACGAGAATATGGTGGTAGCTACACAACAAAGAATCAACACAGATACTCAGACATGCATGTAAGTAAGGAAAGGAGAATATGGTGGTAGTTACACAACAAAGAATCAACACAGATACTCAGACATGCATGTAAGTAAGGAAAGGAGAATATGGTGGTAGCTACACAACAAAGAATCAACACAGATACTCAGACATGCATGTAAGTAAGGAAAGGAGAATATGGTGGTAGCTACACAACAAAGAATCAACACAGATACTCAGACATGCATGTAAGGAAGGAAAGAAGAATATGGTGGTAGCTACACAACAAAGAATGAACACAGATACTCAGACATGCATGTAAGTAAGGAAAGGAGAATATGGTGGTAGTTACACAACAAAGAATCAACGCAGATACTCAGACATGCATGTAAGTAAGGAAAGGAGAATATGGTGGTAGCTACACAACAAAGAATCAACGCAGATACTCAGACATGCATGTAAGTAAGGAAAGGAGAAAATATGGTGGTAGTTACACAACAAAGAATCAACACAGATACTCAGACATGCATGTAAGTAAGGAAAGGAGAATATGGTGGTAGCTACACAACAAAGAATCAACACAGATACTCAGACATGCATGTAAGTAAGGAAAGGAGAATATGGTGGTAGTTACACAACAAAGAATCAACACAGATACTCAGACATGCATGTAAGTAAGGAAAGGAGAATATGGTGGTAGCTACACAACAAAGAATCAACACAGATACTCAGACATGCATGTAAGTAAGGAAAGGAGAATATGGTGGTAGCTACTCAACAAAGAATGAACACAGATACTCAGACATGCATTTAAGTAAGGAAAGGAGAATATGGTGGTAGTTACACAACAAAGAATCAATGCAGATACTCAGACATGCATGTAAGTAAGGAAAGCAGAATATGGTGGTAGCTACACAACAAAGAATCAACATAGATACTCAGACATGCATGTAAGTAAGGAAAGGAGAATATGGTGGTAGCTACACAACAAAGAATGAACACAGATACTCAGACATGCATGTTAGTAAGGAAAGGAGAATATGGTGGTAGTTACACAACAAAGAATCAACACAGATACTCAGACATGCATGTAAGTAAGGAAAGGAGAATATGGTGGTAGCTACACAACAAAGAATCAATGCAGATACTCAGACATGCATGTAAGTATGGAAAGCAGAATATGGTGGTAGCTACACAACAAAGAATCAACACAGATACTCAGACATGCATGTAAGTAAGGAAAGGAGAATATGGTGGTAGCTACACAACAAAGAATGAACACAGATACTCAGACATTCATGTAAGTAAGGAAAGGAGAATATGGTGGTAGCTACACAACAAAGAATCAACACAGATACTCAGACATGCATGTAAGTAAGGAAAGGAGAATATGGTGGTAGCTACACAACAAAGAATCAACACAGATACTCAGACATGCATGTAAGTATGGAAAGGAGAATATGGTGGTAGCTACACAACAAAGAATCAACACAGATACTCAGACATGCATGTAAGTAAGGAAAGGAGAATATGGTGGTAGCTACACAACAAAGAATGAACACAGATACTCAGACATGCATGTAAGTAAGGAAAGGAGAATATGGTGGTAGCTATTCAACAAAGAATTAACGCAGATACTCAGACATGCATGTAAGTAAGGAAAGGAGAATATGGTGGTAGCTACACAACAAAGAATCAACACAGATACTCAGACATGCATGTAAGTAAGGAAAGGAGAATATGGTGGTAGTTACACAACAAAGAATCAACACAGATACTCAGACATGCATGTAAGCTTGGTTTGGTTTGGTTTTAGTTTTTAAGGACCATCTTCATTGTACATGGATAACTCCATCAGTCTCTGATCTCCTCTCTTGGAGGATCTCAGCACAGTGCACAAATTCTGCAGCACCAGCAAGGATCACAATGTGTGTATATATGAATCACATATTATTTAAATAGCTTTATGGTGTGTAGGCTTTGCTAATTTTTAAAATTTTTGCCAGGGTAGCGGCCCCATGGCCTACTCTTTTACGATTTTCAACAGCTGAGGGATTTTTAATGTGTGCAACTTGCACACAAGACCTCCTATTTTTTCACCCTTATCTGAGAAGGCTAGGCATATGATCTCACTACTCATGAGATCAGGTGGGAGTATAACATCATAAGGACCCACTGGTTGTGAAAACATGTCCATCAAATATATTCCCTGTACTGAGAACTAAATCTGGTACCTTTAGAATTAGAGGTGGACACCATACCTCTTAGCCACTCAAACTCCATGCATGTAAGTAGATACTTCTTCTTCTTCTTTGATCCTTAGCCACAGACTGTCAAAGCAGTCAGTGGCTATCACACCTGGTGGCATCTTGTAGGGCAGCAACAAACTGCTTCCACTTTGTTCAGTCGGTGACCGTCCTTCGTACAGTGCCCCAACTTCAGTTCATTTTTTGCATCTCGGCCTCCATAGTTCTCCACCAAGTTGTTTTTGGTTGGCCTCTCTTTTGCTTTCCTTCGGGGGTCTGTAGCATAGCTGTTCTTGTAATGGCATTGGGGTCCCTTCTGAGGAAGTGGCCAACACAACTCCAGCGTCTGCCGGCTATGATGGAGTGCATGTCCTCTTGGTTATTCTGAATAAGTAGTTCTTGTTTGGTAATGGCATTCGGCCAACAGATTTAGAGAATTTTCCTTAGGCAGACTGTGTGGAAGGATGACAGTTTCGACATTTCCTTCTCTGTTATTCTCCAGCATTCCACACCACAGAGAAGCACAGAAAGCACACAGCTCTCATATAATCTTAACTTGGTGCCTGTGCTGCACTGGGAAGACCCCCAGACTTCATCAATTAGATAGACATAAAAAGCTGATCTCTCGTGGCAAAGGTGCCAAGGTCAAATCACACGCTCCAGTCTACCTAGATGTAAATGGGTACCTGACTCAGCTTTGAGTTAGGGAAAGAAAAGGCAGTGAGGAAGTGGAGTAAAGTGTTAGAGACTTCATTATACTAGGTCCAGCATTGAGAGGTCGGGTGACCAGTTCCCTTCCTTGCTTCCTTTTCCACCCCTAACCCAGAGCAATGTCAGGTACACATTCACAGCTGGGTAGACTGCAGCATGACAATACTTTGAACTGACCCCAGCACCTTAGCCTCGAGAGACCAGTGCTCTAATCACATTGACTAGGTAAACATTGTAAAGTGTTTATTATTAATTTTCTAAACTTTGATTCACTCTGATGTGGTAAAGATTGGTAAATGATTACTACTAATTTAATTAGCTAGAATCACTCTAGGCAAACATTGGTAAGTGTTTACTACTAATTTTGTTAGCTTGATTCACTCTGACTAGACAACCATTGTTAAGTGTTTACTACTAATTTAAAATCTCAATGGATTCTCTGAGGACACCCTCAAGCATGTCAAAGGAGGTAGCTAATATGAACTTATGCTTGGGGTAATGCATGGAGGCATATCTGGAGTCAACCTTTATATGACCACCAGCTATGCACAATTCTACAATATACATACATGAAAGTGAACCTATGTCTGTGAGGCTAATTACATCCTCATTGACTCTTTAAATTATCCACACACTTCCAGGCATTCCCCCTGTGGAGAAACTTGTTGAGAACCGAGCAATGCACACTAAGCTTGGAGAAGTCACTTGAGCCTCAGGCATAATTCTTTGACTTGGTTGACTGCATGTGGGAGAATCTCACTATGAACACAGTGATAGGCAGAGGAAGCTGAGAAAAGGCTCTGTGCAGGATGTGACAATTCCTTGGAAGAGCCCAGAACCAGAGCATAGTATTTCAGCTCTGTATAGTTGGAGAGCCTCCTTGGATGGTGGAGAATACACAGTATTCCACACTGTGATTCCTCCATGTTCTGTAGGTAGTGACAAGGGAGACAACTGCCTACAGTGATTCCTCCATGTTCTGTAGAAAGTGACAAGGGAGACAATCTTGGTAATTTTAAAAAAAAAACAACTTACTGGACATTCTGCTTTACTTTCCTGTTTTAGACTTTCATCTAGAAATTGGATCTTCATTTTCATATCTTGATTCGTCTGAAAATGTAAAATAACATTTCAAAAAAAGTATTATTAAAGTCACTTCAATTTTAAATGAGTAATTGCTTTAACATCTCTTTCTTTCTAACTCATCATCAAGACCAACTCCTCATCCACAACATGAAAAAGATCTGAGTAAAGACATGAAGATATTTTTATAACTTATTTTATTTTAAATCCAAGGGGAAACAAAGGAAGATGAGAACAGGTAATAGAAAATTGCTATAGAACAGCCTAGGCACAGGATACTTCAGGTTTCAAGAACTCACATGTGAAGAATATCAAGAACAAACTAACATTTTAAAAAACATTTCAATGAAATGTCAGAAATTAGAACAGTAGTAGCTATTTTACCTGATAACTTATTTTACTAACTAAAATGTTAAAGTGACAAAAGAAAAACTGATAGGTAGTGACATCCTCAGGGCTTCAAATGTTCTCTATACAATTATTAACTGTTTGAACCCATTGTTTACTTAAATTTAACTCTGCCTAGGCCGATCCCAAGCCCGGATGAAAAAGGAGGAGGGCGGCCTGCATGGAGGCCGTAAGGAGGCAGCCCCTCTACCATGCAAAGGCACAACAGGTCAATCACCTGTTTGCTTTAAAACATGATTATGCGAGCTACAAGAGAGAAAACCGGACTGATTCTAAGAGCGACGAACTGGAACGGACTACAGACCATGACTTATGGAACTTGGAACACAAGAAGTATAAATGGGAAAGAAGAGGAGCTGATGGAAAAGATGAAGAAAGCAAAACTAGAAATCCTGGCTACTACGGAAACTAAGAAAAAGGGACAAGGAGTCATGGATCTCGATGGCAACACCAATGGAATGGAATTAAGAAATAATAATGAAGAAGGGCGACCTTGCAGACCGCAATAACTATAGAGGAATTACTCTACTCTCAGTTCCCAGTAAAATACTAGGTAGGATAATTATCCTGAGAATTTCAAAAGCAGTAGAACATAAACTGAGAAAAGAACAAGCAGGATTCAAAAAGAACAGAAGATGTGCAGATCATATATTCACCTTCAGGAACATTTCAGAGCAGTGCTCAGAATGGCAGAATACATTAACTTTGTTGATTTAGAAAAGGCTTTTGACAACATATACAGGGACAGCCTATTGAAAATACTGAGAGCAAATGGAATTCCTAGCTGCATTTTTTAAATCATAAAAAGCCTCTATGCTAACTTTACATATAGTGTAACATAACTTTTGAGGTGAAGACAGGAGTATGACAGGGATGTCCCCTATCAACCACTTTATTTTTGACAATTATAGAATGGGCGATGCATCAGACAACAGAGGACAGTCCAAGAGGAATAATATGTACAACGTTCTCTACACTGGAAGACCTGGAATATGCAGATCACATTGCACTACTCGTACATTTACATCAACACATTCATGAAAAAAGTAAATAGACTAAATAAGTTTAGCCAACAGGTTGGTCTGAACATCAGTCTAAAGAAGACAAAGGTCATAACACTAAATGTGGGCAACCTCGAGCCAATAACAATTAGGAACCAGAAGCTGGAACAGGCAGACACATTTACATACCAAGTTCTCTGCACTGTAAGATCTGGAAGATGCAGTGTTTTACTACTTGCACACGCACATCAACATATCCAAGAAAAAAAGATAGACTGAATACCTATAGCCAACAGGTGGGTCTAAAGAAGACAATGAGCCCATAACAAGAAGGAACCAGCAGCTGGAAGAGACAGACGCATTCACATATCTAGGATGCATAGACATGAAAAATAGAATGAACAAAGCAAGAACAGCCTTTGCTAGTCTAATTAACATCTAGAAGTCCTCTCAGTACAGCACAAACACCAAATTAAGATTATATGAGAGATGTGTACTTTATGTGTTTCTGTGTGGAATGCTGGAGAATAACAGAAGGAAATGTCGAAATTATCCTCTTTCCACACAAACTGCCTAAGGAAAATTCTTGGAAATATTTGCAGAATACCATCACTAACCATGAACTGCTTACTCCAAGTAACCAAGAGGACATATACTTCATCACAGCGGGCAGACACTGGTGTTGAGTTGGCTATGTCTTCAGAAGAGATCCCTATGCCATCAAAAGAAAAGCTATGATACAGACCCCTGAAGGAAAGCAAAAGAGAGGATGATCAAAAACCACTAGGCAGAGAACAGTGTAGGCCAAGATGAAAAGAATGAAACAGAGCTGAGGCACTGCATGAAGGATGGCTGATTTACACCGCTTCATCGACTTTGTGAACCACTTTCACCCCACCATCAAGTTCACCTCCCTCGTCTCCACAGTATCTGTCAACTTCCTTGACATTACTATTTCTATCACGCCCTCCGGCCTTAATACCTCAGTATACTACAAGCCGACAGATGCCCACAGCTACCTCCTGTATACCTCTTCTCATCCTCGGGCCTGTCGTGACTCCCTTCCTTTTTCACAACTTCTCCGCCTCCGCCGTTTATGCCAAGACGACGATGACTTCCACTTACGAGCAAATGAGATGTTGGATTTCTTCCGTAACAGACTTTATCCAGAACATGTTCTCACCTCTGCTCTCCAACGTGTGCTCCCCATCTCTCGTCTGGAGGCCCTCAAACCTCACCATAAATCCACTTCGGATAGAGTCAAATTAATCTTGACCCATCACCCTCACAGTACTACTGTCAAACAGATCCTTTTCCGCCACCTCCCTATCCTCCAAGCTGAGCCTCTGACCCAAAAAGTATTCAGTGAAGCACCTTTGGTGGCATATAGACGTGACAAGAACTTGAAGGATCTTCTTGTTCACAGCCGTCTCCCAAAGGAGAATGCCACTCACTTTGGCACACTACCCTGTGGTCGGACACGATGCAACACGTGCAAGTATGTCATATCAACCCAGAAGGTGTCCTTTCCTAAGGCTACGTACACCATCACTAGTAGCTTCACGTGTGAATCGCGCAATGTCATTTATACGATCATATGTAAACGTTGCTGCAAAACTTATATTGGCCAAACAGGCAAACGACTTGGGGACAGATTCAGCCAGCACTTAAATGACATCGCTCAGCAAAAGTCCACACCAGTTGCTATACACTTCAATGGTCCTGACCACCATGGTCCCATCGACATCCAGGTCACAGCGATCCGATCCTGCTCCTCTGACACTGCCAGCCGAGAACAGCTTGAGAACCGTCTTATCCACCGCATGGGGTGTCTAAAACCAGCCGGTCTCAACACTTTTCACACCTTTGTCTGAGGTCACCCTCTCCTCTCTTGCTCTATTTTACTCTTTCCACTCTTATCCTATTCTTCTATTTGTATGCCATATACATTTTTTTATTTCATATTTATTTATCTCCCACTCATTCTGTCCCCTTCTATTTCCAGTCCCCACTTTTATCACGTTGGGTAGTTTATTTTCCGGTTTCGTTTTTTAGTTTCTTAGTATGCATTGTGTACATCCGGCGGCGGAAGTCACTTTTCTGTTCAGCCACGCGCTTACAAACAGACAGCGATTTTGATAGAATTTCGGTTCTTGCCTTCAGGGAAGTACCCAGTTTTTATTTTATTTAGTTTTTATGTGTCCTATCTAGCCTTCACTTTCTTTCCTTTCCTGACGAAGGCCTTGTGGCCGTAACGTAGACTATTTTCTTTGTCTTTTGTCCTCGTAAGACGAATCACCTTTTTTCGATTTTTTTTCAAACCCATCCACCGAAGGATGGCCACCAATAAAGCAAAGTGGAGGCAGTTTGTTGCCAGACATTGCTATGACAGCCAGTGACTTAGAATCAAGGAAGATAGAGCAATTGCAGCAAGGACAGAACACTAAATTCATTATCACATATCAGGATTAGGAAAAGAAGCCCAAAGCACATGTGAAGCAAGAAGATGATATAATAGTCTCCTTCAGTCATAACTGACTAAGGGAATGTGTCTTAAGGTAATAGCCCACACCTGATTTTTTTGAGGTGATACTGTATTCAATGTACGTTAACTGGAGAAGGACAAGTGGCCCAGAGCACATGTGCAGCAAGGAGGGGACACTGTATTCCTTATTATATGGATAACAACAAGAGGACCAGAACACATATGTGGTAAAAAAGGGGACATAATATTCAATAATACATTCTCTGGAGAAGGAAAAGACAACTTTTGCCCTTACACTATCAATATTAACTCTTTCTATCCCACATACTGTGTGGTACACCATAATATAGTACATTATTCTCACAACAGCCATCAGGTATGCTCATTTGGCTACAGTCAGATTTATTCATACACTCACTTTTGATATCACAGGTGATATATAAAATCAAATTTATCTGCTGCATATACTAAGACTTCCCACACATCAAAATATTAATCATCCAAATTACATCGGTTTTATACAAAACAAGATATTTCCTAAAAAATGTATGTTTATAACTTGATTTTCTTTGTGTTTAAATTACCTTGGGGTAGGTGGGAGGGTGTACCAGGGTAATATAAAAAAACTGAGACAGAAAGAGTTAAGTACCATGTGGAAAGCTAATATTATACAGTACAGAATCATAATGAAATACATTGAAAAAAAATTTACATACCTCATAATTTAGTTCACATTTGATTTGTACCATTTCATCATTCTGATCCATGTTTGACAGTCTCAGGTCCTACAAGGAAACTGAATAAGAAATTACAACTTTTGTTAAAAAAAAAAACTATATCAGTAATAATGCACAGGCAGTCTCATTACACATAAAGCTCACTTAGAAGAACATTCTCCTCCTAATGTCATGTATACCTTATCACTGTGAGAGGGCTAGAGTATCTCTGAAACACAAAGGGTTACAGTGAATGTAGCAATGGCTATCAGAAGTGCTTCTGAGATTAAAATGGAGGAGGATAAAGAAATAACCCAGGGAACATAGCCCCATCGTTCTTGGAAGAGGGTGTGTTTCAGGTCTGTGACCAACCCATTAAACAACAAGCACTCATAAGAACCTTAGAAATCAGTAACACTGGACAATAGAAAATATCTTACATAATTACACCTGCAAGCTGGAAAAGCAGCTGATCATAATGGCACTCCAGCAGAGATGAAAGCAGATATGGATTCCTCTAGGTAAAGGTAGGCCCATAGCAGACACCATACATACCACATGCTATGGTTTACCCATAATCTGTACAAGGTGTTTGCATTTTCAGATGTGTACACACTTGTTATGATTAAAATTCATAACGACTGTGGCGGTATAATGGTTAGCTCAACAGGGCTCCTTGTTTGTTTATTTTATATGGAGTCATTTATTAATACAGGAAGTGACGTCATGCCGATATGATTGTTTGGCAGACGTGAAACTAAAACTGCAGAAGTGAGGAGATTGTCTGCAAGTCTTCTACCATTGTGTGTCATGGTGAGTGGATGCATGTGTTTGAGCTCCTAAATTTAAGTGTCTATCACTGAGTTATTTCATTACTAATACATCAAGATCTTCTGTGAGGTGTATCTAGTTATCTACATTTATAAGGAGTATAGCTTCTCTGTCGAGTGTGAATATATATTAAAAATGAAAAGGACAGCGTTCTAGACATGAACGGCCTGCCTAAAGTTATATCGACGACTGCATATTATATGCCATTGTCTTTGGCCTGAACTGTATTGAATTTGGAGCAGTGCCACAGTATTAATAAAAATGTATAACATCCACTTCGTCCATTGTGGCTCAAATAATTCTAATTTATGTTGGCTTGTTTCAGTGTCTGATACGTCTACTACCCTAGAAGTGATCTTGGCCACAGGAACCATCCTGTCACTAAATATTAAAATTAACAATATAAAAGACACATAACAGCCCTGTACATAATTTCTGTACAGGTTTTCTAACCCATTCCCCTTATTACTGTGTCTCAGAGTTCTTTTATAAAGTACTGTTGAACACAGGATTTCCCAGTCTTTTAGTGATAATTAAGCACAGAAATGACTAAATGATGACACCATCACATTATTTTTACAGTGTAAAGCAAACTCAGACATTTATTGTTTGGGTTAAAAATAAGTGAAGACCTGTTTTAAAAGGCAAAGTCCCCGTGCCTCATTTATAATGCAGCCCAATGTAACTGAAAATATTTTTACATGAATTAACTCTTTTGATATGTTTTTTTTTCAGTCTTTGTACAGGTTTTGTGGGTCTTTGTACAGGGTTTTGGAATTGTTGTACAGGTTTTTCATCTGCGAGGTGTGGCATGTATGAGACACTGCCATAGGGGAGTTAAGTGTTAGAGACTTCATTAAACTAAGTCCAGCACCAAGAGGTGGAGTGACCAGTTCCCTTCCTCACTGTCTTTTCCTTCCTCAATTCAAGAGTGAAGTTAGGTACCCATTTACAGCTAGGAAGACTGGAGTGTGTCAATACCATGAATTGAACCTAGCATCTTTGCCATGAGAGGCCACTGCTCTAACCACTATATCAATCAGACACTCTTGATACCTATACAAATTACTTGGTCAAGTCTGGGAGAGGGAAGAAAAACCAGCAGAATGGTAGGAAGTTGCATAAGAAGGGAGATTTACAAAAGTGCACAATTCACAGAGGAAAAATGTTACTATAAATGTAAGGTAAAATATTAAACAGAATCATCATGAAGAGATTAAAAGTCCATATATAGACAACTGAGAGATGAAGAAGCAGTTTTTTGACAAAACAGATCCTGCTCAGACCAGACATCTACATTGAGAATAATAGTGAAACAAAGTCAGGAATATAATTTGCTTCTTTGGTCCTTGGACATTGACTGACACAGCAGTCAGTAACCAATATACCTGGTGGTGTCTCATAGGGCAGCAACAAACTGTCTCCACTTTGCTTGGTCGGCAGCGATCCTACATATGGTACCTCGGCTCTGGTTCATGCTTTGTGTCTCTGCAGTTCTCCAACAGGTAGCTTTTGGCTGGCCCCACTTTCACTTTATTTCTGGAGTCTATAGTATAGCAGTTCTAGTGATTGTGTCAGTGTGTCTTCTGAGGATGTGGCCAATCCAATTCCAGCATCTACCTACTATGATGGCTCAGGATCAGCAGTTTATTCATGATGTGATGGTGTTCAGCCAGAAATTTCCAAGGATTTTCCTTAGGCAGGTTGTATGGAATGAGAACAGTTTGGACATTTCCTTTTCTGTTTCATTGTGGAATTCTGCGCCATACAGAAGTACAGAAATTATACAGCACTTGTATATTTTTAATTGTTTGTACTGCATTAAGAAAGATTTCTAAATGTTTAGATTGGACCAGGCTGCCAGTCTGACTCCTACCCATATATACCTGTCCAGCATGGTAGAACCTGAAAGGTGTAAAACCCTCACTGGCAAAACCCTGGGTCTGTGATGGTACTCAAGCTGCCATACCATGACAAGCACCATTATACACTGGAAACTGATGAGGTATTGTGCAGTTCCCCTGAAGATCATTAACATGATAAAGAAAACTTGTGAAGAGTACTTCATGATGGAAGAGTTACACAGCCATTTGAGATAACAAGTGGAGTGCTAAAGGGATGCCTCATTATTTCTTAGGTTACTGGCTACTGACTGGGTTATGAAAACATTGACTTCACCCAAGAGAGGTGGAATTTGATTAGCTTGATTATATAGATTTAGCCAACAACTTGGCTCTTCTTTCCCATAACCAAAATCAGATGCAAGACTAAATGAAAATACTCAGTAAGAGGTCACAGCATGTGGGCATAAAGTGCATGGTTCCCATCACTAAAAGGCTACAGGCTAATTTCAAAATGAACAGGAATAGACAAATACAAGGAGAATAAATGCAGCAAATGATAACATGATTGAAACTGAAGTAACACCTCTACAAGATGTAGAATCAGACATATCTTGGCATCAATATAAACAAAGCTTGGAGGGACATATTGTAATATCAAAATAAGATACACAAGTTAAAAAAAGCTTTCATTGCATTGGGAAATGTATGGAGATAAAGAAAAATTAAGTCCAACAAAAAGAACAGAATCTTAACTCATTTTACCCAGCAAGTCATTCCATATGCCTGATAGGCCTTGAGTGGTACCCACGGCGTACCATGCGTCAGCGTGATATAAGTCAAATCAAGCATAACTTTTGAGGAGGCAAAGAGTTTTATCAGACTCAGATACAGAAACAAATGGAATGTAGAACATCCAGGTCACACACAGAATGATGCTTACTACCAGCTCCACAGAAGAGAACAAGTGGTAATCTTCATACTTGGCACTGGCCACAACAGATTGCGATACCATCTATTCAACAAGCTAAAGATAGGAACTACCAATCAGTGTAACTGTGGCACTGATAAAATGACTGCTGAACATCTGCTTCAAAGTTGCCCCTTATATGTGGTACAGAGAAAGTGCATATGGCTGATGCAAGCTCCTTTCATGGAAAAGATTTACGGGGATTCAAATAGCCTCAAACTGACTACTGCTTTCTTTGAGAACATTCAAGTGGACGTCTGAGAGTGTACGAAGAAGAAATTTGAACGGAAAATTTTTTTAATACCTGGCAACAATCCAGTTTTAAAATCATTTCATTACTTCTGGCACACGTGTGAATGTGAGTGAGTGAAATAAAAATTTCTGAAGCTAAACGTTTGTGCTTTATATCCATTGCTAGCATTGCTAATCATTTGTTTATAAACAAAATGGAGCAAGATTTATGAACAAAATGGAGAGAGATTCTTCTTCTAAACACCGGCTATCAGCTGATCACGCACAAGTGCCTATTCTCAGTGGACTGAAGATAATTCTAGCTATACTGATTTAGAAGTTAGTTTTAGTGATTCAGATGAAGACATAAAGAATTTGTGTCAGAATATTCATGAAAGTGATTATTCTGACGGCGATGCCAAGCAGCTGATTGAACAGGCCTAGAATAAAAAGAGCTAAACTGTCAGTCAGTAAAAGAAAAGGAAGGAGTAAAAACCCCATTCTGACAACCAGTAAAGCTAAGAGAACTGCCACAAGTCTAGAGGCAGGTGCATCCTCATATGATGTCCCAGAGTGGTAAGAAATTACTGAGGTCATGACACAAAATGCATTTTGATTTTGTTCAAAGAGAACACCAGGTGTGACTGACGGGCTTGACCTGTCAACCCCATTGAAATGTTTCAATGTTTTGTTTACAGATAAGGTTAAAGATTTCATGTGCCAGTGCATCAATCATTATGCCAGACTCAAATGTATTCAAAATAACCCTGCAAAACAATATTCAATGTATTCTCAGTGGACCGAAGTCACACACCTAGAACTTGATAAGTTTATTGCTGTCCTAATAACTACATGGATTCAGAAGAGACCATTTATTTGCGACTACTGGCCTACATCTGCAGAATGTTATACTCTTTGGTTTTTATCAGATGTTTACAAGAAGTGGATTTGAAGCATATATCATACAATGCTTCATGTCTATGATGAAAATTGCACAAGGAAAAGAACAGATTGAACCTTTTATGAACATGTTGTTGCAAAAATTTCAGAGTGCCTTTTACCCATTCCAAAATCACTGTTTGGGTGAAATGGTTATAGGGTTTGAAGGCAGATGGCAATATAAGCAGCATAATCCAAGTAAACCAAGCAAATATCACATAAAAGTCTTTGGTTTATGTGATTCAGCAACTGAATATGTGGTGAAAATGTTCACATATTTTGGTTCTGATACTTCATATAATCCTGAAGTAAATGCAAACAGTGGGCAAGCTGTCAAGATTGTTTAGACCCTAATACAGCCTTTGGGTACAGGCCAACATTTATTTGCTGACATGTATTACACCACAAGAAAACTCTTTGACTTCCTACTGGAGAAGAAGCTATACTACACTGGTACTCTGAACATTATCTGGAGAAATTGTCCATTACAGCTGTCACCGTGGGGTTTGCCCAAGCATTATTCATGCTATTGTTAAGGTGAGATAAACAGTTATGACAACTCACAAGAGAAAATAATGAATGAAAATAATAATACTGCTGACTGACAACGGTTCAGAATACCGGCTCATGTTAATTAATAGTGAGTGATTATCTTGAGTTGTAGATAGAAAGTTCGAGAACAAGAAAAAAAAGGCTCGACCAATAAATTTAAGTAAAAAGATTTGAGTCAGCGAATCAGAAGAGTGGCGAAAGAAACACACCACGTGAAATGACCAGAGGTCATTAGATGACAGTGAGTCCTGAGTTGTGCTTCAGGAAGAAGGTGTGATCGCTGTGCGGACAAGATGAACCTTCTGTGGTTTTACAGATAGGGTTTATGTGAATAATGTTTAGATGTCCAGCCATCACTAGCCAGTGTTATTCTATCGGGAGATAGTATTTGATTCTGTAGTTCACAGTTAAGGCGTATTTCTGAAAAGGAGATCGGCGCTTATGCTGTTTTGTAAGTATTGAACTATGATTATATTTTTGCACTGAGTAGAATTTTGTTTCCAGGAGAGTTGTGCAGAAGCACGATTTGTCACTTCAGTATGAGTACTTTACGACTATGTACCAAGAAAACGGACGGTTATGAGCATATAACGACTATCTGTAAAGTATCAAAAGGCTGTAAACATTTGAAGGAAACTAGAGATATTATAGAGGAGCCATATTGAACAAGGTTTGAAGTATCCAGAATTGCATATGATTTTCAAGAAAAAGTGAATGTCGACTTTTATAGAAGAACTTCAAATATGCTCTCTCACTTGTAAGTATCAGAAGGGTGTACATACAATTATTTATGCATGAGATGAATTTTGTTGCTAGGAGCAGTTATAGAGACCTGTTTGACCAGTTCGTCGAGGAAGATATTTAAGTAACAAATAAAGTATGGAATGCTAATAAAGAGCATTGGTATATGAGGAAATAGGAGCAGGTTTTGGGAAGACTAAGGAAGTCTACAGGAGAAAAGAATAAGTTAAAGAGAAATATGGAAGTTTACGAGACATAGAATTCATGTAACCTGAAGTACCAAAGACCCAGTACAGGCTTCTATGAGAACTCTATCATTTGAATGAAACCATTATACTTGTTGTTTTATTAATTTATTAAAAGTTTTTGAAGGATCAGAGTGAATTTGATTCCATCTTTATGAGTTGCTGATCGTATGCCATGTACATTTAAACTACCATTATACGAAGTCACTATTAACATCAAAGAAGGAACTGAACGAACCTGAAGTATACAAGAAAAGGATTAGAGTATCATCCAGGAATTTACACCTCTGACGGAGATGGCCAGTAATGATATCAACTAATTAACTTGGAAGATAAAAGAAAGAAGATAAAAAGAGAAGTTGTAAACTTAAATCATATCACTAGGCCTGCCATATGCCACCTAGTGTTATAAGTGATATCAACCGTGACCAGCCGCAGTTACACAGCTAAGACTGTATCTTAGTTATCTGGAATACATATGGTATATGACACAAACAAGCATGGTGTTGTGTACAGCATTTACAGACAAAAAGGCCAAGAAATCAGTTTTCCTTGTATCTTCTCATGCTAAAGTGGAGATCATAACCACATTGATGCACATTGTTAAACCAAAAATGATAGATGAATACAACAATTCAATGAATGGGTGTGATCTCCTGGATCAAAAAATGTGGATATTATGGTGTGCATAACAGAAAATCTGTTAAATGGTGGAAAAAAATGTTCTTCTGGCTGCTTGAAATAGTGCAGGTGAATGCTTCAGTTTTATACTGTTTTCATCGAGGTGAAAAGCAATCACTGCTGCAGTTCAAAAGAAATCTGCTTCACCAACTAACTGAAGCTTCTGCTGTTTTGAGCCCACTTAGTGTTCAAGAAAATCCAGCTACTAATACTGTTAGATCTCAAGCTGTCTCAACTTCAGAGTACTAGTGTGACACAAGGCATCTTGTATGTTATGCAGAAACAGATAGGAACTGTGTCCACTGCAGCACACCTGCTAGTCATCAGCGCTCACATTATTATTGCACTGGAAGTCCAAACCAGCCACATCTATACCCACAATGTTTTTATGACTACCATAAAAGCATGTAAATAGTGGCAAATTCTTCTGGGAAATGTAAAATAGAATTAGATCAGTGAAATAATATTAGTCACAGTTGTTTCATGTTTGATTTTTACAGAAATATGTGGTGTAGGAAAAAAATCATATTAATTATATATTTGAAGTGATTGTGGTAAAAATGTGTTGTGTTTCAAAATGGATGTGCACTGATATTCTGAGATTTTTCTGCTATGGATTAAACTGGAGCTGAAATATGTAAGTACACAGTTTTATTTATCTTTTTTTTTTCAGTTATTTTTTATCACGTCTACATTTCACATGACATGACAGTTTTTCTACATCAAATAATTATTTACAGCATTTCACAAGATTTTTCAGTCAATTTCCCACATTTTTATGTATAACATAAACACCTATTGAAATAATATGTGTATCTCCAGCCTGTTTTTTAAATATAACCTGAAGAGAAAAATTGCACACATTTTGAGAGGTTGTTTTTACAAACATGTGGTTTTGAGAAACAAATCATAAAATTAAATCTGTGAAGTGATAGTGATAACAGTTTCTAGATATGTTTCAAACTAAATGTGCACTGATATTCTTAACATTTTATTGCCATACATTAATTGGGAGCTGAAATATTTAAGTTTAAGTAAACAATTTTATTTAATTTTTCAAACCCTTTTTTAATGAGATGTACACTTCAGAAGACACAGCAGACACTTTTAACATCAAATCATGATTTAAAGCATTTCTAAAGATTTGTCAGTCAATTTCCCACATTTTTATGTATAACATAAGCGCCTAGTTAAATAATATGGTTATCTACTGCATGTTTTAAAACATTACCTGAAGAGAAAAATTGCACACATTTTGAGAGGTTGTTTTTACAAACATTTGTGGTTTTGAGAAAAAAAAATCATAAAAATTACATCTATGAAGTGATAGTGGTAAAAGTTTCTAGATATGTTTCAAACTAAATGTGCACTGATATTCTTAACATTTTATTGCCATACATTAACTGGGAGCTGAAATATTTAAGTTTAAATATATTCAGTCGAGGAAGATAAGGGTAACTGCGGTAAGACGTGGAGTACAATGATGGGAATGAAAAAAAAGAAAGAAAAAGTGATTCGTCTTACGAGAATAAAAGACAAAGAAAATATTCAACATTGCGACCAGGGAAAGATGAAGGCCTTGTGGTCGCAATGTTGGCTATTTTCTTTGCTCTTTGTCCTCGTAAGATGAATCACCGTATGAGTTTGCTGAACGCCTATGCTCCTTCGGGAGCTAAGAATATTGAATGATTTTCAAATGGGCTGAAGCGAAGGACGGTTAACTGGACGCTGCCATATTGTGACTCTGTGTGGTGTTTTTGCATGTAATGTGGTGTGTTTGCACATAACATAAATTTCATGAGCTTGATTTATTATGGAATTAGAAATTTGAGGCGTTATATATCATAATTGCAACCTATAGGCCCTAAGATGTTGAAATGGATAGTTTTCGTTCATTTTAGTTTAGTTTAATAGTGGGTTTTATGCAATGTGTCACTTTGATACGGTTTCTTGTCCATAGGGCCTATAGATAACGTTCAGGCAATATATGATGTTCCACTATCCTTCCCTTAACCTACAAATGCAAATATCAGGCCTACAAACTGAAATAAAATTCACAAATATAAATGTATTGGTAGGCCTAATAACTTGGAGCTAAGAAAGTAGCAAAAGTGCCGTTTCAAGGAGGGGGCAATAGATTGGAGTCTGCTATTTTCGGGTTCTTATTTTGTTTCAATGTAGTTTGTCGGATGTTATTAATTTAAACTATTTTCGGGTTCTTATTTTGTTTCAATGTTGTTTGTCGGATGTTATTAATTTTGACAAAGCTCGAAACCGGGTTGGTGTTAGGTTGAGGCTAGCTGTTTGACTTCTGACAAAGCTCGAAATAAGGCTGGGGTTAGGTTAAGGCTAGCCTACCTGTAGCCTAACATAAATATGGATAGTCAGTCCTGCAACTTGTCTTCTGTCCTCCAACATTTTACCAAACTACCAAGCGTTACATAGAAACAAATGTGGACAGAAATTAAAATGCAAAAATACTGCATGTTTCCCTCTTTATTTATTAAAATGACAAACCTTTATTAGAAGAGTCTGGTAAAGGGGAATAATAATGGAACAAGGTCAGCCATTTTGCCCGAACGCTATCGAAACCGCACACGTAACAGTATCTCTTCGACACACTAAAATACTGTCGCATAAACATATAAGGAGGGGAAACCCGAGGCCTGTAAACAGTAAATAAATAAACAAACAACACACAAAGGTAGTTATCAGGCACTCAGTGAGAAATAAAGAAGTAGAGGACCAGACAACAGAAAAACAACAGAAGTGATAGGCTTACCGGGATCGAACCAGGACCTTCCGAACGACACCAACCGCCTAGCCACGAGAGCGAATAGCAACTATCCACTCTGCCAGCTCCACATTACAAAAAATAATGCTTCACTGACAGAGGTCTAGCGCGAACACCACGTGACCCGGATATGTACCAAAGGACGACCCAGACTAATTACACAGCCCTACAAAACAAAACAAAATTTTTGGTGCCAAACATGTTACTCTTGATTGTACATAAATGAGGCCTGCTCAATCCAAATATCACATTTACTTGTCTGTAGCAGCCCTAGTTTTTGAGATACAGACATTTTTGTATTTTATTAATAAAGGGTGATCTCCCCCCCCCCCAAAAAAATGGGCCCGCGCGCGCACTTATTGTGCGCGCGCGCGCCCGGTTTTTTTGGGTCACCCTGTATTATTACAATACTTTCTATATAAGGCTATGTAAAAATACTATTGCTGTCTAGTCCTTTACAAAAGAAAACTGCTTGTTTACTCTCAGTTTCAGTTTTCCAAGAATCTTCCCAGAATTGCCTTTTTTAGATTTTAAGCCACTGCATGCATGTTAGTATGCTACTTATTTTATTACACTTATAACAGAGAATGGCATCATCTTCAATAAGAGCATGTTTTCTGTCACCGCATTTATTTTGTTATATTTGTGGAGAGTACACTTTCAAAGAAGAACATAGGAAGCATATTACTGTTTTTGTGAAAAAGGCATACTTTGCTTACTTTAAAGTAAAACTAGGTGACCAGGACAAGTCTTGGGCTCCTCATATTGTTTGCAAAACATGTGTTGAACACCTGCGACTGTGGACTTGTGGGAAAAGAAAATGTTTAAAATTTGGAATTCCAATGGTTTGGAGAGAGCCCAAGAACCACTATGATGACTGTTATTTCTGTGTTGTGAATATTAAAGGAATTAATGGAAAAAATCACAAAAAGTGGAAATATCCAGATTTAGATTCTGCTAGGCGACCTGTTCCACACGGTGATGATATACCAATTGCAACTTTCAGTAAGATTTCGGATTCCCTGCTAGAAGATGAGACAGCAGTGGCATGTGGAACGACAAGTGACAGTGATAGTGATTTCGAAGATGATTTTTCAGATCAAAGGTTACATTTTATCGCAGCAGAGAGCAAGGTTTTATTCCATTCTTTTGTAAAGAAAACAACCTTGTGTTTTGTACAAATGTAGGAGGTCTTGTTAACAAAATGGGTGTAAGTTATACACCAGATGAGTGGCGACTTTTCATTGACAGCTTTAAAAGAAGTTTGAAGGGTGTTCTCTTACACAATGGTAACAAATATGGCTCAATTCCAATTGCTCATTCTATTACAATGAAGGAGGAGTATGCTACAATAAGTACAGTTCTGGAAAAATTGAAGTATTTAGAACATAACTGGATGGTTTGTGTAGATCTTAAAATGATGAACTTCTTGCTTGGCCAGCAAATGGGATTCACCAAATATCCATGCTTTTTATGTTTGTGGGATAGCAGGGCAAAAGATATACACTGGACAAAGAAACAGTGGCCGTTGAGGGATGAATTTAAAGTTGGAGAAAACAATATTGTCAATAAGCCTCTCATTGATCGAAAAAGAGTTCTACTGCCACCATTGCATATAAAGCTTGGCTTGATGAAGCAATTTGTTAAGGCACTGAACAAAGATGGTACCTGTTTTAATTACTTATGCAAACAGTTTCCAGAACTGAGCATAGACAAACTTAAAGCTGGAATTTTTGATGGACCTCAAATTAGAAAGTTAATAAACGATCCAAATTTTATTGATTCCATGAACAAAACAGAGTCCACAGCCTGGTCATCATTTGTTTTAGTTGTGCAAAACTTTCTGGGTAACTTTAAAGCAGACAATTATTCTGAATTAGTTGGAAACATGCTGTCGAGTTTTTGTGAATTTGGATGCAACATGAGCATAAAATTGCACTTCCTCCATAACCATTTACATTTATTTCCGGAGAATCTTGGCGACTGTAGTGAGGAGCAAAGTGAAAGATTTCACCAAGATATTTTTTTTTTTTTTCGTACGCCCGCTAATACTCGAGGCGAAATCTCAGGTTATTTTTAATGTCTAACCTGACATTGATTTTACGTGAGTATCCCTTTTTCTTGTACAGAGACAGGTGTCCCTCGCCATTCAGGCAGATACTCGCCGATTTCGGAGGTACCCATTAGAGCTGGGTCGGCTCAGGAGCCGCCAATCCCTGGTCAACGACACTCCATCAAATGTCTTCGCCAGGTCTCGAGTTAATCCAGTCCAAATCCCGGTCGACGAAAAATCCTCAAATGCCGTCGCCCGGGTTTGATCCTGGATCACCCGGTCGCCAGAGCGGTGTGGTAACCACTACGCTAGCGCGGCTCCACCAAGATATAAAAACAATGGAAGAGAAATACCAGGGACTTTGGGATGCCCACATGATGGCAGATTACTGTTGGACCCTTAAGCGTGACTGTCCGGGCATATCACATTCCAGGAAGTCCTCGAAAAGATCCTTTTTGCGTGTTGACTAAACAAGTGCTAGTGATAAAGTTTTATTACATTTTTGGTAATATATGCACAGTAATTACATATAATATGAATGCAGACTAAAGTCAAAATGCCACTGATAGCACCTAACTCTAGGATTGTACATAACAATTGCCCTATTAATATGGTCATTCTTAGTTATCTCAAAAACTAGAGCTGATAGAAAAAAACCTGATTACATTTTTGGAATCAGCAACCCAAGAAGATGGCAGATGTGAAACAGAAATCAAGAAGAGAATAGGAATGGCCAAAGCTACATTCAACAACATGAAACATATACTGACATCCAAACAGTTATCTCACAAATTAAAACTGAGAATCATAAAGTGTTATATATATTCTGCATTTCTGTATGGTGCAGAAACATGGACGAAGAATAAGCATTTGGAAGAAAGAATTGAGGCTCTTGAAATGTGGATATATAGAAGAATGGGGCGTATCTCATGGAAAGAGATGAAAACAAATAAGGAGGTCCTAGAAAATCTAGGTATGAAAAGAGAACTAATGAGGGAGGTCAAAGTTCGGCAGCTAAAATACTTTGGTCACATAAAAAGGCATAACACCTTGCAGAAGACCATAACAGAAGGGAGAGGTGAAGGCAAACATGCAAGGGGAAGACAGCGCTATAAGTGGGAAGATAACATCAAAAGATGGACAGGAAAGAGTCTATCAGAGTGCACCACCAAGACAAGAGACAGAAGACGTTGGAGATCCTTTACAGCCAACCTTCGTTGTGGAGATGGCAACTGATGATGATGATGATGAACCCAAAATTACCCAAGAACAGCTATAAAATTTAAGGCACCAAAATGTGTGTATACCAGTGTTATAGACGCAATCACTTCTGCAGTTCCACTATACAACAGCATAGGCCAGATTGCACATGATAAAGGCCTTAACACTGTGTCCAGCAAATGATAGAAGAATGAGAATAAGTAAAGCTACATTCTATACTTTACTTATTCTCATTCTTATATCATTTGTCATGTGTAATCTGGCCTATGCTGTTGTATAGTGGAACTGCAGAAGTGATTGTGTCTATAATTAGTCTGGGTCGTCCTTTGGTACATATCCGGGTCACGTGGTGTTCGCGCTAGACCTCTGTCAGTGAAGCATTATTTTTTGTAGTGCGGAGCTGGCAGAGTGGATAGTTGCGATTCGCTCTCGTGGCTAGGCGGTTGGTGCCGTTCGGAAGGTCCTGGTTCGATCCCGGTAAGCCTATCACTTCTGTTGTTTTTCTGTTGTCTGGTCTTCTACTTCTTTATTTCTCACTGAGTGCCTGATAACTACCTTTGTGTGTTGTTTGTTTATGTAAAATACTGTCAGGTATTGGTAGTACCTCTGGTGAAGGAGCTGCCATGCCCTTTTCAGGGCAGCTCGGCCACCTTTGGTCCAAACATGGCATTCAGCTCTCCCCTGTGGCTCCTCGTAGCTGTCAGCATGCGACAGCGGCCACCCCCCCGCGGGAAACGGCTTTGACATGCCGGCAAAACTAGGTGAGGGTTGCCGACTGGTTATAAACCTTCGGTGAGTTAGGGTCTGCCTACTCATGCATGCGAAGACTGGATTCGGTAGAATGCGCGGAACAGACCACCTTTTGGTTCAACGGGCATGACGGCGATTACCAGCAACGCGCTGTGGAGCGAAAAAACAATGAACTAAAGAAGCATTTATTTGTACACTTTAACACATTAATAAATTAAAACACCCATTATTTTAAAATAGCTATATACGTACTGATATTAAATCTGACTTTAAAATGTCAATGACTAGACATGATATATTTAATGAGACACTAGGTACCGTCTTTTCTTGCACAAATTAATCTTGGCACAAACAGTTAATGTGGCAAATCGAAGAATTATAGATATATGTTCATCTGTCAGTACTGATTATTCTTAACCATGGAGTTCTTATCCGGACATACAAGGCTTGTAAAAAAGGATAAGCAAGATTTAACAAATTTCCCATCGGAAGGTCGATGTTGAATACAGCTGCTTAAACCCTTTAACTAGGTCAAGTCTGGCGCCAATAGCTTTTTTTTAAACAAAACTTTTATTTGTATTTCTTTTCGTTTAAAAAAAAACCATGTGTATTTTACAAAATGGAAGACAAGTAGAGTACATTTTATAATACGTATAAACACATGTGCGTACTCACACTTTCGCTGGCACATTAAAAAAAAACCCTCAGTACACTCGTTCACAAACACATGTATACGTGCACGCATTTGTTATAGGCTTATTTATCCATTTGAATAGAGCAAAATTAAATTTGGCTTCGAATAATGTTAGAGAAAGGATTTTTTCCCGGTTTGTAAAATATTCGCAGTGGAAAATAATGTCACCATCTCTCTCTCTCTCTCTCTCTCTCTCTCTCTCTCTCTCTCTCTCTCTCTCTCTCTCTCTCTCTCTCTCTCTTTCTGACTCACACACACACTCACACACACACACTCACACAAACACATTCATGCATACTCAAAACGTTTTTTCACTGATAATATTTACGACTACCACTTTTTTGACGACTTTCAATGCTGGAATTCGTGGGCTTCCTAGTCCTGTAATTACAGGTGTCGCACACCGTTGCTCGTAAATCTGCAAAGTGTCACATGTCTCCACAGATTTAGGAACTGGCGCGAACGGTCAAGGTCAAGACACATTTCCGAAGTATTTATGGTGAATATAACGTTTCCTTAGAACATTTACCCAGCTCAGTTGCCTTTTATTTTTCATATTGTATATTGTGGCCACCCACGTATCCGGATCGAAGACCACACGGTCTGCAGTAGAATAGAGCAAAACTTTTCTTTAAAAAAAAAATAAAAGCTTACTTCTGCACCACCCGTCTATATATATATATATATATATATATATATATATATATATATATATATATATATATATATATATATATATATATATATATATATATCTATACTGTTCAAAAAAAGAAACGCATAGCTATCCGAGGGCGCGTTTTTATGAGTTTGTAAGTAAAATTTGGTGCTAGGGTATATACAAACCAGCCTCAAATGTTCTTTACAGTGTCACATGCACGTGTTGACCTGAATTGCGTTCTTTTTTGTAATCGTTACAACGCAGTGGTCAATAGTGTATATGACGCAATTTTTGACCACAGCTCATGTTGCGCGAAAGTGAAAGCAACAACATTTGGGGTGAACACTATTCACTGACTACGCAACTGAAACCCCATAAAAGGATAACGCTACAAACACAAAATTCAGTTAATTTTCAAGCAGACATTTATGCCGTCTCTATCGATAAATTTAAGGAACATTGCTATTGGCCGTTTGCACGCAGGCGAAAGTCAAAGTCAGGTTGCCAGGCATCTAAACGTGCATCAGAGTACCATCAGTCGACTTTGGCACCGGTTCCACGCATCCATGCCCAGAAGATGCCAGTCGCTGATCGATGCAAGTGGAGGCCACACACCATACTAACGGGAAAGCCCGTACGCCAAAAACTCTCGTGACTCAGATGCAAAACAATTGTCAATTGATTGGTTGAACCCTAAGGTATTCGTTTGTGCAATTTGAACAATTAACTCATTAGATTAAAAAAGTTATTGAATGTCAAAATTATGGCTATGTGTGTGCCTTCAGTAGCTATGCGGTTCTTTTTTTGAACAGTATAATTCAAATGGCGCAAACTCCGTATTTTCGTTGGGAATTTCTCTATAGGCGAAGAGAATAGCGGGTAATATTCTATCCCAATCTTGTGGATACTTAGTCGTAACCTTTCCCAACATTTGTTTTAAACTTCAGTTAATCTTTCTATACTGTCCAAAAAAAAAAAGAAACGCATAGCTACTGAAGGCACACACACATAGCCATAATTTTGACATTCAATAACTTTTTTAATTTAATGAGTTAATTGTTCAAATTGCACAAAAGAATACCTTAGGGTTCAACCAATCAATTGACAGTTGTTTTGCATCTGGGTCACGAGAGTTTTTGGCGTATGGGCTTTCCGGTTAGTATGGTGTGTGGCCTCCTCTTGCATCGATCAGCGACTGGCATCTTCTGGGCATGGATGCGTGGAACCGGTGCCAAAGTCGACTGATGGTACTCTGGTGCACGTTTGGATGCCTGGCAACCTGACTTTGACTTTCGCCTGCGTGCAAACGGCCAATAGCAATGTTCCTTAAATTTATCGATAGAGACGGCATAAATGTCTGCTTGAAAATTAACTGAATTTTTTGTGTGTAGCGTTATCCTTTTATAGGGTTTCAGTTGCGTAGTCAGTGAATAGTGTTCACCCCAAATGTTGTTGCTTTCACGTGCGCGCAACATGAGCTGTGGTCAAAAATTGCGTCATATACACTATTGCCCACTGTGTTGTAACGATTACAAAAACGAACGCAATTCAGGTCAACACTTGCATTTGACACCGTAAAGAACATTTGAGGCTGGTTTTTATATACCCTAGCACCAAATTTTACTTACAAACTCATAAAAACGCGCCCTCTGATAGCTATGCGTTTCTTTTTTTGAACAGTATATATATATAAAGAAACCTACATATGTACATATGCTTTACTATACACACATGTCATACACACGTTGATACTTACACTTGAAAGAAAAATAATAATAACAATTTTAAAAGAAAACAAAGAAATTTCCAAAACCATTACATGTCGATTACAATTAAATACTATAAACATAAACGAATACCGCCGTGTCAAGTCCTTTTCATGGCTACTTCAGGCTAGCTGATAGATGCTAGTAATTCTTTTCAGGTCTTAGAGTTTATCAACACAGTGCTTCAGTTAACAGAGTTCACTTATTTTTGAATGGCAAACTGCGCTCTAATATAATCAAATGGCTTAAGCCTAGCTTCAAAGATAAGTGCCTCGTCACAAGAAGGCAAAACCAGCAAAGAAAAAAAAATGGAACAGGCTACAGGCAAATTACTTATTTGTCTTAACATTTGATTGCATGTTCACTATGAAGGCCAGTATACTCCATGGGAAACCTCTACACCACGCCCAACAGTAGAAGAGGTGACGACTAAGAGAGAAAAAAAACCAGTGTTGCTACTGTAAATATTCATTCATGAGCAATTAATGATAACGAAGAACGCCACTGTACAGATTCATGCATGAACACTTGACGATAACGCCACATGCTTCTGTACAGATTCATGCCTGAACACTTGACGATATCCAAACATGCTACTGTACATATTCATGCATGAACACTTGACGATAATGAACCACGCTACTGTACAGATTCATACATGAACAACTGATGATAACGAAGCACGCTGCTGTACGTATTCACGCAAGAACAATTGATGATAACGAAGCACGCTGCTGTACGTATTCACGCAAGAACAATTGATGATAACGAAGCACACTACTGTATACATTCATGTATAAACACATGACAATAATGAAACATGATACTGTACAGATTCATGCATGAACAATTGATGATAACGAAGCACGCCATTGTACTGATTCATGTGTAAAAAAATTGACGATACAAAGCACGATATTCATGCATGAACAATGGATGATTACCAAGCACGTTACTGTACAGATTCACGCATGAACAATTGATGATAACGTAGCACGCTACTGTATAGATTCATGCATGAACACTTGACGATAACGAACCATGCAACTGTACAGATTCATGCATGAACAATTGATGATAACGAAGCACCCTACTGTGCAGATTCATACATGAACACTTAACGATAACGAAGCACGCTACAGTACAGATTCATACATGAACACTTGACAATAATGAAACATGCTACTGTACAGATTCATGCATGAACAGCTGATGATAACGAAGCACGCTACTGTACGGATTCATGCATGAACAATTGAAGCTAACGAAACATGTTGCTGTGCAGATTTAAACATGAACAACGTCTATTTGTCGTCATTTATCGGTATGTGTGTGTATGTGAGTGGTTAATAGTGTATATGTTAATATATACGGGAAGGAGAATTGTCTGATAAACTAATTATAGTCGTAAAGATAGGCTGGACTAGAGTATCTTCTCAATCCAGGAACAGATTCTACCTTTAGCCTATTCACTCGTAAAATCTATTTCTTTACCTTATCTCTCACTGAGCTACCACATTTTCAGTTCTATTCAGACGAGACCAGAATCTATCTTAAATACCTATCCAAATCTACGACAGAATGGGTTGGCTCGTTTCCGGGATTTGAGCTAGATCTGGAACAGGTACCACAGTAAGGGTGCGAAGTCCTGAGTTTTTTTCTAGTATGTCAGATTGAGTTTGTTTCCAAATGTGGATCTAGTCTGTATCTAGATAATTGACTAAAGTCTGATATTCAATCATTTTTTTATAGTCTAGATAGAGCAGAGTGTGGTTGTCTCGTGAGTTAAGTATCACTAATAATAATTATCCCCTAAACAAACGTTCTGTTTATTGGCTTGCTGACCACACAAATATATAAACTGTTTTATCCACAGCATTTTAGAGTTACATACAGTTAGATTTAGAGGGTGATCTTTTGTCGGAGTGATGTTATGTAATAATTGTGTACTATAAGGCCACTGGTAGCGCGTGATTGTCTGACAAACACCAGGTTTTTTTTTAAACAGAGGAGTTTGCGCTAAGCTAAGGGAGAGCATTCTGACAAATTCGTTAAGTTAATAGCCTCCCCTTTCTCGTAACTGACTTCAGGTGTGGGCGAGTTTTGGTGGATTTTTTAATAAGGGAATTTTTTTTCTCTCCTTAATTATATAGAAATTTTTTTTTCTCTCCACCGCAGTAACGTAGTTTTTTTCCAGTTGTTAGCCTGATCTACCATGTATATGGTTTAAGTCGTCTGTATTAGGAGCCTAGTTGTCAGATAATAACAGCGATAGATTAGATAACTGATAACAAGGAGGAGGTATCACTGTTAAATAACAGAAATTTTTCGTTTTTTGTTGTTGTATTTTTTCTCGTAATTGGTAGGGAACCAGTGTATCCTTTTTCTTCTTTCTTTCTCGAGTAAGTCGCAGTCAGTTATTTGCCATGGCTGAGCATGCAAAACTTAGAGCAATGCTAAGAGAGGAAGCAAGGGAAGAGGGATTACAAGGAGAAGAAGCGAAAGCATTTGTCAATGAAGAACTTGACAGATATGATACAGAGAAGAAGGAAGCAGAAATTAGAGAGAAGGAACAAGCAGATGAAACTAGAAAGCAGAAGAAGATTGAGGCGGAAATGGAAATTCGCAGGGCGAACGAACGAGAGAAGAAGAGACGGCATGCGGAAAGAGAGGAGAGACAGCATGAACTGGTGCTTAAGACCATAGAAGTCCAAAGCCGTCGGGCTGCTTCTAACTCCAACAACGGAGACTCTACCTCAGTCACAGTCAACTGATCTTTCCAACACTCAATCTCTTCAACTAGCAGCTATGTCTTTTGCTCTGGAATCCTTCCCAAGCCCTAATGGAAAAATTGACTGCTATCTAGAAAAATTTGAAAGAATGACAAATCTATACGGTTTAGAAAGGTCGCGTTGATGTTTGAAGCTTTCTCAGGCTTTAAAAAGGACTGCATATGATGCGTACGCTAAACTGAGAAGCAACCACCAAGTCGATTACAACATGTTGAAGAAGGCTATACTTGAGCCTATCGAAATGAACGCTCGCAAATTTTTGCAACTGTTCCGTAACAGCAGAAAGGAAAGCACTGAGACTTTTCAGCAGTTGTCTTCTCGTCTAAAAGGATACTTAACAAAGTGCCTGGAGCTTTCCGAGCTTCCCACCACCTATGAAGGTCTTGAGGAGTTCGTAGTAACCGAACAAATAAAGAACCCTTTGTCAGGTGACCCGTAGTTTCTGGCTGAACAAAGCGCAGTAAAGCTGGAAGACATTTTGAGTAAGTCTGAGCGATATATCAATGCGATGGCCGAACTGCCAGGCGCAAAACGCAAACCGACAGAGGATCCTTCTCGGAAAAATAATCTAGAGCAGTCTTCCCATTCTTCTCACCACCATAACCACAGAGAAACTGTACCCCAGAATTCCCCTCTGGAAAAATCTAAATATTATAAAAAAAAGGTACCCCACCAACAACAACAATTCTGATCAGCCAAATCATCCGACATGGCAGCGCGGACAGAAAGGACAGGGTGACAAAGGGAAAACCCCTGCGCACGGGACATCTGATCAGGGCAAGCACACCGGGCCTAATCGCATCGGATGCTTGTAAACAGCTTCGCAAGGAAGAATTAATGTCAGTGATTCTCAACCCGAGGGGGAGAAGCCCTCAACGCGAGGAACTGTTATTTTGAACGGGACTTCAACATATTGTTTGTTTGATACAGGGTTGTCCTTTGATTGCATTGTCGCAAGAAACTTGGTCAAACCCGGTCAAGAGACAGAAGAAACCGTCAAACTTTGTGGAGTTTTCAAAGGAGATGCACCCATGATGCTCCCCATCGCATTGATGGAGTCACTTTCTGATTTTGTCAGAGGTGTGATCAAAGCGGCTATTATGGATGACCCGATCTACCCAGTCATACTTGGCTGTAGATATGTGTTTATTAGGAGACCGAAATAGCCAATTGTAGCAGCAGTTACAAGAGGGCAAACCAAGAAGGAACGGGAGTCTGCGCCAAATTTGATACCCAAGGAACTAAAAGAGGCGCAAAACATGACCCTACCTTGGAGTCCTGCTTTAGAAAACTGCCCATGGCCAAGGACCCCAGACACAACGGAGACATCTTTTCTAAGGATGGAGTATTGTATCATAGAATGGGCAACCCTGAACAAGGGCATAATCAGCTCCTAGGACCGACGCAGTACAGTGACTAAATCTTAGAAATGGGGCACTCTCTTCCCTTTAGCGGACATATGGGACAAAACACCACTAATCAGCGAATATCGACTCACTATTGGTGGCCAGAAATGAACACTGATATTATCAGATACGTGAAATCCTGCGCCAAGTGCCAACGTGTGGCACCCAAGCATTGGACAAGCCCAGTTCCCATGAGAGAAATGCCAATAGTGGGGACACCATTTGAACGGGTTGCAATCGATATTTTAGGACCCCTAGAAAGTACAAAAAGAAGGCACGGGTTTGTCCTGACCTTAGTCGACACATGCACTTTGTGGGCAGAAGCTATACCGCTAACATGCACGGATTCCAAGCATGTCGCAGAAGCCCTAGTGCAGATATTTACACGGTTAGGATTCCCTCAACAAGTTTTGACGGATAATGGATACCAATTCTGTAGCCTGTTAATGGAGGAGATCTATAAGATCTTCAGGAACCAGCACATCTACACAAGCCATATAATCCGGCCTGAAGTGGGTTAGTAAAACGTGTCAACGGCAGCCTCACCATGATGTTACGTAAGCTGGGACAAGAGAAACCTGAAGATTGGGACCTTTTCATGCATGCAGCCTTATTCTCCTACAGGGAAGTCCCACAGGCCTCTACAGGCAGACCTATCAAGGGCCCACTGGAAGCCTTACTCCGGTCACATTAGAAGGCTAATGAGACAGTCGTCTCAGCCAGTAAATATGTATCGAAACTTAAGGAAAGGTTACAACTAGGATGGGATCTAGCAACAACCAACCTTAAAAAAGCACGCGCAAAGCATGCTAAACGATATAATAAAGCAGCGAAAGAGAGAGAACTACAACCAGGGGAGAAGGTTTTGCTGTTACTACCAACCGGAAGCAACAAACTACGCATCGGATGGCAAGGGCTGTTTACCGTCTACGAAAATCTTTTAAAGAAATACTTGGAAAGACCGGTGCCGTCCTCCGAACAGCTCCTGGCGGTAGCCATAGCTACCGAAGATGACGATAGTTGCATGGAATATCCATTGCAATAAACGGAATCTTTCAAAGATGTAACATTCGGTGACACTCTCTCTGAAGCACAACAGACAGAAACGAGGGCACTACTGAAACAGTACGCAGCAGTTTTAACGGATGTACCTGGGCGAACACATCTCGTAGAGTTCGATATGAATATGACAAACGAGACACCTGTTCAAACAAGAGTTTACCCTATTTTGTATGCTAAAGCTGATACGCTACAGGAAGAGATAGACAAACTACGTGAAGCAGGAATTATTAGTGAGTCTACGTCTCCTTATAGTGCGAGCAGGATCAAACCCGGGCGACGGCATTTGAGGATTTTTCGTCGACCGGGATTTGGACTGGATTAACTCGAGACCTGGCGAAGACATTTGAAGGAGTGTCGTCGACCAGGGATTGGCGGCTCCTGAGCCGACCCAGCTCTAATGGGTACCTCCGAAATCGGCGAGTATCTGCCTGAATGGCGAGGGACACCTGTCTCTGTACAAGAAAAAAAGGGATACTCACGTAAAATCAATGTCAGGTTAGAAATTAATAATAACCTGAGATTTCGCCTCGAGTATTAGCGGGCGTACGAAAAAAAAAATAAAAAATAGTGCGAGCGTAGTGCTGTTGCAGAAGCCCAATAAGGAAGTTCGGCTGTGCATCGATTACCGTCTACTTAACACTGTAACGGAATTCCAGCCGGAACCTCTTCAAAGCACTTCTGGGCTGTTCACCAAGCTAAGCAGGGCACGGATTTTCGCCAAGATTGACCTGAGTAAAGGTTATTATCAAATACCAGTCAAGGAGGAAACTAAGCCTTTGCTAGCTTTCAGCACCAGTGAAGGACACTATACGTTCAACGTGATGCCATTCGGGTTACACAACGCACCAGGAGTCTTCACAAGGATGATGAAAAAGCTCTTAGAACCATTGCACAGCCCGCATATCCACAATTTCACGGACGACATACTAGTTGCAACGGATACCTACGAAGAACATATTGCTACGATTGCTATGCTCCTCAGGAGACTACAGGAAACTGGTCTCACAGCCAGACCTAGCAAATGTTTAATCGGCTTCGAAAAGAATGACTTCCTGGGGCATACCATTTCTCACGGTTCTATGTGGCCAGTTACTAAGAACGTAGAGAAAATACGTGCAGCGAAAAGGCCAAGAACGAAGAGAGAAATACGGTCGTTCCTATCATCATCATCTCAACCCATAACCCGTCATGGGTCGTAGGGGTGCCATGGTGGAAGCATCAGCAGACAGGGTCCTCCACTGCTCTCTATTCTCAGCAATGCGTACAAGTGTGGAGAAACCGTGTCCTGCCCATTCTTTGATGTTATCAGCCCAGGATTTTCTTTGCCTTCCTCTTCTACGTTTACCTTCGACTGTTCCCTGGAGGATCGTTTTCGAAAGGGAGTCATGACGAGTTACATGCCCAAACCAGGCAAGCTTTCGGCGTTTAACTATTGACAAAAGTGGTTCTTGATGGCCTGCATAGGTGTTTATCTTCTCTCTAACATAGACATTTGTTTTGTGCTCTTTATAGCAAATGCGCAAAATTCTTCTATAACATTTATGCTCGAAAGCCTGAACCCTTCGCTCCGTATCTGCAGTGAGTGTCCAGCCCTCACACCCATACAAGAGAATAGATAATACAAGTGATTTGTATAATTTGATCTTCACAGGAAAACTGATGTTACTTTTCCAGATCACATTCAACCTTGTCATGGCAGCTGAGGCCATCTCAAGTCTTGTCTTGATTTCTTTATTTGATCTTCCATCACTACATATAGTGGTCCCTAGATATTTAACGGTGTTAACTTCTTCTAACGTTTGCCCATTTAACGTAATGTTGGTCGGAACATGTTTCTTATGGCTATTCACCAATATCTTGCTTTTTCTATATTAATTTCCTATCACTGTGTGCATATTACCAGAGATTTATCAAAAACTTCACTGGGTTGACTGCACCCCCTTACTGACCTTACAAAGAAGGAGCGACCTAAGAAAGTTATCGGGGATTCTAAGTGCGAAAACGCTTACGTCACGCTCAAGGAACAGCTGTCTTAATACCCAATTTTACGGTTACTTGACATTACCAAACCCTTTATATTGCGGGTCGACGCATCGGTTCAAGACATCGGGTCAACTCTGCTCCAAGCAGGCGACGATGATCCGAACCGGCTATTCCCAGTGGCATACTGCAGTCGTAAATTGAATAAAGCAGAACAAAACTATTCCACAGGGAGAGAGAATGTCTGACACTGGTTCATGGGATAAGGAGACACCATGAATATATGTACGGAGTATCATTCACGGTGCAGACAGATCATGCTCCACTGGCGTTTTTGGAGCGAATAAGGAATTTAATGCGAAGATAATGCGCTGGGCTTTGTTGCTAAGCGTATATTCCTTTAAAGTAGAATACATACAAGGAAAGGAAAACGTAGGAGCAGACTTTATGAGTCGGAATTGGAGCACACAGGAGGAGGGGGATGAGATTGAAGAAAACAGTCACCCAGAAGCTACGGATATAGGTAACTCTATTTTCATAAAGTAGACATGAATGGGTTTCATATCTTTAAGCCGGGACGAACTGTGGCAGAGATATATAAATAGATTACATGAATCCGCACGTCCTTGCTCCCCATCTGGGTTTTCCCACCTTTGCTTCCTTATTAGTATTCACGTTTTGTTAAAGCAGAACCCAGGCACTTAGATATCTGTCTTACTCATATTTTAACCTTGCCTATTTTCTTTTTTCCCTATGTCTTACAGGCACTAGTGAGTGTTTACAAACAGACCACAGGTAACAGCCAGCGAGTAAGAGCCGTTAACTGAATTATCATGCGAGTGATTGGGCAATCGAATAGTGACAGGAACGCACGTAGAGAAAGAACGAGTCGTCTGTTTGTAGAATCATGGGCGGTACGGCAATAAGACGTACCTTTGATGGTTACATTTTCTCAGGGGACTTAAGCGAATGAAGAAAAGAAAGGGGCGATAACAACAGTTACATACCTCATCCGTTTGTTTGTGAGCCCCAGGGGACGTAATTAGTTAAAGAGCAGAGACGAGATCAAAAGACAGTTTGCTCGTTGGCCAACGTCTCTGTTGTCGGCATAAGTGAGAAATAAAGCTTTCATTCGGAATCGAACCACAGATTTTCCCAAAATACGGGCAAAGGCACGATATTTCGCACTAGCTAGCAAAAGAAGACCAATTTTATATATATACTGCATCCTTTAAAATCATTTATCTAGTAGCCTCAGATTTTTCGGAATATCTAGCGCGAATCCTAGATCCATTGTACAAGTGGAATTACTTAGTATTTTGTGGAGTGATTTCATTTTCTGTTTTGCAGTAAATATAGATACTAGCATTTTGAGGGATTTAATTGTTAAAGTCCGTCATTATATTTCACTAGGATTTTCTGTGTTAATTGGCTAGCGTATTAAATAAACTTATAGCTAATTTTTCCAGCTGTAACGTAAATTTAATTACTCACTATCAACCAGAAAGAGATGTTTTAATTGACTAGTAAATGCACTAGGCGATTGAATACTGACGAAATATATATTTATTACTAATTCATTATGTGTAATTTTGTAAATGACTAGCGCTTATTTCACGGGTTAAAAACGATAAGATAAGCTAGACATTTGTGGTTTCTAATCTAATTTAATAACCGAGTGGATAATAGCACATACCTTTACGCGGGTTAGGATAGATACTGTTATTGTGGTTAAATGTGTTGTATTTTCTTCCTAAATCTAGTACGAATCACAAACCAAACCTACCAGCGGTCTAAATCTGAGAAAAGGGGTCTAAGTCTAAGTCAAATAGTACCGAAAACATTCTTGTGTAATGTCGGGTCTTCGAGGTTGACCTGTTTGGCCCTCTTGTTTCACCCAGAGAGAGAGAGAGAGAGAGAGAGAGAGAGAGAGAGAGAGAGTGCAAACAAATCACTAAGAATGAATGTAACTGTACATATAGCTATCCAGATTCTTTTCCATTTTCATTCAGCCCGTTGTGGCGAAAATATCAAACTTAACGCTACCCGACTACCAGCCACTGTGTTGTGTCAAGGATTTACCCAGAGAGATTTACCTACCTGACATTCTCTTTAACTATCGGAAATTACAAGCTACTGTACACTGTGAACACTAGATCTCTTATTTATTTTCCTACCTGGACTAAACAGATCCAATTATCAGCACCAAAGTAAGCGTTCCCAAAAGGAGGTTTAATCAGTCTTGGAGGAAATGGGGCTTATTTAGCCAAAACCCAACACTGGATTTGTTACTTGTATCATGGAGATATGTTCCAGATGTTGTTAAACAACTATTAGGTAAGCGAGACTGAATGTGGCCACAGATTTGTCAGAAGCGAGAGAAAGAAGGAGTGAATAGTTCTTCTGTTATATAATCATTGTACTCACTTTGTTTTTCTTCCTTTTGTTTGCTAATACTATTATTTTCTGGATAGATTAATTAGGAATTCTGTTCTTTACAGTATAGTTAAATTCTATACCATAGCGCAAATCTTTTGACCTTTTTGGGGTTATTAACTTCATTTTTGTGGGATCTTGTCTCAACAGAGGGGATTGCACTTATGGTTTTATTTGTTTTTTTATTTCTGTAACCTATGATTTTCTATTGCTATTGATACTGGATGTTGTGAAGTTTTTATGATAATAAATTTTAACAAAACTTATTTACCTGTGTTGGTCAGCTCAGCCCAATATCTATACCCCATTTACTATAGTTTTCACGTTTGTGCGTCTATTTGTCGTCATTTATCTGTGTGTGTGTGTGTATGTGAGTGGTTAATAGTGTATATGTTAATATATACGGGAAGGAGAATCGTCTGATAAACTAATTACGGTCGTAAAGATAGGCTGGACTAGAGTATCTTCTCAATTCAGGGACAGATTCTACCTTTAACCTATTCACTCGTGGAATCTATTTCTTTACCTTATCTCTCACTGAGTTACCACCTTTTAAGTTCTATTCAGACGGGACCAGAATCTATCTTAAATACCTATCCAAATCTACGACACTGACGCTAACAAAACAGGCTAATGTACAGATTCATGCATGAAAACTTGACGATATCGAAGCATGCTACAGATTCTACTGTACAGATTCATGCATGAACACTTTATGATAACGAACCACGCTACCGTGCAGATTCATGCATGAAAAATTGACGATAACGAAACATACTACATGTACAGATTCAAACATGAACAACTGACGCTAAAGAAACACGTTACTGTACAGCTTCATGCATGAACAATTGACGATAACGAAACACGCTAATGTAAAGATTTATGCATGAACAATTGACGCTAGCGAAAAATGCAACTATACAGATTTAGACCTGAACAACTGACGTTAACGAAACAAGCTACTGTATAGATTCATGAATGAACAATTGATGCTAACGAAAAATGCTAATGTACAGATTTAAACATGAACAACTGACGCTAACGAAGCACGTTACTGTAGTGATTCATGAATGAACAATTGACGCTAACGAAACATGCTACTGTACAGATTCATGAATGAACAATTGACGTTAGCGAAACACGGTATTGTACAGATTCATGAATGAACCATTGACGCTAACGAAACATGCTACACTACAGATTCATGAATGAACAATTGACGCTAACGAAACATGCTACTGTACAGATTCATGAATGAACAATTGACGCTAACGAAACATGCTACTGTACAGATTCATGAATAAACTATTGACGCTAACGAAACATGCTACTGTACAGATTCATGAATGAACAATTGACGCTAACGAAGCACGCTACTGTACAGATTCAAACATAAACAATTGACGCCTACGAAGCATGCTATACTGTACAGATTCGTGAATGAACAATTGAAGCTAACGAAACATGCTACTGTACAGATTCATGAATGAACAATTAACGCTAACGAAGCACGCTACTGTACAGATTCAAACATGAACAATTGACGCCTACGAAGCATGCTATACTGTATAGATTCATGAATGAACAATTGACGCTAACGAAACATGCTACTGTACAGATTCATGAATGAACAATTGACGCTAACGAAGCACGCTACTGTACAGATTCAAAAATGAACAATTGACGCTAACGAAGCATGCTATACTGTACAGATTCAAGAATGAACAATTGACTCTGACGAAGCACGCTTAACGAAGCACGAAATGTTGTTGCAATTAATAAAAAAACGAGTACGAAACCCGCCAAAACCTGACGAGAATGAATAATGGCGTTCTCTTTTTGCTGTAAGTCTGATAACGGATTGATTCTCCCGGTATCATTTAATTCCTTCCATACCATTTCACTGTCATTTTATCTTTACAGTGGAACTCACCATGAAGTTAGGTCAGTGCACCATTGAAAAACATACCATTTCACTGTCATTTTATCTTTACAGTGGAACTCACCATGAAGTTAGGTCAGTGCACCATTGAAAAACATACCATTTCACTTTCATTTGATTTTTACAGTTGAACTCATCATGGGGTGTGGTCAGTGCATAATTAAAAAAAAACATACCATTTTACTTTCATTTCATCTTTGCAATGGAACTCATCATGGAGTCTGGTCGGTGCACTGTCACATTTTTTTTTTTGGTTTGGTTTTTGCCTTCTCCTGTCGAGGCGCGTTCCTTTCTACCTATTTGGTTATATCGGAGCGCATTTACTATCCAAAACAAAAGTCAACTCTGTTGACCGCTAACCCGATCAGCGTTGATAGATACTATGTTGATATATACTATGTTGATATGTACTTTGTCCAGAAAAGAATCAACAATATCTATCTGATAGCATAAAGCCCTAAAAAGGACTCGCCATGTATGTATTTTAATTTTTTTGTCAATCTTTATTCGTATTCAGTTTGAATTTACAAACATGTTCATTTAACATATGTCAATAAAGAAATTTCATTGAAAATGCAATGAGCGGCTGCTTAGAAAACCCTTTCATTTCCTCGCACACACTTATTTACACACTCTTTCTTGCCCTATGAAGTTGTACATTGCACATTTATTTGTGATGATACTATTGATTGAAAAGAAAGGGGGAAATAAAACGGATAAAGAATTCATACACACCCGTTCTTGAAAACTTTAAAGCGCACTCTATTTTAATGTGATAATAGTTATTAAAAAAAAGGGGGGGAGAGATGTGAAGAAAAAAAAAATATCACCTGAATGGACTTAACAGTTTCAGTGAAAGGACAATGAAAACACATTTTAAAAACCAGGCAAAAAAACAAAAACTTGAATAGACACAACTTTCCGCTAAGAAGTTTCAGTGAAGGTATCATGAAGATACTTTTTTTTTTTTTTTTGGCATTTGCCCGTGTTTGTTTTATAAAGTAACCCCGCCTTTATGACGTAATATTTCATTTTATTTTCCCAGTCGTGCTCTTCTTGCTTTGCACTGGATGAACCCAAAATTCCTTCTCTATCCCAGGAGGCACCACTCACAATAGATTTCGCGGCTGCTCAAATGTATATATATATATATATATATATTTTTTTTTTAAACATCTTTCTTTACATTCCGTGGAAATTTACAAAGACGTGTGATGGGCCGGGAAGACACCCCTGAGGCCCCACCCCCACTTCAGTTCAAGGCATGTTTGTCGCCCATATATTTTCGGTCGGCCCACGTGACTGTCAGATCACGTGACGGCGCGAGCCTGGGTTGTGAAAAATCTGAAGTAGAAGATTGATGAAAATGCCATAATAATGCATTTAAATTAAGTTGTGGTGTAGAATTGTGTTATATTAAATAGCTGTAGGTTTTATTTGTGTTTTCGCTATTCCTAAGCGATAATCGCGTGTGATATTTAAGTAGTCAAGATTAATACGCCTAGCGCAGTAAAGTGAGTGATTAGCCTAGTGCCTATAAAAAGAGATAGCGAGCTACCAGCGGACCTTTCCTAGTATCAGCCGTCAGAGAGAACAGACGACAGAGCCAAACTGTAAATGCATTGAGCACGTGAGTTAATTTAAATTAGAATTAATTTTATATAATTCTAGAATTATATTCAGCACGAGTCTGTTTTAATGTTTAGTGAAATAGATAGATGTGTTTCCAAAGGAAATGTCTTTTTAGGACATTATGATTTAGTCTTGAAGAATGATAGATGAGTGAAAATAATGTTTGATAGGTTTTATTAGGCACGCAAAGCCTAAATCCAGATGTGAGAATTTAGTATCAAGTATTTCATCCATCAGACCGGGCAAATTTAGTAGGAAACTATTTCGTACATGAAACTGGACAGAGAAGCGATTTTTTACTTTAATTTAGATGATAACATATTATATTAGATAATATCAAGATGGCGGCCACGTGGTCATGAAAAGCGGCGCAAGGAGTCTACATTTAACACTCTTAGTTATCACTTAATGTTACGCCATGTGGCACGTTGTGTATTTAGTCCCAGTTTGGTTTAAGTCGAGAATAATTATATTGTATTCTTTATGTAAGAGTAATTTAGTGTATTTCACGTTTATTGATAATTCTACTGTATATTTAATGGGTTACTGTGAGGTGAGAATATGTATTTAGATTTCTGGAGAGCGCGAGGCCACTCCTTTGTTGAGACATGTGTTTCTCTGGTTGCTCCCGGCGGAGCATGGAAACACCAATGTGGCTGGTGTCTATCACAAGCCGACAAGAAGCATTTTTATGCTATTGCAGTGGTTGTTTCGGTAACGATGTGTTTCATGTGATGAGATTCCCAGCCGCACCAGTCGTCACATACGACATGCTTCAGAATGCAGTAACGAATATTGAGATAGACCAGTTGTGAGGTGGTGGTTTATTCTCGTTATTGAGAGTATTTGTTGTACATGTAGTTGAAGAATATTATTTTATGTCCATTTTATGATTATTTAATTATGGTTATGTGAGGAATGGTTGTGAGAGCACGTGGGCTCACTTCAAGGTATATATATTTCTCTTCTCCGCTCCTGAGGGAGCATGGGGCCAACAGTGTGGTTTGCCTCCATATTAAGTATTCATATGCTAGGGCAGTAGTGTTTCGGTAGCAACCTGTGTTACATGGTGAGATTGCCAGCCCCACGCACAACACCTTACTAGTCTCATTTGGACGACATGCATGTGTGTGTGTGTGTGATAGCTGAGTGTGTGCTCTTGCAGTAGTGGTTCCTGTAGCAACCTGTGTTACATGGTGAGATTGCCAGCCCCACGCACAACACCTTACTAGTCGCATTGGATGACACACATGAGTGTGTGTGTGTGTGTGTGTGTGTGTGATAGTTGAGTGTGTCAGGTGGCGGCGTAGGACAGTTTGACAGGTGAGAGCGTGGTGTTTCTCATTCAGTATTATATTATGATTTTAACTATTCTGTGCTTTGTTTGCTTCTTCAGATTAGCATCGGGCACTGTTGGGTGTTTTGTTTTGTTTGTTTGGTTTGGTGTTATGTTCGCTAGTTTATTTGTTTAATGTTTGCTTTGTCACTGAATGGGCTGTAAAAATAAATATAGTCCCTGCCTCTAGAATCAAGAGTTTTATTGTTGTTCGGGTCGGTGCGAGTGTAGCAAGAGAGTGATCACACATCACAATACATCATCATCATCATCTTCTCGCCCACCCTATCACAGACGTATGCATTGAAACATTAACAATAATAGCAAGAATATAAGTATAAAAATGAAAATACAATGAGCAGCTGTATACAAAAAAAAAAAAAACCTTGCTTTCCTTGCACACACTCATTTACACACTCTTTCCTGTACTCTAAATATACATTGCACATTTTTTGTTGTTGTAATCATAGTATTTATTTACTATGTAGATATATTTGTGACAGATTGTCTGTCCCTGTCCTTTTGTGTGATCTCTCCGCCTCCAGCTCTACGGCCGTATCATTTCTTTTTCTTCATTTTTCTCTCCGATCGCTTTTATTTGGCATTTCATTTTTCCCCTTCGTAGATTTTACTCTTTATGCTGGACATAGCATAAGGAAAGTCTCTAACACGCCTCTCCCCTAATGGAAGTATTTGCTAAGGGAGTAATTCTTATCTTATGGTGTCAACATTCACGCTTCAGGAAGACGTGTTAAGTTACGCCAGGTAATGAAACGGTCAGCGACAATATTTTATCACATAATCTGTCTGACCATCTTTTCAAGCGACGGTGCTTGTTTATCCTAGCTGGGTTGGACAGGAGTGCTGAATAGAACCAGATTTGTCTGTCTGGCGAAAGTTTTTTTTTTTTAAAAATCTTTACTCGCCTTCCGTTTGTCAGAGTGAGATTGAGGTCAAAATAAAGATGAAGTGAGATAAAATCAATTTTTGATTGGTAAATCTTTTTTAGCCCCCTTAAAAATGTTCGGTTTTTGCTTCTACGGTAGGGACATAAACAATTAGACCTGTCTAAACAGGGAGACTTTGTAAAAAAATATTACACAACAAAAGTTTTTATCGCGTGTAGATCTGCATTTTAATATCAACGCCTTCACATATTCTCGGAACTCAAAAGTCTTTATTTATTACTTATTCCAACTAGGAAACCTGACGGTTGAATATTATATTACACACCAAAAGTTCATATTTATTACACACCAAAAGTTCAGATTTATTACACAACAAAAGTTCAGATTTATTATTTATTACACACCAAAAGTGCAGTTATATTACACAACGAAAGTGCAATTAAATTACACAACAAAAGTTCAGATTTATTACACATCAAAAGTTCAGAAG
>JAMPIV010022660.1:0-257208 GCA_024509875.1 Oreohelix idahoensis
ATGTAAGAATACGACATAAAATCTTATGAAGGACCTTTGTCATCGTAAATGCTTTTTGAATTAAAACACTGGAACGCATGAAATTACAAGGATATATGACTAGGCAAGGATTATTTTGTACACACTTTACTTCTGGCACACTCGGGGTGGGGGTGGCACCGCGGACGTGAGACCGGTTCGATGCTGGGCGACGTGGAAAGAAAACTTATCAAATTTGAGAATTAAAATTTACTACTTACATACAATGATTGCTCCCCTAGTAAGGGGAGGTCATTCAACGTACTTTATAACTTCCCAGGTCGTATGTCAGACAAGGTTCTGTATCTTCGGTGGGCTTTAGCTTAAGAGCAGAGTTTGCTGGTTAATCATTTTCTTACAGCTGCGGTGACTTAAGAGTGTCGCTATCTGGTTCTAAAGTCGTCGTAGTACTCTACCTTGAGAAGCAAGAGCTGTAACCATTTTGCCAGCTCGCGGTACTGTTTACATTTGTTGGCGGATAAACGAAAGATACGCAACTCATTTTGTATTTTTCGCCTCCATACATCATTCTAGTCTGAGAAAATACGCCATATATATACTCCAGAAGGAACCATCCTCCAGAACTGAATGACAGATAAGAAGAAATGTAAAGAAACAACACAAATAAAAACAGGACCTTGATTATGAGGTATGATAGAGTTTAATAAGCAAAGTAGACATAGACCTTCATTTTGGCCAATTGGATATCGACACAACAGCTTTGTCGCTTTGATAATAATTTTTTTTTTTTTAAAACCTTATAGCGCTATAATTTAACCTTATCGCTACCTACTGTTTTGAATTTCCCACCCCCCAATAAAAAAGACTCATGCACTATCCTTAAACAAACCCAGGTTGAGAAGAAACCAGAAAAAGATGATCACGATGCATGTACAGACCAATTTCATTAACTTCCCATCTAGGTAGAATATTAGAAACCATAGTAAATTAACACGAAATTTTTTAAATACAGTTTTATTTGGGAAAAAAAAAGATAAATAAATAGCCAGAGCTCTCAATCAGGATTTAGGACGGGATTGATACCCATGGATCAGGTAATTAACATGGAACATCAAATCTCAAATTAGGATTTTAAAAGATAGAAAAATCGTTGCAATATTCCTAGGATATAGGCTAGGGCCTATGATGAATGCTGGAGGGTAAGGTGCTCTCTCTTTAAAATCAAAAAAGATAGGAATTTACAGGTGCAATATATAGATACTTAGAGAAACTTTTCTACAAGATAAGATATTTCACACAGTACAAATTAACGGACAGTTCAGAATTGTATGAAGAACAATGGCATTCCTCAAGGTAATCAGTTTTATTCCTTAATTTTTTTACTATAATGGTAAAATGATTTGAATTGAAGAATTTAACTTTTTTTAGAGTCCCAAGAAGCTTGGATTACATTTCGTACTTCCGGCTAGACCCTTTTGGCCTGATCAACAATACTCACTGGTTTTTCATATCTCTTGATCCTTTCTAGAGCTGTTTTCTAATTTTAACAACCCCAAAAACACTATTTTTCTTAAAGTAATAGCCACCACCCATTTTGGACTTTTGCCTGAAAGGCACAGCGAGTACTGTTTTAAGTAATTAATTTTTAGTTTTTTTTTTAAGTGCATATTTCATTGCATAAAATGGCCATGCCCGCTACTTCTGCCAGATCTCACAAATTAACGTCAAAGCAAGCTAGAAACTTATTTGAAGAAATTCTAGATAGTGATAAAATAATTCACATTTGTAGCAGATTCTTCAAATAGTAGTGGCAGCTAAGTCAGATCCTAAATGTGAGTCATTAAAATTGATGACTGATTCATGGGAGGTTTTGATGTTAAATCAGAGTTTCATATCTTTTGCTCCTTTCCAGAGCTGTTTTCTAATTTTAAAACAACCCAAAACATCATTTTCCGACAGGAAAAGTACATTCTTTTAAATATACCTCGTGTGTTTAAGAGTAGGACATGAATTTGTTGGTGTTTATTAATTTAAGATTTTTTTTTTAGCGGAATATTTTCTCAGATAAAAATGGCCATGCGCCCACTAATTTCGAAATATGGCCTAGATGATTATGTCAGATCAAGTAGGAAGTTATTTGAAAACATTGTTTTGATAGTGAAAATGATTCTAACTGCAGTTATTTTATTTCACAGCATTGCCGTGACAACGATGTTCCCCCCCCCCCCAGCCTGATACTGACTCTCTCGGGAAAACCGAGGAAGATAATAGGAGGTCCTGATGTAGATAATGAAGTTTGGTTACAGGAGCATGCAATCAGGCTGTAAAAACTCAAGTAATATATCCCATCCGAGCAAAGAAAGAAAAAGAATCATGGAGGGATGGGAATGTTGATTCTTTGTGTCTTTAGTCCGGATAGGCCTAATACAAAACAACGGTGGTTTGGCATTCAGTGGTGACTGGAGAAAACTAAAGCAAATTTTACTTTTTGCAGACAAGACAGAACATAAAATCCAAGCTCTACATAGCTTGCAAAAACACCTTGATTTTAAAAAATTTTTACATCGATTATGATGCTGTTGTTAGCACTTTGGCTAACCAGCATTAAATTCCTATGCTGCAAAAGTTGTTTGAAACAAACAAACCCACATAGAAAGTATTCATTATTTGCTTCATGGACACCAGCTCACTTATTATGAGAAATGGCTCAAGTTTACAGCTGTAATGATTGCGATTGGGACTGGAAAATCGAAGACCAAAAATCAAGGGGACTACAGGCACACCGCAGAAAATTTTGATGTGAAGCACTTGAGATAAGGACATCATATTTTTTGCTGATAGATTTTATTCATCCAAAGCTCTGATTGAATATCTGCTTGCACACAGTTTATAATTATACAGGAACCCTGAATGACAACTGCGTCGGCTTCCTCCCTGAAAATAAAACAATTTCAAGCTTGGACATTCCAGAGATTGAAATGGTTTTTGGACTCGGAAAATACATTATGTGTTGCCTGTAAAGATAAAAAAAAGCTAAAAAGCCTTGCATACTTGTTTCAACGAAAATCAGCTGTCGCAACAGTTGAGAATGGGCAAGGTCTAACCAAGTTACTGTGGTGAGTTGGAATTATATATAAATATTTTATAGGGGACTTAGTGTACTGACTGAGATCAGCTGTGAAGGTCTCTGTATCTAATAAGGTTGGTGTGTTACAGAGAAACCTTGCTTGCTACCACATTTCGAACCTCAATCAGACATTTATTCTTGAATTGTATGATGACGCTTCGTTTAATGTCTAGGGTTATGATTAGTGTACATGAAGTGTAAGTTTCACAACAACCAACAGACAGATAAACACCTAAATTAAGATTCACAACAATTTACAAACACTATGACAAACACATAACACTCTAAAGATTTATCTTAAGTAAGTCAAGTGGTTAAATTTTTTATATAATGTATTAGCTTTTCAATATATAGATATCCTGATCCTACTACAATGTGAATCAGGAATCACAATCAAATGTAAGCACAATGTTTATGTACAAAAAATTTATACAAAAGATCTTTGTCCAGACATAATAGTGAATTGTAAATATCGAGTGTTAGTGTTGTGATGTATTATTATGAGGTAATACTGGCTTTTAATGCTAGGTTGTTGTTTGTCATCACGACTTCATGTGTTTGTTACTGTGGAAATAATATTAAAGGATTCACAGATTCTGTTTCTGTTTAAAAAATTCTGTCCCTTTGTCTTTATAATAAAAGTTCAGTTCAGGGGTATTTGATTTCAAGGTTGGGCTGTACGTGCTGACATGCTCTTATCTCATAATGCCAGCTGCAGGAAACCTGTATCCTCTGCTCGCTTGCTTCTCAGTTTGATAATATGATTAGACAATGGCCGCCTATGTCTTCTGCAGGGAGTCTGCTAGCCAACTTTCTGGATCACGCAGTACTCCAGACCGGACGATGCAATATCACAACTCATCTATTACCACGGTCCCTGAAAGTGAAGGTTATGCATCCCTTCTTACTAACTAGTATACAATATTATTCCCACACTGAAGTACATGACAGTACTCAAACACACATAAAGTTTCAGCGCTTTAGGCAACTGCTAGCTTTTCATGTGACAATATACACCAGTATTTCTCTCCCTAATGGTTACAACGCCTCTGCTATTCCAGCTGTAATCCTTCCATACAATACGATAGGTGTTATGTTACTATTATGGCAATCCATATATATATGCAGTTATTCTCCTCTCTGACAATCTTTTACATGGTGGGAGCAATATGCTAGGCTTTGCCTCATGTTTGCTACCTGAACCGCACACATACAGACATAATTTATCATTTCAACATTCAATTTTCATATAAATACACAGATCAAAATGTCTAGCTTACCACAATTCGTAAGGAAAACACACTTAAGATGACTGGCACAGTTTGATCTGCGGTATGTCCAAGCTGTTATCATATATTTAATTTGGATAACACTGCCTGCTCTCATCTCTTCAAATGTCTTGTAACGATATGGCGTCCCTTCTAAGATTTCTTCTGCCAATATCCAGTGTTTTGGAATATATTCAAAAAGAGTACCCAGGTCACTCCAACATTTTCATTCACTTCTACTCCGTTTCTAGGCATTTATTTGTTATTCATAGGTAGGGACCCAATCCAATTTCTTTTAACTTCAAAGTTCAGCCCAATGGGCCTCCCACGTACTATCTTAGACTTTCTGTCACTACTATGTTTCAACAAAAGTCAGTGATTTCCATCCCAAGCAGATGTGACCAAACCTGACAGTATCTCTGTTCTCTATATGTTTTATTACCAATATCTAATTATCTAATGGACTTTTCAGATAATTTATTACATATTCCTAGTCCACTAGCCTTCAGAAACCCGAATATACAATTATCATGAGACTAAATGGCTTATTTAAAAATACTGTCTTTTTTTCGATCTTAGTTGTTTATTTTTAACTATCATCTGTCCGCATTTTTTAACTGTACTATCAGTATAAAGTCAGGAATCAGATGTAAAACAGGGGAATGTCATGTTTCCTAATAAGGATTTAAACCTGTTTTCGAAACCTAATGTCGTGTCGTTAGTTTTTTCATCACTGTTTATTTGAAAAATCAGGCCATGCAAACGGCGTGCGATGAGATGGCTTACACAGCGACACACACAGCGAGCGCCATCACTGCATGTGCCCCATAGTGCATCTCTCCCTCTCTCTTCGTTCGTCCGTCTGTCTTTCTAAGTTAACCTTGTGCGTGTAATTACACTAATGTTTGTTTTAGTATCTAGGTCATTGAGAAAATACAGTACATATTTTATAGGGGGTGTGGCGATACAATTATTTGAAGAATGCAGCAGGGAAAGCAGAGATTTTGCGTTCATCCCTTCCGGCGTTGTTAATCTCAGGCTTTTGCGCTATTGGGAAAGCACTGGTTTTGCTCCATTCTTCTTTCTTTCTTATATTTGCTTTCTGCTTTACATTTATGTTCTAATTTATATATGGGTATTAGAATTTTTCACCACAGTTACAAAGCCAAAGGTGGTTAATGACTACAATATGAGTATGAATGGCTGCGACTGCATGGATCAAATGGTTGGTTACTACAGTATGCACAACCGTAAAACCAGAAAGTGGTGGAAGAAGATTTACCACTGGATGATTGAAGTAACACGGGTAAATGCCCAGATCCTTTACAATTTTTGTCAGGAAGGTGCGACCAACAAAAAGGAAGCTAACACTTCAAGATTTTAAACAGTTTGATTGAGGATCTGTCCAAAGAAAGCTGCTGAGCTGACACCAGGCGGTGTAATAGATTGTCCACCCAAAAATTCTAAACGCTCCATGAAAGAAAATGAAGTGGAACAGATGATTGGAGCCAGACATCTAGTGGAATTTGATGGAAAGGACAGAGCCTGTGTTCATTGTAGTGCCAATGGAAGGCAGCGGTGCAGGTCAAGCTTTGTGTGTATAGGATGCATGGGCAGACCCCACCTTTGTACAAAAAAATTGCTTTGTAGCTTATCATAAGCAACAATATATATATATAGGGTCTGCCTAGATATGAATAAGCTGTGTAAATAAAATATTCTTTTCCCTTTTCTGAAATGTTTGATAGGGCTTACAATTTGAAATTTTCTTTTTTTTTTTTTAAATGCTAGGGACTTTTTTCTGTTAAATTTTTTACTTAGGATTTAATTATAAAATAATGTTTATACATAGGCCCCCTAGTGTGAATATATTTAGAAAAAGTGATCTTTTTTGATTTCCTATGGATTATGTGTTTTCCTATGGATTATATCTTCAGAAGAGGAGCAACTCGGCAAGGTAAGAATATATATATTTTTTTCAAATTTACCTACTGTTTCATTTGCATCTTATTCAGCCTCCATTTTACCTTGCATTTTATATTTTACTAACTAATAATTTTTATTGATAATATAATATTTAAATTATGCACAAGATGCAGTTACTAACAATCATTCTGTGTAAATAATATTATAATTCCCATCTTTCTGATGTAGAAACTGAAATTTCTTTTTTTTTTTTAGAAAAATGTGACCTGTTGTTGCAATCTGTGCAATTAACACTTTCCTGAGTGTTTATTGACTAAAACTGATTGTGCTTTGTTAGAATACTTCTGGTTGTTACATTTTGAAACTTTACCCTTGGATATTCTCCTGAGGAACAATTACAGAAGAATTTTAATGAATACTTTTGCTCTAATTTTTCACCAGCTTATTCTTTCAGCCTCCATTTTACCTTGGATAACTAATCATTTTTCAGTGAAAGCTTTTATACTTGTAGCACAAGAGTAAAGTACATCCATCTACCTTCAGTTTAATGTACAACAACAAAGTTATTTATGCTTATGAACATTTAAAAATTTTTTTTCCAAACAACAACTATAACAACGCACTGGGGTGGCCATTTTTGTATGGGTCAAATCCACTTTTTTGCTTGAGACTGAAAGAGTTAAAGATAACAAAAATAATTTGACACAGTTCACAGACGATGTTGTTAAATGCAGATCTGGGAAAAAATCTAACAATATTAAAAGATAACCTTTAAAAATAAATAAATAAAGTGTATAAATGGATGAATAAATGGGGATTTCACTTAAATGTGAATAAGACAGTAGCAGTGATCTTCAGTAAAAGTAGAATTGTAAAAAATAAGATAATTGACATAAACTTACAGAGTCAACAAATTAGTACAGTCCAAAGTACACGATATGTAGGAATGGCACTAGACCAACAACTAAACTGGAACAAACAGGTAGATAGACTGGTAGAGGATTAACTAACAGGCTAAGATATTTGAAAGGTCATGGATGGGGTGCAAGCACTAGAACAATTATCATGTTTTATACATCTCTCACTGGAGGCAAAATAGATTACACTGGTATACACACATTTTGGTGCCTTAAATTTTATAGCTGTTCTTGGGTAATTTTGGGTTGCTGATTCCAAAAATGTAATCAGATTTTTTTCTATCAGCTCTAGTTTTTGAGATAACTAAGAATGACCATATTAGTAGGGCAATTTTTATGTACAATCCTAGAGTTAGGTGCTATCAGTGGCATTTTGACTTTAGTCTGCATTCATATTATATGTAATTACTGTGCATATATTACCAAAAATGTAAAAAAAAACTTTATCACTATCACTTGTTTAGTCAACACACAAAAAGGATCTTTTCAAGGACTTCCTGGAATGTGAAATGCCCGGACAGTCACGCTTAAGGGTCCAACAGTAATCTGCCATCATGTGGGCATCCCAAAGTCCCTGGTATCTCTCTTCCATTGTTTTTATATATTGGTGAAATCTTTCACCTTGCTCCTCACTAAAGTCGCCAAGATTCTCCGGAAATAAATGTAAATGGTTATGGAGGTAATGCAATTTTTATGCTCATGTTGCATCCAAGTTCACAAAAAACTTGACAGCATGTTTCCAACTAATTCAGAATAATTGTCTGCTTAAAGTTACCGCAGAAAGTTTTGCACAACTAAAACAAATGATGGACCAGGCTGTGGACTCTGTTTTGTTCATGGAATCAATAAAATTTGGATCGTTTATTAACTTTCTAATTTGAGGTCCATCAAAAATTCCAGCTTTAAGTTTGTCTATGCTCAATTCTGGAAACTTTCTGCATAAGTAATTAAAAACAGGTACCATCTTTGTTCAGTGCCTTAAAAAACTGCTTCATCAAGCCAAGCTTTATATGTAATGGTGGCAGTAGAACTCTTTTTTGATCAATGAGAGGCTCATTGACAATATTTTTTTCTCCAACTTTAAATTCATCCCTCAACGGCCACTGTTTCTTTGTCCAGTGCATATCTTTTGCCCTGCTATCCAACAAAACATATAAAGCATGGATATTTGGTGAATCCCATTTGCTGGCCAAGCAAGAAGTTCATAATTTTAAGATCTACACAAACCATCCAGTTATGTTCTAAATACTTCAATTTTTCCAGAACTATGCTTATTGTAGCATACTCCTCCTTCATTGTAGTAGAATGAGCAATTGGAATTGAGCCATATTTGTTACCATTGTGTAAGAGAACACATTTCAAACTTCTTTTAGAGCTGTCAATGAAAAAGTCACCACTCATCTGGTGTATAACTTACACCCATTTTGTTAACAAGACCTCCTTCTTTCTTCTTCTTCTTCTTTGATCCATAACCGCCAACCGTCAAAGCAGTCAGCGGCCATCACGCCTGGTGGCGTCTTGTAGGGCAGCAACAAATTGATTCCACTTTGCTGGGTCGGCGGCCATCCTTCGTACAGTGCCCCAACTGTGGTTCATTCTTTGCATCTCAGCTTCCACAGTTCTCCGCCAAGTTGTTTTTGGTCGGCCTCTCTTTCTCTTTCCCTCGGGGGTCCATAGCATAGCTGTTCTTGTGATGGTATCAGGGTCCCTTCTGAGGACATGGCCAACCAAACTCCAGCGTCTGCCAGCTATGATGGTGTGCATGTCCTCCTGGTTACTCCGAATAAGTAGTTCTTGGTTGCTGATGGTGTTTGGCCAAAAGATTCGGAGAATTTTCCTTAGGCAGATTGTGTGGAAGGAGAACAGTTTCGACATTTCCTTCTCTGTTACTCTCCAACATTCCGCACCATAGAGAAGCACAGAAAGTACACAGCTCTCATACAGTCTTAATTTGGTGTTTGTGCTGTACTGGGAAGACTTCCAAATGTTGTTGAGAACAGCAAAGGCTGTTCTCGCTTTATTCATTCTGTTGTTAATGTCCTTGCTTGTTCCGCCGTCAGGTGTTACTATGCTTCCTAGGTAAGTAAATGTGTCTGTCTGTTCTAACTTCTGGTTCCTTACTGTTACTGGCTCAGGATTGTCCACATTTAGTGTCATGACCTCTGTCTTCTTCAAATTGATGTTCAGGCCAACCTGCTGGCCATACTTATTCAGTCTATCGGTTTTGTCTTGAATGTGTTGGTGTGAATGCGCGAGTAGTGCAATGTCATCTGCATATTCCAAATCTTCCAGTGTAGAAAACGTTGTCCATCTAATTCCTCTTGGACTGCCCTCTGTAGTCTGGCGCATCACCCAATCTATGACTGTCAAAAATAATGTTGTTGATAAGGGGCATCCCTGTCGTACTCCTGTTTTCACTTCGAAAGTTACATTATTCAATCCAACACTGCACGTAAAGTTAGAATAGAGGCTTTTTATAATGGAAACAATGCGGCTGGGAATTCCATAAGCCCTCAGAATTTTCCATAGGCTGTCTCTGTGTATGCTGTCGAAAAGCCTTTTCAAAATCAACAAAGTTAATGTACAGCTGTCTCTGCCATTCTGAGCACTGCTCTATAATGTTCCTGAGGGTAAATATATGATCTGCACATCTTCTGCTCTTTCTGAAGCCCGCTTGTTCTTTCCTCAGTTTTTGGTCAACTGCTTTTGAAATTCTCTGGATGATTATCCTGCCTAGTATTTTGCTGGGAACTGAGAGGAGGGTAATTCCTCTCCAGTTGTTGCAGTCTGCAAGGTCGCCCTTCTTGGGCAATTTGACAATTATTCCTTTACTCCACTCTGTTGGTGTTGTCTCAGTTTCCCAGACTTGTGCAAATAGTGGTTCTAATAGTTCTGCTGCTAGTTCAGGGTCTGTCTTGAATAGCTCAGCATTCAGATTGTTGTGACCAGGCGCTTTTCCATTTTTTAGCCCTTTGATAGCTGTGATAATTTCTTCTTTTCGTGGAATGTCTGTATTTACGTCTAAGTCACTTTCAGCCTCAGGAACATTCAGCTGAGTCTCTGGTGGTTCCTTATTCAGTGTTTCTCTGAAGTGCTCTGCCCATTTTGTTTCCTGCCTCTGTGCTGTGGTGATGAGGTTTCCTTGCTTGTCTCTTACTAATGTTATGTTGTTTGCACCTCGTTTTCCGCTGATAGCTTAGTTATTTTATAAACTGCTTTGTTCATTTCTCAGTGCTGCCTCTTCTGCCTGTCTTGCAAGGTCATCCAGAAATGTCCTTTTGTCAGCACGGGTTTGACGTTTTACTTCCTTGTCCAGCTGACTGTACTGTTCACTATATATATTGCCTTTAACCTGGGAGACTTAGCTTCTGTTTTCTTCCTTTTCATTTCCTTTCTCTTCGCTATGGTGTTTAGCGTTTCTGGTGTTATCCAGTCTTGGCTCTTTCTTTCCTGGAATCCCAAGCATGACTTGCTGCTTTCTTTGTATATTTTTTTTAACCATCCAGTTATGTTCTAAATACTTCAATTTTTCCAGAACTGTTCTTATTGTAGCATACTCCTCCTTCATTGTAGTAGAATGAGTAATTGGAATTGAGCCATATTTGTTACCATTGTGTAAGAGAACACATTTCAAACTTCTTTTAGAGCTGTCAATGAAAAGTCGCCACTCATCTGGTGTATAACTTACACCCATTTTGTTAACAAGACCTCCTACTTTAGTACAAAACACAAGGTTGTTTTCTTTACAAAAGAATGGAATAAAACCTTGCTCTCTGCTGCGATAAAATGTAACCTTTGTTTCAGCAGTCAGTAATTTTTTTTCTTTCAATCTTGAAGCCAAAAATTCTGAAGCCAAAAATTCTGAAGATTCCTTGGAGAGATATAGATCTCGGATTAGATCATTTAGTTCAAGCTGGTCGAAGCGTTGAGCATCTGAAAAATCATCTTCGAAATCACTATCACTGTCACTTGTTGTTCCACATGCCACTGCTGTCTCATCTTCTAGCAGGGAATCCGAAATCTGACTGAAAGTTGGAATTGGTATGTCATCTCCGTGTGGAACAGGTCGCCTAGCAGAATCTAAATCTGGATATTTCCACTTTTTTGTGATTTTTTCCATTAATTCCCTTAATATTCACAACACAGAAATAACAGTCATCATAGTGGTTCTTGGGCTCTCTCCAAACCATTGGAATTCCAAATTTTAAACATTTTCTTTTCCAACAAGTCCACTGTTGCAGATGTTCAACACATGTTTTGCAAACAATATGAGGAGCCCAAGACTTGTCCTGGTCACCTAGTTTTACTTTAAAGTAAGCAAAGTATGCCTTTTTCACAAAAAACAGTAATATGCTTCCTATGTTCTTCTTTGAAAGTGTACTCTCCACAAATATAACAAAATAAATGCGGTGAAAGAAAACATGCTCTTCTTGAAGATGATGCCATTCTCTGTTAGAAGTGTAATAAAATAAGTAGCATACTAACATGCATGCAGTGGCTTAAAATCTAAAAAAGGCAATTCTGGGAAGATTCTTGGAAAACTGAAACTGAGAGTAAACAAGCAGTTTTCTTTTGTAAAGGACTAGACAGCAATAGTTTTTTTTACATAGCCTTATATAGAACATTTTGTAATAATACAGGGTGACCCCAAAAAAAAGTGCGCGCGCGGGCCCGTTTTTTTTTTGGGGTCACCCTGTATTAAAATACAAAAATGTCTGTATCTCAAAAACTAGAGCTGCTACAGACAAGTAAATGTGATATTTGGATTGAGCAGGCCTTATTTATGTACAATCAAGAGTAAAATGTTTGGCACCAAAAACAAATTTTTTTTTTGTAGGGCTGTGTTATGGAAGCGTAATCTATGACTATGACATAGTAACAAGATTAAATTAGATATAATTTAGCACCAAGCATTATGTACAATTGCAGGTGCAATCAGATCAACATCAACAGGTGCTCTGGAGGTGGCTTAGGAGTACTCCATTTAGAACTTCTGAGAAAGTAACTAAGACTAAATTACATTGCCAAAATTATGTTGGACGACTCATCCAGCTTTTCCAGCATTTGCTAGGTATCAATTACCAACTCAGAACAGGTTCATGAATACCAGTAGATACCTGACAGGTTGGAAATGCATGGAAGAACTAGCACACTTGGATACTCTAAATGCATCAATTAATAACAGTAGTATATACAAGCCAGTGGTACCACCCTGGGAACTAAAAAAAAAACCAGATACAGACTATCGCCTCACATCCATAATTAATAAAACAACTGATATTGCTACTATCAAAAACAAAACCAGGAAATATATTCAACAAATATCAAAGGACAGTATTACAGTGTACACAGATGGATCTAAAGGAGATGATAACAAATTGGGGATAGAAATTTATGTTCCATGTGGCAAATGGTGAAAGGATATAGTACAACAGATAATACATCTATTTCCTCGCATAGTTGGTTGCAATTCTGAAAGCTCTGGAAATCTCTAGCAACCCTCCTCATAACTTGACAGATTCACTTTCTGCTATTCATGCTATAAGAAACTTATGAGAATGCATTAGACCTGATATAGCAGAAGAGATATTACTGGCAAATACTTACCTATGGCCCAGAGGATGATCTGTTCTAATAGCTTGGATACTTTCACATAGAAGGAAATGAAAAGGTGGATAAAGAAGCTAAGAAAAGTAGAAATATTAAAAACCAGATAAATGTTAGGATGAGTAAAACAGAAATCAAAAGCTTAATTAATAGAAAAAATAACTAGGAATGGACCGTATAGTGGGATGGAAGTCTGAAGGGCAGGCATGAATATAAATTGTTCAAGGGGAAGCTGTTGGACCCAGAATAATAACAGCTACTTTTAAAACAGCTAAAAAGAAAATACATGTAAATGTCATCCAATGTTATGCACCAACTAATGACAAAGAAGAGTCTGTGAAAGAAGCATTTTAGACTACAGGAAATTATGGATAAAGTAAAAAGAAGAGACATCACAATTTTGATGGGTGACATGAATGCAAACTCCGCCAATGCTGGTCCCAAGCCCGGATGAAAAAGGAGGAGGGCGGCCTGCATGGAGGCCGTAAGGAGGCAGCGCCTCCACCATGCAAAGGCACAACAGGCCAATCACCTGTTTGCTTTAAATCATAATTACGCGAACTACAAGAGAGAAAACCGGACTGATTCTAAAGGCGATGAACTGGAACGGACTACGGACTACGACTTATGGAACTTGGAATACAAGAAGTATAAATGGGAAGGAAGAGGAGCTGGTGGAAGAGATGAGGAAAGCAAAACTAGAAATCCTGGCTATAACGGAAACGAAGAAAAAAAAGGACAAGGAGTCATGGATCTCGATGGCAACACGTTGCTCTACAGTGGTGTACCCATATCTGAAAGAGCTAAAGGGGGCGTGGGTTGCATTGTGGCCCAAAATCAAAAAGATAGTATCAAGGGATGGAACTTTGTCTCGGAGCGCATTATGGTTGTAAAACTAAAAGAAGGAGAAACCATAGTCAACCTGGTCATAGTGTATGGGCCAAATGAGGATGAGAGAGCAGAGGTCAAGGAGGAATTCTTCGAGCTGCTTCAAAGGACAGTGGATGACTGCCTAGATGAAGTTATTATGCTCGGAGATTTTAATGCCAGAGTTGGAAATGACCATGCTAGATGGGGTGGAGTTATCGGAAGATATGGAGAAGATACTCTCAATGACAATGGAAAGCGACTCCTTAGATTCTGCAGTGAGCAGAATCTGATCATTACAAACACAAAGTTCCCCCATAAGCGCATACATGCATACACTAGATGTGAACCAACCAAGAATGAGAAGTCAGTGATCGACTATGCCATTGTTCGGAGAAGCTCATTCAGATATGTCCGAGATGCAAGAGTCTGGAGGGGGCCAGAGATTGGAAGTGATCACTACCTGCTAACAATCAAACGAACAACTGAAAGAGTTGCTCAGCCTAGGAACTGCCCAACATCACGCAAGAAACCAAGTAAACGAGCAGGAGAAATGAGCATTAGGACCTACAAGCTTAGAGAGCCAGAAATTAAGACCAGATATCAGGGGCTTATTGCTACAGCAGTGAGCAACACAGAAGAACGACCTGATGACTTGGAAACCCTCTGGAATAAATTCAAGGATATCATAAAGACAGCTGCTGCAGAAGCATGCGGTGAAGTCCGACTTGGGGAACCAGAGAAAGAGGACACCTTGGTGGACAGAGGAAGTCAAAGAGAAAATAAGAGAGAAGAAAATGGCATGGAAACAATACTTGGGAGCTAAAAAACACAACAGGACAAATGGAAAAATATAGAGAATATGTGACACTCAGAACAGAAGCAAAGAACAAAGTGCTAGCAGCAAAACAGAAGTCCTGGGAAGAATTTGGAGAAAAGCTAGAAAAAGATGCACAAGAAAACCAGAAATTGTTCTATAAGACCCTAAAGAACATGAGGAAAGAAAAACAATGCCCTCTCAAATTTATAAAGGACAAGCAAGGCAAATTGCTTACTGCCCCGAAGGAAGTAATGGAAAGATGGAAAGAATATTTCTCAGAACTCCTGGATGGTGAGCATGATGAAGCATCAGAAATAATAAACACTAGCACAGAAGAGAAAACCAATGATGGTAAAGATGGAAGAACTGAGGGCAGCACTGGAGAAAATCAAGATGGGCAAAGCAGCAGGGCATGATGGTATAACACCAGAAATGGTTAAGTACATGGGAGCATCAGGCGACCTATTACTCTTAAAGGTCCTACAGGCAGCATGGTGCAACAAGACCATACCAAAGGATTGGGAGATTGCCATCATAACACCAATTTTCAAAAAGGGTGACAATCGACAATGTGGAAACCATGGAGGCATATCCCTTCTCAGTGTCCCTGGTAAAATCTACTCTAGAATCCTAGAGCAGAGACTCCGACGCCTAGCTGAGCCACAATTGGATGAGGTCCAGTGCGGATTCCAAGCAAACCGAAGTACTCAAGACCTAATCTTCACACTCAGACAGCTGAGTGAAAAGGCCCTTGAGTATAAGAGTGAGATCCATCTTTGTTTCATAGATCTGGAAAAGGCGTTTGACAGGGTCCCTTGGAGCAAACTTTGGGACTGTTTGGCAAGGAAGAATATTCCAGCACCTCTGATTCATGCTATACAGAGCTTCTACAAGTCTTGCAGAAATTATGTGAGGACAGCAAACCATAAGTCAGAAGAGTTCAGGACCACCACTGGTGTAAGACAAGGTGATATCCTATCACCTTACCTCTTCATACTCCTTATGGACGATGTCATCAAGGCATGTAAGGAGAGAACAAGAAAGTATTCAGTGGGGTACTGGAAGATGAGACAGGTCTATATTTCGGAGATGGCATTTGCTGATGATGTTGCCCTGATTGCTAAATCAGAGGCACATCTCCAATCCAACCTGCAAGTCTGGAAGGAAGAGCTGGAGAAGAGAGGGATGGTCATAAGCAGCTCTAAAACAAAAATCCATGGTGATATCACGAGAAGAAAGAAAACATCAGATTAAGTTGGGAGAACAGGTCCTGGAGCAGGTCGACCACTTTAAATATCTCGGAGCTATTATAGACCGAAAGGGAGGCATCAAAGAAGAGTTGGCCACTCGAAAAGCAGTGGCTGGGAGACTTTTTCAGGCCATAAATCGTGGATTCCTCAGCAAGAAAGAGGTTGGTAAGAAAACGAAGATGGCTGTATACCGCTCCACCTATGTCCCAGTCTTGACATATGGATGCGAGTCGTGGGCAATGACTACAACCCACAAAAGCCAGATCCAAACCTCAGAAATGAGGTATCTGAGGAAAGTGGTTGAAGTAACAAGAAGAGACATGGTCCGCAACCAGACGATCCGTCAAGGCCTAAAATCCCATCCGCTGCAGACCCAAATAGAACAGTCCCAACTAAGATGGTTTGGCCATGTCTGCAGAATGGGAGAAGATCGGCTACCACGACAAGCATGGGAAACAAAGAGCCAGGGATCCAGACCTCCAGGACGACCCAGAGTCCACTGGGAGGACAACATTAGACAATCTTTGAAGGACCGAGGACTAGAATGGAACCAGGCCAGGAAGAAGACAGCTGATAGAATGGTCTGGCGCTCTCTCTTCCAAACCTCTACACCTCACGGTAGAAGGGGAACGACTAAGTAAGTAAGTAAGACATGAATGCAAAGATAGGTACAGTCAACACCGGATTTGAAGAAGTCATGGGAAAACATGGGCTAGGAATAATGAATGAAAATGGGTAACCATTCTCAAACTTCTGTGCTTCAAATCAACTGGCTGTAGGAGGAAGCATGTTTCCACATAAGAGAATACACAAGGTAACATGGATATCACCAGCCCATAGAACAGAAAATCAGATTGATCATATATGCATAAACAAGAAGTTTAGATCATCATTGCAGGATGTAAAGGTATATAGAGGAGCAGATGTGGCATCAGATCACCACCTTCTGATAGCCAAAGTAAAAATGAAACTCAAGAGTATGTAACAACGAAAAATTATAGACAACGATTTAATGTAGGACATCAAAGAAATCAAGAGACAAATTTGTGGTCACAATATCCAACAAATTCCAAGTGATGCAACAGCTGGAAGATGTAGAGAATACAGAAGACTATTGGCAGCAAATCAAAACGGTATGGAAGGAGACATGTGAAGAAATACTGGGGAAAAGGGAAAGACAACAAAAAGCATGGATAACAACAGAAACCATCAATAAGATAAAAGACAGAAAAAAAAACAAGAAAGCAGATTTAAACACAAGCAAAACCAGAAGTTCCAAAGCCAAGGCTCAAGAAGTGTACATAGAAGCAAACAAAGAAGTAAAAAGAAGTATCAAAAGAGACAAAAGGAAGTATATTGAGGAGTTGGCAAGAGAGGCAGAAGATGTTGCAGCCAAAGGAAATATGAGAGAACAGCTTACAGAACCTTTTGGGATAAGAACAGGAGTGCGACAGGGATGCCTCTTGTCTTCGTTTCTTTTCTTACTAGCAATAGACTTCATTATGAGATCATCGACAACACACAGCAGAAATGGTATCCAGTGGACTCTGACTAAGCAGTTGGATGATCTGGATTTTGCTGATGACTTGGCTCTTCTGTCCCATAACCGTAATCAGATGCAGAACAAATTGAAAACACTAGATGAGAGGTCACAGCAATTGGGTCTGAAAATACACAGGGAAAAGACAAAAATAATGAGAATAAATGCAGGTAATGAAACAGGGTTGAACTTGAAGAAACACCAATACAAGATGTAGAATCGTACACATATCTTGGCAGTAATATAGACAAAGTTGGAGGGACAGACAGCGATATCAAAATAAGAATACAAAAGGCAAGATGAGCTTTCATTGCATTGGGAAATATATGGAGATCAAGAGAAATCGGATCCAACACGAAAATAAGAATCTTCAACTCAAATGTGAAGTCAGTCCTATTGTATGGCTCTGAGACATGGAGAACAACAACAAAGACAACAACCAAAAAGCTACAGACTTTCATAAATGGGTACTTGCGTAGAATATAGGGATTAAAATGGTATGACAATGTTACCAAAGTGAAACTGAGGACAAGAACTAGACAAGTGCCAGTGGAATAAGAGATGAGAAGAAGACGATGCGATGGATTGGACACACACTGAGGAAACCTGTTGATATCATTACAAGGCAGTCCTTGTTCTGGAACCCCCAGGGCAAGAGAGGCAGAAGTAGACCAAGAAGCACATGGAGAAGAGAGCTGGAAACAGAGGTGAAAATGATGAGGAGAACGTGGAAAGAACTTGAGATGATGGCACGTGACAGGAGGACTTGGCATGTGTTTGTTGAAGGCCTATGCTCCTTTGGGAGTGGAGGGTTATGAATGAATGAAAGGGGAGGTTTCACTCATATTTTGGCATTTCATTTAAAAATTATCATTTTAACAATATTGGTGCTACAGTTTAGTATCACCATTTTTCTACCTAATGCTATGTTTTTTATTGCAGTTTTCAACTTAAAAATATTTAAAATTAATTTTTCAAATACGTATGTTCAGCCACAAATCAGCTAATTATATATTCAATAACATTATTTTGTTATAACTTATTTTTATTTATTAACATATTTTAATACTTTTTTTCGGTATTTAGTCAAGCCAGGACATTAGATTGAAATTGTTAACAGTTATGAACCTTAATGTGACAGTGGGAAGATGATGTGTGAAGAAGAATAAGAATTCATGTGTAATGTTGTCGTCACTCTCTCTGACCTACTTTCACACACGTACCGCAGTCACAGAAAAACTCTTGATGACAGGGGTCCCACTTTTATTAATGAAACCCTATCAGGTAGCATTTGAAGCCTACAGAAAACAATGTTGTCCACAAGTTTATTTTGTAGGTAATTCCCATACAACACCATATAACCAAGCTATTTAGGTATTCACTACGTAACAACATATAATAACCCAGCACAGACTGCTGGATTCTCTATGTCGTTAGTTCTCTTAGCACAGACGCAACAATGCAAAAGCCCAAACCTCAGTTATCGTACGAGGGCGCGTTTTGCACAAGAACAATCTGGCTACTTCTCAGCTCTCTGGCTGAAGCCTCTCACTGTTTCAGTTTAAATCCTACCTATACTCCCCGGTACCTTATGATAGCCACGTCAAAAAGCTCCGCCCATCCCTCTAGGGAGCAAATCAGGAGTCCTATGCTCAGTATGGATGACATGAGATCACATCTTAGTAAAGATTATCTTCCTAGACACTTACAATTCAAGGTCCGCCCACTTGGTTACATTCCTACGATATCTCTTGCCTGGAGTCACACCTGTCACTGTTTTGCGCTTAAAAAGGTGGTCTTCCTCTGGCGTCAGACAGCGCCACGATGTCTAACAACTGAGGGCTGTCTCCCATTACATATTCTGTGTCTCACACGTCTGTCTTCTTCACGGATGGCGAAGGTGTGTTTCGTTTAAAACGCCCATTCCCATGTGAGAATGCCAACATGAGCACAAATTCACACCGTAGACAAGATCGACTAATTACTCAGTCTAATATTATACCTTTCTGGCCACACCGTCACATTAACATAAAATAACATTTCATTGGCTGAAACTTCCCATGATGGTCAAAAAGCGCCAGCTTCAACCAATCAGAATCAAGCTTACATTGGGCTAGACTGGCTCGAATGTTTACACCTTACATGCTTCCTCTAGCATTGCGAAGTCGAATTTGCGAGGTTACTATCAGATTTATAGTGATTTCTTATTTAATAAAATGGATTGTGTTAATAAATCAGCAGCATCAGGTAAAATAAGGAAGGATATGCCCATTAAGAGAAAATTTAGAGGTAACAGGTATTCTGGTTCTCTTAAACAACCGAAAGTCACAGCCACATGTCAGACAAATGAACTATCGTCAAACTGTCATTCTCTATCTGCTGAAAGTTAAACAAATCTGCATCATTCTGCTAAATAAATAGTGTTACTTCTACAGCTGTGAAACACACTGAACCTGAAACTATTGAAGGATACAGAATTATCAGCATTGAACGTGTCTTGGAGTTTGTTAAAAAGTTCCCATGGGCAAAGTGTTCTGTTGTTTTTCTGTTGTCTAGTGTTCTACTTCTTTATTTCTTACGAGTGTGTGAAAACATACCTTTATGTTTGTCTAATATTTATTTACTGTTTACAGGCCTCAGGTTTCCCTTCCTTATGTGTTAGCAAAGTGTTTGACATCACCTGTCAATATGAGCAGTGAGCAGAACCAGTTTACAGAGTCTTTATACACAGTGAATGAGACTCACTATGGCCTGTCAAGCTCATTTACTTTCACTTGTATATTTTGTTGTGAAAGTTTTCAACTATCTTCAATCTGCTGAAAATATAAATTTAAGGTTCCAGATGTCAATGTTTAGCATAGGAATAAACAAAGTAAAAAGTAAACGTTTTCTGACAAATATGAATATGCCTCCACCAGTAGCATCAGCAACACACAGTGAGTTGAAAAGGAAAATTTTGCATGCTACAAAAAGATGTGCAGAAGAAAGTATGGAGTCTGCTGTCAGAGAATTAAAATCAGATGTTAAGACAAATGAAGTTACTGTGTCATGTAATGGCACCTGGCAACAGAGAAGCTTCTCAAGTAAAAATGGCATAGCAACAGTTCTGTCTGTGAACCCAGTGAGAGCAGCAAAAGTTGTTGATGTAGAAATTTTGTCCAAATACTGTAATGCTTGTAGTAAGGCTAAAAAGAAATACAAAACAGATGAAGAATTTGCAGTGTGAAGGACAGGTCACAAATCATGCCAAAAAAATCATGAGGGTGTCTCTGGTCTGATGGAATCAAATGGAATGATTAATATTTTTAGAAGATATGAGGAAAAACATGGTTTGAAGTATGTAAAATATCTTGGAGATGGGGATTCAAAAAGTTTTAAATCTGTTGCCGAGGCAAAACCACAAATGTATCCTGGACTTCAAATCAAAAAATTAGAATGCTGCGGCCATGTTCAGAAACGAATGGGATGACATATCCTTGATAAAGTTGCAGAATGTAAAGGCAAGCAGTATGAAGAAGATGGGAAAAAGTATAAGGGTATTGGAAATTTTGGAAGGTTAACAAAGAGTGCTGTTATGAGAATACAAGGTCATTACGGTGCCGCAATAAGAGGAAATATTGGTTCAATTTCCAATTTTTTTAAAAAGAGAGTAATGGCCATTCTCAAGCATCGTGCTGGAGATTATGAAGATTGTGGAGATTGGTGCCCAATGGATATAAACAAGGCTAACAAAAACAGGCTGCCTAAATTTGTCATTAAAGAAATTCAGCCTGTGTTTGATGAATTGTCTTCAGACTTCTTCTTGTCAAAATGTCTTCATGGAGGAACACAGAATTCTAATGAGTCTTTCCACAATCCGATCTGGAACAGATGTCCCAAAGCAGCATTTGTAGGAAGAGACAGATTAGAACTTTCAGTTTATGATGCTTTGATAGTTTTCAATGATGGAGAACTTGAGAGAAGAAGAATTTTTGAAAATCTTGGTCTATCTTTTGGGAAATACTGCTTCAAAGGATTTTCTGGTTTTGACTCGGCACGAGTCTCTGCTTCCCTAAGATCATATGATATGAAAAAAGCAGAATACAGGCACAGAAAATCTTTCCTGGATCATAATTATACCAACAAAGATAATGGAAATGCAGGTGGTGGATTCTAATGTGAGTCTGACAGTTTTAAGGCATGTTTTCCCTGTATTTTGCAATTTTCTACGATATTGTTTTTCAGCAATTTTGATGACATTATGTCAGGATTACTCAAAATATTTTAAAGCTAAAGTCTTTAAACTTTTCATACTGTGATCTCATGCTGTAGTGCTTATTCCCTGCTAATTTTAAAAGTATAAACCTGTAGCTTTTTGATCAGTGAATTTTTAAAGTATCTCTAACCCTGTATTTTTATCAAGAAAAATGGGTCTAATTTTGGAAAATTCATAAAAAAATCACTCAGTTTATAAAGATGAAACTAGAAGAAAGCCTTGAGAATGCTGTGATCTATGTGCAAGTTGCACACGTTAAAAATCCAATAGCAGTTGGAAAATCGTAAAGAGTAGGCCTATCAGGCCACTGCCCTGGCAAAATTTAAAAATTAGAAACCTACCTACCACAAAATATTTATATACACACATTGGGATTCTCACCAGTGCTATGGAGTTCATGTACTGTGCTGAGATCCTCCTTGTGTGATCTAATGGAGGAGATCGGAGCACTGATGGAGTTTTCTATGAGCAGTGAAGATAAACCTTAAACCCAAAACAAACCAAACCAGAAGTAATTTAGATGGTCCCAGAAACTTCTACTTATCTGGACTACACTGTAAAATGTTTGTAGTTATCACAACTTACATCTCTACATCATCTTCTACCACCTTAGAGTTTTTAGTTATCACAACTTACATCTCTACATCATCTTCTACCCCCTTAGAGTTTTTAATCGTTTTTAGGATTTAAACTTTGTTGTATATTTATATGAAACATAATTTTTTTTTTCCAGACTCCAAGAAATAGTCTAACACAGTTCCCATTTATGAATGAAAAGATGAAACTGGAGCAGTATTGTAAAGTGATTTTTTTTTCTTTTCTCTTTTGTTATTATTGATGTACTAATTCTTCATAATTTTGACCCCTACACATTTTTTTTTCAGGTTTTCAGGTTCAGGTTGCTAAAAATTATGGAATAGATTAAATGTTTCTAGTGGTTCTAAGAAAAATCATGTATTGTATTTGTTTTTTTTTTTTAGAATATAGCCCTTATCTTCTGATTTTTTTTCCAGCAGGATGAAGGGAATATTGAAAATGACATCTCTGGTCTGGCTGTCAAGATGAAACAGGAACAAGATAATGAGGTAACATTTTTACTTTGCATACATACATTTAATTGAGCTTATTTCAAGAAGATAATATATGAAAGTTTCCTATTATGTGTACAGCTTTGATCTCTCTTTGATGTGTACATTATTTGTACTGCAATAATGCAGTTTAAGATATCCTGCTATGGTCCATCACTCTTTCTTCTCAGACTTCAAGTCATGTTGAGACTACAGCTGCATTCAGTGGTGAAAAAATAAAACTGGAATCAGGTTATGAGGTAAGTTCTTTATTTGTTAATTTTTTTTTTAGTAAAGTATCAGTCTGCCTTAGTACACTCATTTATTGAACAGATCTACACTTGCAATATTGCATCAAACAGCTAAAACCTTATCATGATCATAATATCCTATGAGGGTAGCTTATGTGATTATTTTCCTCCACGACCCACAACCGTTACTAGTTTGTTGTAGCACTGGAGAACCACATATTCTTACTGTTATTGAAGATGATGTATTGTAAAGTTTGTTTCTCATTTTCTAGAATGATGCTTTAGTGGGGCTGTTCTAGGAATTAGCTTAAATGTGATGCTAATATAGTGCCCACGTGTTTGAATGTTTCTACTTGTTACATACTGGTACTTTTATATTTATTTAACATTCTGTTTCATACCAGCAGAGACTGCATTGGCTTTATCGGAATGAAAAATATTTTCTATTTCCTGCAATCCTCCGATGACTGAATTAAAATTAATTAAGACATTTTATTTTTAAATTTTGAATACAAAGCTTTGCTAATTATTTATTGTAATGCACAAACAATATGAAATAATAATTATGTCAAACACAGTGATCAATACATACATCTAACCCAACATAGTGTTGTTGTTGTTTAACTAGGGGCTGCTGAGCATCTTGCTGTTATGCAGCCAACACCAAGACTCTGTGGTATTATCTACACTGTAGATTTAGACTTGTTCTGTGACTTTTCTGCCATTCTGAAATGTGCTTAGTTTAAGTCATGAGCTCCAGTTTCTCCAGCTTCTTCTTTGATCCTTAGCTGCCAACTGTCGAAGCAGTCAGTGGTCATCACGCCTGGTGACATCTTGTAGGGTGTTGCTGTCATTTTTGACGGAGTCATCTGTCAAGTTATTTGCTTATGTTTTTATCATAAGAATAATTGTGTCTTTACCTGCGATGTCAGGTTGATTAGGGGTTGTCTTCCCTTGTTTATTCATTCATTGTGTTTGACCTTTAGGGTCAAAGGTAGACAGTTCTGGCGTATGCCCATAGGCAGGGTTTTTTTAAGTGGGAGTTGAGTTAGACTTCCGGCAAGCCGTGAAGTGTCCTGGGTTTTCTGAAGGGACCAAGGGTCCATTGTGTTTTTCGGGGAGAATCTTCGAAGTGACTGCGATGGCAGTTTCCCCCAGTGAATCTCTGTGCGTTGGAATGACAGCAGAGTTCCTTATTATGTTCTGTGGATTCGGTTACAGGTAATACCGACTTTTTCCATTACTATGCTTTCGGTGGCAGAACATGTTAGAAGATTGCCTAGTCTGTGAACTGCAGCTCACCGATCCTCCATTTCAGAACTTATATTTTGTGCTCGAGGTAGCCATCCAAGACTATTAGTCTTTATATTGTCCAGAAATCCAGTGACGAAGATATATTGTGGGAACCGCAGATTGGCGGTATTTATGTCTACAATAAGCATTACTGCAGGGTTGATGGTAACCTGCTTATCAGAACGAGGACCGTGTTTTCGGCTAATGTACTACAGCCTAATACAGTGCAATTGGCGGGGAATGCCAAGTTGCACCTATGTGTCAAAGTGATTAAGGTATCTGACGCGTTTAGTCAGTGATACCAGGGCGACGCCACGAACTGTCATTATTGAAGAACATTGTATTGACCATGCACGAATATTCAAATGTTTACCAGCTTGTTGAATGCCTAATGTATACCTATCGATTTCCGGTCAGCATGACCTTGTTACACTGACTGTTCCTGTTGATACCATGTGTGTTCTCGTCAATAAATGTTTTGAAACGTGCCTGCAGTGTCCAAGCATCCTTGACTACTGCATGTGAGTGTATGGGTTGCAGGGTCTACATATATACGAGCCTAAACACATTCGCGCCTTCATTCGCACCCACACTCAGTTCATCATACGCTCGCACTACACACCTAACAACATGTATACTGTCTTAGGCCAGTGATCACCTCAACAAGAGAAAAAGACAGTTACATTTCTGGTGGACCAGATCTGTGGGTTTAAAAAGAACAGAGCGAGCAATTAACATTATTGGTGACATTAATGGATCCAGAAATTTACATTTCTGGTTGACCAGCTGATGGGGCTATATAAATCATCCTATACAGCACTCCAGCCTTAAACAGACCCCACCAGGCTATTTACAGTTGCTGTTACATGTATGATGTCTCCAGTGTTGTCCAGAAATTTACAAGAAGGACAAGTACACATTACATTTCTGATCTGTGGGTCTAAGCTACACACTGGACAGCTATAACACACATCGCTAATTCTACACTTGCAAGTTTTGGCTACAACAGGACAGAAATAGGTCATCAACTGTTGACCCAGATAAACAGTGCTAGCATTTATGTTATAATGCTGCTTGAACAACAACAGGACAAATACTGAAGTTGGCATCGAGGCGTTTGCTATGTGGACCATAGCTGCATAGAAGGCGAGTCCCTATTGTGAACAGTACTGCTGGTTGTTACACGTTGCAGTCAACAACAGACTTTTCTATGTCCGAGCATTCAAGTTACATTGTTCGAGGTCAAGTGTTTGTAAACAGTACGTGGAAATTGTAAACATTCAATGTGCAAGTCCTAAGTCGAGAAGGTCATAGTAACTTTTGTTCGTGAATACCACTTTATGCTACAGTGGATTTGACATTCAGTGCGCGCTTGACATTTTGCGCGCTTGACATTTTGTTTCTGTGTTCGCAAGGAGCAAGAAATTTACTTTAGTTTCAGCTGTGACTGAACTTGTTCTGCAACACATTGAAATACTGATTGCTATATATATGTTTATGTTACTTCTACTGTTTTTGTGTATTTTTCTTGTGTTTTTTCTGCGGGTTTTCGGTTGGTGGGTCTTACAGTAAATATGCCACTTAATCGAGGGTTACTGTAAGCGTTCTGTAGGGATTGCAATTTTCTTAATTGAAATTTGCTAGCGACTTTTGTTGCTATTTTTTTTTTTTAGCTGTGATGACATGAGTTAGTGTTGTTTTCGTTATTTTTCCGTTCTTTGATTTTCGATTAGTTTTGTTTGTATCTGTTCTTCTCTCATTCCTTCCATTTATTTCTTTACACCTTTTCGTTTATAACAGTGTTGCCATTTGTCTTGTTTATTTTTTCGCGGTCATCATTACACATTTGTGTAACATTTTCTTTACTTTTTGCTGTATTGTTTATTTGACTTCTGCGAACGTTTTCGGTCATTGTTCTGTATCTTTGTCTTTGTATTTATGATTGTACTACATTATTGTCATACACAGTCTACATACATATACTTGGTCATGTATTATTATTATTATTGATAAGGTACACTCTTCATATAGAGATTGTTAATAAAATATTATTATATAAGATATTTATACAAGTTCTTTGATAAAAGACTTGTTATCCACAAAGATTGAGACAAGGTGAAATACATATTCAAGTTCTTTATAAAAAAGACTTGTGCCCATAGTGAGTGGGATATAAAGGAATTATTTTCCACAGGTACTCAAGTGATTTTTTGTTACATTATAAACAAGAGGACCATACAAAGTCTTTGTCTAAGACTAAGAGAGTGAAATAAAGTGAAGTGGGATAAGGTAATTAGTTAATTTTTTCAGGTTTCTGATCTCATTAGACAGAATGTCTACATTGGATTTCTTCATCCAGCAAGGGTTAACCCTTGGTAAGTCTGGTAAAGAATTGGAAGAATATTCATCTGCTCAATTCGCCATTGCATTAAAGTCAGAAGAAAAGAAACAAAAAGAGGAAATTAAATTGAAAGCAGAAGCTGAACAAAGGAGAGCAGAAGCTGAACTAAAGAAGCTAGATGCTGAGAATAGAAGATTAGAACTTGAAGAGAAAAGGTATCAAAGAGAAGCTGCTGCTGAGGAGAGAAAAGCTCAAGCTGTTGCTGAGGAGAGAAAAGCTCAAGCTGAGGAAAGAAAATTCCAGATGGAAATGGAAGACAAAAAACTTCAAGCTGCTGCAGAGGAGAAAAAAATTCAAGCTCAAGCTGCTGCAGAGGAGAGAAAACTTCAAGCTGCTGCTGAGGCTGAAATTAGAAAAATGGAACATGAGGAAAGAAAACAGAAAATGGAACTTGATGAAAGACTCGCAACTTTGGAGTTAGAGAAATTGAAATTGGCGAGTATGGGTGCTCAGCAAACAACTTCGAGTACGACAAAGGAGTTTGTTAATAGGATTAAATTGCCTCATTTCAATCCTTTAAAGGATGATGTAGCAGATTATCTAGATAGATTCCAATTTTTATGCGATACGCATAACATAAAAAAGGAAAAATATGTTGAACAACTGATGGAATTTTTTACAGGTGACACAGTGACTACTCTTATGACAATAGACGAACATGACAGGACTAATTATGATGTTGTCAGAGCAGCATTGCTAAAAAAATACCAACTAAAAGAAGAAGACTATCGTCTTCGTTTTAGGACAATGTTGCCAGAAAATGGAGTAGATTTCTCTGATTTTGTTACAAAAATACGTCGTACATTTACACGATGGGTTGAGTTGTCTCAGACTGAGAAAACATATGAAGGTCTAATGGACTTATTATTGCGAGATAAGGTTTTGTCATCTGTTAATGATTCTTTTCTTGAATTCCTTCATGAGCGTAAGCCTAAAAACTTAAAAGATATGGAAGAATACTGTTGTCAGTATGCCACTGCGCATCCCCATGCTACAGTTAGCAATTCTAAAGTGAAAGAAGGGTTGCCAGCTGCTTCGGCAACACCATATGGCCCTAATTTCAACAAAAAAAAATTTCAGGGTGCTCAACAAAACTGGAATAGGGGAAGTAATCAGAATTACACTCAGAAGCGGAGTAATCCAACACATGATGGTTCTTCGTCTATGAATTGGAGACAAGATGGTAGTTCTCGTAATTTTAGTGGTAATAATTTGAGACACTTTTGCAAAGGCTATCCAAATAATAACTATTCGAACTTTCGAGGTAATCATTCTCGACGTCAAGATTATGACGATGGTGAATTTAGAAACCGGGATTCAAACCGGAATGATGATTACAATAGGCAATATAATAACAATTACAGGGGAAATGATAGTCGAAATAATTACAGGGGAAATGATAATCGAGGCAGACCTAGATTTAACAAAAAAAGACCTTTCCAACAGGCAAACTCTGCACAACAAGAGTTTGATGGAGCCTGTAATACAGTAAATGATAGTGGTAACTCTAGGGCTATCACTGGTTGTGCTTTCGATTTTGGGAGAGCAACTGAATGCCCCCAATGCTTAACATTGTTCGACTCATCGACTGTATCTACTCTAAGTTGTGGTCACCCTCTTCCTGCTCTACCTGCTACAGTTGCGCATGATGGGAGAGGATCTCTCATCTTACATAAAGGTCTAATAAATGATAGGCTAGTCTCAGTACTTTTCGATTCGGGATGTACTACCGTCTGGGTTAGGGAGTCTCTGATAGATCCTTGCTGTGCCACTGGAAAAACAATCAAATGTGTTACATTTGGTGGTACTATGGAAAGTTATCCTACTGCTATTATTAGGATTGACACTCCCTTCTTCACAGGAGATGTCCATGCATGCCTTCTTCCTAATCCTATTGCGGATCTTATAATCGGTCGTATTCATGGGGTTAAGGAATGCACCCCGCAACAAATTTCTAGTTGGGAGGAAAAAACATTCAAACGGTCAATGCAGTGGTGACAAGAGCTCAAGCTCTTAATCCCCCAACTTCATCGGATAATAGTAATGAAGTTGATAGCCAAGACGAGCACTTGGTGATTTCCCATGACTCGTTTGTTAAACGTCAAGAAGAGGATCCTTCTTTGAAGAAATTCTTCCTTCTTGCAAAGAAAGGGAATCCCAATCAAAATACTAATCACAAATCGTATATTACTATGAAGAATGGTATATTGGTACAGATGGTACAACACTCGGACAAGTCTATGCACTCGCAAATTCTTGTGCCTAAGTGTATGAGAGCCTTAATTCTTCAGCATGCACACGATTCTCAGTGTGCTGGACACATGGGGTTTTCCAGAACTAAAACTAGAGTCCTTGCGTCCTTCTTTTGGCCATTCGTGAATAAAGACATCCGAATTTATTGCCGATCTTGCAAAATTTGTCAAGAGGTCAAGTCTAGAGGTCCGAGACATGCTGCTCCTATTCAGGCTGCAGATATTCCGATTCGGCCGTTTCAGAAAATGGCTATAGACATCATTGGTCCGTTCAAGATTAAGTCAGCCAGAGGACACCAATTTATCCTCACTTGCGTGGACATGTGCACGCGTTGGCCAGAGGCTATTCCTCTGAAGAGCATATCAACTGTCGATATCGCTGATGCTCTTTGGCTCATATTTTCTCATCTGGGATTCCCCGGAGAAATACTGTCGGACCACGGCACTCAGTTAATTTCGGATGTTATGTCTCAGGTAATGGCTACGCTAGACATTAAAAGGTCTCTCAGTAGTATTTATCATCCAATGTCCAATGGATTGGTAGAACGTCTTAACAGGACACTAAAGAACTTACTTGGCAAGATAACGGAGGATCATCCTGAAGATTGGGACAGGGTTTTACCTGCAGTCCTCTTTGCCTATAGAGAAGTTCCCAATGAGCATACAGGGTTTTCTCCTTTCGAACTTGTCTTTGGTGCGCAACCGTGCGGTCCGATGTCCTTGTTACACGATTTGATAACTTCTGATAATATTGACGATGATACACAATCGTCATATGAATATGTAATTTCTCTTAGAGAAAAGATTATCGAATCGTGCAGGTTAGCAACTTCATCTTCCGAATTTGCGAAAGAAAAAGCTAGGCGATTTGCTAACAAGAAAAGACTCCTACGTCAACTTTGTCCTGGAGACAAAGCATATGTCTTACTTCCCTCAAGAGAGAATAGACTTCTCATTTCATGGAAAGGTCCATACACTATAGTCTCCAAAATTTCCGATGTCGACTATATTGTCGATGTGGATGGAAGGCATAAAACCTTCCATATAAATATGCTAACATAGTTTATTGAACGTCCAGACTATTTGCAGCCTATTTTCCAGGCGATGGACGACTCTCCAGTCCAACATGGTCACATCTCATCCCTGTCCATTATACAGGATGAGGAAACTATTTTTTCTGACGTTAACTTACCTCTTCCTGCGATTCCACTGAATTCAACGGAATCGTGGAGGGACGTTACAATCTCTTTGAACTTGTCTTTTGAAAAGCAACGTCAAGTATCCTCGACGCTACAATCATATCAGGATGTCCTTACCGACATTCCTGGACACACAGATGTCATAGAACATGACATCATACTTACTGATCGTAATCCGATCAGAGTAAGACCATACCCAATACCTATTCATTTTCAAGCACAAGTCGAGAAAGAATTGGATGAAATGATTCAACTGCAAATAATTGAACCATCCACTTCAGCTTATTCTTCGTCGATAGTTACTGTTCGAAAGAAAGACAATAACATACGTCTTTGCGTTGACTATCGCAAATTAAATCAAGTTACGACGTTCGATGCTGAACCTATGCCGTTATTAGATGATCTACTTATTAGACTTTCTAAAGCTAAATTCTTTACTAAACTAGACTTGTCGAAAGGTTATTGGCAAGTCCCACTGACGGAACACGCCAAACCTCTCACTGCTTTTTCGACACCTAGGGGTCTGTTTCAATGGAATTTTATGCCTTTTGGGCTTATGAACGCCCCAGCGACTTTCGTGCGCATGATGCGACGAATTCTATCAGATCGTGCAGATGTCATCGCATATTTAGACGACATCTGTCTTTTCAGCGATACTTGGGAAGAACACTATTTGGGTCTAAAGGAATTGCTATCTACTCTACGTGAGCATAGTTTGACTGCAAAACCCTCTAAAGCTTTTGTTGGGTTTAGTGAAATTTCCTTCCTAGGTCATCGAGTTGTTCATGGTCTGTTGAAGACAGAGGACCAAAACATTTCGAAGATATTAAATATCTCGGTTCCGAAGACAAAAAAGCAAGTGCGTAGTCTCTTGGGATTGATACAATTCTATGGAAGATTCATTGAGAATCTGTCCTCCATTATGGCACCACTTTCATCGTTATTGAAAAAAGGTTCTCCTAATATGGTGCGTTGGTCCCAGGAATGCCAATCTTCATTGGATCAGGTTAAGAATTTGTTCTCATCTCATCCTATCTTAAGACTACCAACGATTGATAAGACTTTTGTTCTTCGTAGTGATGCCTCTTCCACTGGGATTGGAGCGGCACTAATGCAGGAATATTCAGGAACTCTGCATCCTGTAATGTATATTTCTAGGAAGCTAAATGCGGCAGAAAGGAATTACTCGGTTTTAGACCGTGAATTGTTGGCTATGGTTTGGTCCATTCTTAACCTACAAAGGTTCCTTCTGGGTGCGCATTTCTTTATGGAAACCGACCAAAAAGCTCTTACGGCTATGCAAAGTAAGGATTTGAAGAGCTCGAGATCTACTCATTATGCTATTGCTCTTCAGCCTTTCCATTTCACGGTGCGAGCTATCCGTGGTTCGGATAATGTGATGGCGGACATATTGTCCAGATGCCCACATGATTCCAGTTAAATCTTGTGTCCTAGTTTTTCCTGATACACTTTTGGACTTAGGTCTGTCCTTAATATCCTAATATGTTGTAATACAAATGTATTTGGATGATGTTTAGATAATTTAACAAATTTCATTTTGTCCATCCATCAGTGATATGTTGCTAATATAGCATTGTAATTCATGACATTTGTATATTGCTATAATTATAGTATTTAGTAATGTTTGATATATGATTGGTATTGCCAGCAACTTAGGTTTCTTTAATGGTACCCCCTTAGTTTGTTTGGCTTAAAGGAAATATTTTCTCCTATGTTGGGAGATGATTTGTATCCTCTTCAGACGCTTTGTTTATGCGTCTATTGTACCTGATATTAGGTTCATTTTTTCATGAGCACATAAGTGATACTTGTGCAATCTTGCTCATGGACATATTAAAAAAAAAAAAATTTCATTTTTTTTTTACAGGGGGGTTGTAGTAATATGTTGCTGTCATTTTTGACAGAGTCATCTGTCAAGTTATTTGCTTATGTTTTTATCATAAGAATAATTGTGTCTTTACCTGCGATGTCAGGTTGATTAGGGGTTGTCTTCCCTTGTTTATTAATTCATTGTGTTTGACCTTTAGGGTCAAAGGTAGACAATTCTGGCGTATGCCCATAGGCAGGGTTTTTTAAGCGGGAGTTGAGTTAGACTTCCGGCAAGCCGTGAAGTGTCCTGGGTTTTCTGAAGGGACCAAGGGTCCATTGTGTTTTTCGGGGAGAATCTTCGAAGTGACTGCGATGGCAGTTTCCCCCAGTGAATCTCTGTGCGTTGGAATGACAGCAGAGTTCCTTATTATGTTCTGTGGATTCGGTTACAGGTAATACCGACTTTTTCCATTACTATGCTTTCAGTGGCAGAACATGTTAGAAGATTGCCTAGTCTGTGAACTGCAGCTCACCGATCCTCCATTTCAGAACTTATATTTTGTGCTCGAGGTAGCCATCCAAGACTATTAGTCTTTATATTGTCCAGAAATCCAGTGATGAAGATATATTGTGGGAACCGCAGATTGGCGGTATTTATGTCTACAATAAGCATTACTGCAGGGTTGATGGTAACCTGCTTATCAGAACGAGGACCGTGTTATCAGCTAATGTACTACAGCCTAATACAGTGCAATTGGCGGGGAATGCCAAGTTGCACCTATGTGTCAAAGTGATTAAGGTATCTGACACGTTTAGTCAGTGATACCAGGGCGACGCCACGAACTGTCATTATTGAAGAACATTGTATTGACCATGCACGAATATTCAAATGTTTACCAGCTTGTTGAATGCCTAATGTATACCTATCGATTTCCGGTCAGCATGACCTTGTTACACTGACTGTTCCTGTTGATACCATGTGTGTTCTCGTCAATAAATGTTTTGAAACGTGCCTGCAGTGTCCAAGCATCCTTGACTACTGCATGTGAGTGTATGGGTTGCAGGGTCTACATATATATATACGAGCCTAAACACATTCGCGCCTTCATTCGCACCCACACTCAGTTCATCATACGCTCGCACTACACACCTAACAACATGTATACTGTCTTGGGCCAGTGATCACCTCAACAAGAGAAAAAGACAGTTACATTTCTGGTGGACCAGATCTGTGGGTTTAAAAAGAACAGAGCGAGCAATTAACATTATTGGTGACATTAATGGATCCAGAAATTTACATTTCTGGTTGACCAGCTGATGGGGCTATATAAATCATCCTATACAGCACTCCAGCCTTAAACAGACACCCCACCAGGCTATTTACAGTTGCTGTTACATGTATGATGTCTCCAGTGTTGTCCAGAAATTTACAAGAAGGACAAGTACACATTACATTTCTGATCTGTGGGTCTAAGCTACACACTGGACAGCTGTAACACACATCGCTAATTCTACACTTGCAAGTTTTGGCTACAACAGGACAGAAATAGGTCATCAACTATTGACCCAGATAAACAGTGCTAGCATTTATGTTATAATGCTGCTTGAACAACAACAGGACAAATACTGAAGTTGGCATCGAGGCGTTTGCTACGTGGACCATAGCTGCATAGAAGGCGAGTCCCTATTGTGAACAGTACTGCTGGTTGTTACACGTTGCAGTCAACAACAGACTTTTCTATGTCCAAGCATTCAAGTTACATTGTTCGAGGTCAAGTGTTTGTAAACAGTACGTGGAAATTGTAAACATTCAATGTGCAAGTCCTAAGTCGAGAAGGTCATAGTAACTTTTGTTCGTGAATACCACTTTATGCTACAGTGGATTTGACATTCAGTGCGCGCTTGACATTTTGTTTCTGTGTTCGTAAGGAGCAAGAAATTTACTTTAGTTTCAGCTGTGACTGAACTTGTTCTGCAACACATTGAAATACTGATTGCTATATATATGTTTATGTTACTTTTACTGTTTTTGTGTATTTTTCTTGTGTTTTTCTGCGGATTTTCGGTTGGTGGGTCTTACAGTAAATATGCCACTTAATCGAGGGTTACTGTAAGCGTTCTGTAGGGATTGCAATTTTCTTAATTGAAATTTGCTAGCGACTTTTGTTGCTATTTTTTTTTTTTAGCTGTGATGACATGAGTTAGTGTTGTTTTCGTTATTTTTCCGTTCTTTGATTTTTGATTAGTTTTGTTTGTATCTGTTCTTCTCTCATTCCTTCCGTTTATTTCTTTACACCTTTTCGTTTATAACAGTGTTGCCATTTGTCTTGTTTATTTTTTGCGGTCATCATTACACATTTGTGTAACATTTTCTTTACTTTTTGCTGTATTGTTTATTTGACTTCTGTGAACGTTTTCGGTCATTGTTCTGTATCTTTGTCTTTGTATTTATGATTGTACTACATTATTGTCATACACAGTCTACATACATATACTTGGTCATGTATTATTATTATTATTGATAAGGTACACTCTTCATATAGAGATTGTTAATAAAATATTATTATATAAGATATTTATACAAGTTCTTTGATAAAAGACTTGTTATCCACAAAGATTGAGACAAGGTGAAATACATATTCAAGTTCTTTATAAAAAAGACTTGTGCCCATAGTGAGTGGGATATAAAGGAATTATTTTCCACAGGTACTCAAGTGATTTTTTGTTACATTATAAACAAGAGGACCATACAAGGTCTTTGTCTAAGACTAAGAGAGTGAAATAAAGTGAAGTGGGATAAGGTAATTAGTTAATTTTTTCAGGTTTCTGATCTCATTAGACAGAATGTCTACATTGGATTTCTTCATCCAGCAAGGGTTAACCCTTGGTAAGTCTGGTAAAGAATTGGAAGAATATTCATCTGCTCAATTCGCCATTGCATTAAAGTCAGAAGAAAAGAAACAAAAAGAGGAAATTAAATTGAAAGCAGAAGCTGAACAAAGGAGAGCAGAAGCTGAACTAAAGAAGCTAGATGCTGAGAATAGAAGATTAGAACTTGAAGAGAAAAGGTATCAAAGAGAAGCTGCTGCTGAGGAGAGAAAAGCTCAAGCTGCTGCTGAGGAGAGAAAAGCTCAAGCTGAGGAAAGAAAATTCCAGATGGAAATGGAAGACAAAAAACTTCAAGCTGCTGCAGAGGAGAAAAACATTCAAGCTCAAGCTGCTGCAGAGGAGAGAAAACTTCAAGCTGCTGCTGAGGCTGAAATTAGAAAAATGGAACATGAGGAAAGAAAACAGAAAATGGAACTTGATGAAAGACTCGCAACTTTGGAGTTAGAGAAATTGAAATTGGCGAGTACGGGTGCTCAGCAAACAACTTCGAGTACGACAAAGGAGTTTGTTAATAGGATTAAATTGCCTCATTTCAATCCTTTAAAGGATGACGTAGCAGATTATCTAGATAGATTCCAATTTTTATGCGATACGCATAACATAAAAAAGGAAAAATATGTTGAACAACTGATGGAATTTTTTACAGGTGACACAGTGACTACTCTTATGACAATAGACGAACATGACAGGACTAATTATGATGTTGTCAGAGCAGCATTGCTAAAAAAATACCAACTAAAAGAAGAAGACTATCGTCTTCGTTTTAGGACAATGTTGCCAGAAAATGGAGTAGATTTCTCTGATTTTGTTACAAAAATACGTCGTACATTTACACGATGGGTTGAGTTGTCTCAGACTGAGAAAACATATGAAGGTCTAATGGACTTATTATTACGAGATAAGGTTTTGTCATCTGTTAATGATTCTTTTCTTGCATTCCTTCATGAGCGTAAGCCTAAAAACTTAAAAGATATGGAGGAATACTGTTGTCAGTATGCCACCACGCATCCCCATGCTACAGTTAGCAATTCTAAAGTGAAAGAAGGGTTGCCAGCTGCTTCGGCAACACCATATGGCCCTAATTTCAAAAAAAAAATTTCAGGGTGCTCAACAAAACTGGAATAGGGGAAGTAATCAGAATTACACTCAGAAGTGGAGTAATCCAACACATGATGGTTCTTCGTCTATGAATTGGAGACAAGATGGTAGTTCTCGTAATTTTAGTGGTAATAATTTGAGACACTTTCGCAAAGGCTATCCAAATAATAATTATTCGAACTTTCGAGGTAATCATTCTCGACGTCAAGATTATGACGATGGTGAATTTAGAAACCGGGATTCAAACCGGAATGATGATTACAATAGGCAATATAATAACAATTACAGGGGAAATGATAGTCGAAATAATTACAGGGGAAATGATAATCGAGGCAGACCTAGATTTAACAAAAAAAGACCTTTCCAACAGGCAAACTCTGCACAACAAGAGTTTGATGGAGCCTGTAATACAGTAAATGATAGTGGTAACTCTAGGGCTATCACTGGTTGTGCTTTCGATTTTGGGAGAGCAACTGAATGCCCCCAATGCTTAACATTGTTCGACTCATCGACTGTATCTACTCTAAGTTGTGGTCACCCTCTTCCTGCTCTACCTGCTACAGTTGCGCATGATGGGAGAGGATCTCTCATCTTACATAAAGGTCTAATAAATGATAGGCTAGTCTCAGTACTTTTCGATTCGGGATGTACTACCGTCGGGGTTAGGGAGTCTCTGATAGATCCTTGCTGTGCCACTGGAAAAACAATCAAATGTGTTACATTTGGTGGTACTATGGAAAGTTATCCTACTGCTATTATTAGGATTGACACTCCCTTCTTCACAGGAGATGTCCATGCATGTCTTCTTCCTAATCCTATTGCGGATCTTATAATCGGTCGTATTCATGGGGTTAAGGAATGCACCCCGCAACAAATTTCTAGTTGGGAGGAAAAAAACATTCAAACGGTCAATGCAGTGGTGACAAGAGCTCAAGCTCTTAATCCCCCAACTTCATCGGATAATAGTAATGAAGTTGATAGCCAAGACAAGCACTTGGTGATTTCCCATGACTCGTTTGTTAAACGTCAAGAAGAGGATCCTTCTTTGAAGAAATTCTTCCTTCTTGCAAAGAAAGGGGATCCCAATCAAAATACTAATCACAAATCGTATATTACTATGAAGAATGGTATATTGGTACGGATGGTACAACACTCGGACAAGTCTATGCACTCGCAAATTCTTGTGCCTAAGTGTATGAGAGCCTTAATTCTTCAGCATGCACACGATTCTCAGTGTGCTGGACACATGGGGTTTTCCAGAACTAAAACTAGAGTCCTTGCGTCCTTCTTTTGGCCATTCGTGAATAAAGACATCCGAATTTATTGCCGATCTTGCAAGTCTAGAGGTCCGAGACATGCTGCTCCTATTCAGGCTGCAGATATTCCGATTCGGCCGTTTCAGAAAATGGCTATAGACATCATTGGTCCGTTCAAGATTAAGTCAGCCAGAGGACACCAATTTATCCTCACTTGCGTGGACATGTGCACGCGTTGGCCAGAGGCTATTTCTCTGAAGAGCATATCAACTGTCGATATCGCTGATGCTCTTTGGCTCATATTTTCTCATCTGGGATTCCCCGGAGAAATACTGTCGGACCACGGCACTCAGTTAATTTCGGATGTTATGTCTCAGGTAATGGCTACGCTAGACATTAAAAGGTCTCTCAGTAGTATTTATCATCCAATGTCCAATGGATTGGTAGAACGTCTTAACAGGACACTAAAGAACTTACTTGGCAAGATAACGGAGGATCATCCTGAAGATTGGGACAGGGTTTACCTGCAGTCCTCTTTGCCTATAGAGAAGTTCCCAATGAGTATACAGGGTTTTCTCCTTTCGAACTTGTCTTTGGTGTGCAACCGCGCGGTCCGATGTCCTTGTTACACGATTTGATAACTTCTGATAATATTGACGATGATACACAATCGTCATATGAATATGTAATTTCTCTTAGAGAAAAGATTATCGAATCGTGCAGGTTAGCAACTTCATCTTCCGAATTTGCGAAAGAAAAAGCTAGGCGATTTGCTAACAAGAAAAGACGCCTACGTCAACTTTGTCCTGGAGACAAAGCATATGTCTTACTTCCCTCAAGAGAGAATAGACTTCTCATTTCACGGAAAGGTCCATACACTATAGTCTCCAAAATTTCCGATGTCGACTATATTGTCGATGTGGATGGAAGGCATAAAACCTTCCATATAAATATGCTAACAGAGTTTATTGAACGTCCAGACTATTTGCAGCCTATTTTCCAGGCGATGGACGACTCTCCAGTCCAACATGGTCACATCTCATCCCTGTCCGTTATACAGGATGAGGAAACTATTTTTTCTGACGTTAACTTACCTCTTCCTGCGATTCCACTGAATTCAACGGAATCGTGGAGGGACGTTACAATCTCTTTGAACTTGTCTTTTGAGGAGCAACGTCAAGTATCCTCGACGCTACAATCATATCAGATGTCCTTACCGACATTCCTGGACACACAGATGTCATAGAACATGACATCATACTTACTGATCGTAATCCGATCAGAGTAAGACCATACCCAATACCTATTCATTTTCAAGCACAAGTCGAGAAAGAATTGGATGAAATGATTCAACTGCAAATAATTGAACCATCCACTTCAGCTTATTCTTCGTCGATAGTTATTGTTCGAAAGAAAGACAATAACATACGTCTTTGCGTTGACTATCGCAAATTAAATCAAGTTACGAAGTTCGATGCTGAACCTATGCCGTTATTAGATGATCTACTTATTAGACTTTCTAAAGCTAAATTCTTTACTAAACTAGACTTGTCAAAAGGTTATTGGCAAGTCCCACTGATGGAAAACGCCAAACCTCTCACTGCTTTTTCGACACCTAGGGGTCTGTTTCAATGGAATTTTATGCCTTTCGAGCTTATGAATGCCCCAGCGACTTTCGTGCGCATGATGCGACGAATTCTATCAGATCGTGCAGATGTCATCGCATATTTAGACGACATCTGTCTTTTCAGCGATACTTGGGAAGAACACTATTTGGGTCTAAAGGAATTGCTATCTACTCTACGTGAGCATAGTTTGACTGCAAAACCCTCTAAAGCTTTTGTTGGGTTTAGTGAAATTTCCTTCCTAGGTCATCGAGTTGGTCATGGTCTGTTGAAGACAGAGGACCAAAACATTTCGAAAATATTAAATATCTCGGTTCCGAAGACAAAAAAGCAAGTGCGTAGTCTCTTGGGATTGATACAATTCTATGGAAGATTCATTGAGAATCTGCCCTCCATTATGGCACCACTTTCATCGTTATTGAAAAAAGGTTCTCCTAATATGGTGTGTTGGTCCCAGGAATGCCAATCTTCATTGGATCAGGTTAAGAATTTGTTCTCATCTCACCCTATCTTAAGACTACCAACGATTGATAAGACTTTTGTTCTTCGTAGTGATGCCTCTTCCACTGGGATTGGAGCGGCACTAATGCAGGAATATTCAGGAACTCTGCATCCTGTAATGTATATTTCTAGGAAGCCAAATGCAGCAGAAAGGAATTACTCGGTTTTAGACCGTGAATTGTTGGCTATGGTTTGGTCCATTCTTAAGCTACAAAGGTTCCTTCTGGGCGCGCATTTCTTTATGAAAACCGACCAAAAAGCTCTTACGGCTATGCAAAGTAAGGATTTGAAGAGCTCGAGATCTACTCGTTATGCTATTGCTCTTCAGCCTTTCCATTTCACGGTGCGAGCTATCCGTGGTTCGGATAATGTGATGGCGGACATATTGTCCAGATGCCCACATGATTCCAGTTAAATCTTGTGTCCTAGTTTTTCCTGATACACTTTCGGACTTAGGTCTGTCCTTAATATCCTAATATGTTGTAATACAAATGTATTTGGATGATGTTTAGATAATTTAACAAATTTCATTTTGTCCATCCATCAGTGATATGTTGCTAATATAGCATTGTAATTCATGACATTTGTATATTGCTATAATTATAGTATTTAGTAATGTTTGATATATGATTGGTATTGCCAGCAACTTAGGTTTCTTTAATGGTACCCCCTTAGTTTGTTTGGCTTAAAGGAAATATTTTCTCCTATGTTGGGAGATGATTTGTATCCTCTTCAGACGCTTTGTTTATGCGTCTATTGTACCTGATATTAGGTTCATTTTTTCATGAGCACATAAGTGATACTTGTGCAATCTTGCTCATGGACATATTTTTAAAAAAAATTTCATTTTTTTTTTTACAGGGGGGTTGTAGTAATATGTTGCTGTCATTTTTGACGGAGTCATCTGTCAAGTTATTTGCTTATGTTTTTATCATAAGAATAATTGTGTCTTTACCTGCGATGTCAGGTTGATTAGGGGTTGTCTTCCCTTGTTTATTCATTCATTGTGTTTGACCTTTACGGTCAAAGGTTGACAGTTCTGGCGTATGCCCATAGGCAGGGTTTTTTAAGCGGGAGTTGAGTTAGACTTCCGGCAAGCCGTGAAGTGTCCTGGGTTTTCTGAAGGGACCAAGGGTCCATTGTGTTTTTCGGGGAGAATCTTCGAAGTGACTGCGATGGCAGTTTCCCCCAGTGAATCTCTGTGCGTTGGAATGACAGCAGAGTTCCTTATTATGTTCTGTGGATTCGGTTACAGGTAATACCGACTTTTTCCATTACTATGCTTTCGGTGGCAGAACATGTTAGAAGATTGCCTAGTCTGTGAACTGCAGCTCACCGATCCTCCATTTCAGAATATTTTGTGCTCGAGGTAGCCATCCAAGACTATTAGTCTTTATATTGTCCAGAAATCCAGTGACGAAGATATATTGTGGGAACCGCAGATTGGCGGTATTTATGTCTACAATAAGCATTACTGCAGGGTTGATGGTAACCTGCTTATCAGAACGAGGACCGTGTTTTCGGCTAATGTACTACAGCCTAATACAGTGCAATTGGCGGGGAATGCCAAGTTGCACCTATGTGTCAAAGTTATTAAGGTATCTGACGCGTTTAGTCAGTGATACCAGGGCGACGCCACGAACTGTCATTATTGAAGAACATTGTATTGACCATGCACGAATATTCAAATGTTTACCAGCTTGTTGAATGCCTAATGTATACCGATCGATTTCCGGTCAGCATGACCTTGTTACACTGACTGTTCCTGTTGATACCATGTGTGTTCTCGTCAATAAATGTTTTGAAACGTGCCTGCAGTGTCCAAGCATCCTTGACTACTGCATGTGAGTGTATGGGTTGCAGGGTCTACATATATACGAGCCTAAACACATTCGCGCCTTCATTCGCACCCACACTCAGTTCATCATACGCTCGCACTACACACCTAACAACATGTATACTGTCTTGGGCCAGTGATCACCTCAACAAGAGAAAAAGCAGTTACATAGGGCAACAATAAATTGATTCCACTTTGCTCGGTCGGTGGCCATCCTTCGTACAGTACCCCAACTCTGGGTCATACCTCGCATCTCAGCCTCCGCAGTCCTTCGCCAAATTGTTTTTTGGTTGGCCTCTCTTTCATTTTCCTTCAGGGGTCCATAGCATAGCTGTTCTTGTGATGGCATCGGGGTCTCTTCTGAGGACATGGCCAACCCAGCTCCAGCGTCTGCCAGCTATGATGATGTGCATGTCCTTTTGCTTGCTCCGAGTAAGCAAATCTTGGTCGGTGATGGTATTTGACCAAAAGATTCAGATAATGTTTCTTAGGCATGTTGTGTGAAAAGAGGACAATTTCTACATTTCCTTCTCTGTAACTCTCCAGCTCTCTGGGCCATAGAGAAGCACAGAAAGCACACAGCTCTGATATAATCCTAATTTTGTGCTTGTGTTGTACTGAGAGGACTTCCAGATGTTGTTTAGACTAAAAAAAGCTGTTCTTGCTTTGTTCATTCTGTTGTTGATGTCTTTGCTTGCTCCGCTGTCTGGTGTTACTACGCATCCTAGGTATGTGAATGTGTCTGTCTGTTCCAGTTGCTCTTATCAACCACTCTATTTTTAACAGTCATAGACTGGGTGATGCGCCAGACAACAGAGGGCAGTCCAAGAGGAATAAGATGGACAACATTTTCTACATTGGAAGATCTGGAATATGCAGATGACATTGCACTACTAGCACATTCACATCAACACATCCAGGAAAAAACGGATAGACTTAATAAGTTTAGCCAGCAGGTTGGCTTGACTATCAATTTAAAGAAGTCTGAGGTCATGACGCTCAATGTAAGCAACCCTGAGCCCATATCAGTAAGGAATCAGCAATTAGTACAGACAGATACCTTCACATACCTAGGAAGCATAGTAACACCAGACGGCGGGGCAGGCAAAGACATCAACATCAGAATGAATAAAGCAAGAACAGCCTTCTTTAGCCTAAACAACATCTGGAAGTCCTCCCAATACAGCACAAGCACAAAATTAAGATTATATCAGAGCTGTGTGCTTTCTGTGCTTCTCTATGGCGCGGAATGCTGGAGAGTTACAGAGAAGGAAATGTCGAAATTGTCCTCTTTTCACACAACATGCCTAAGAAAAATTCACCGAATCTTTTGGCCAAATACCATCACTAACCAAGATCTGCTTACTCATAGCAAGCAAGAGGACATGCACACCATCATAGCTGGCAGATGCTGGAGCTGGGTTGGTCATGTCCTCAGAAGAGACCCCGATGCCATCACAAGAACAGCTATGCTTAGGACCCCTGAAGGAAAACGAAAGAGAGGCCGACCAAAAACAACCTGGCGGAGGACTGTGGAGGCTGAGATGCAAAGAATGAACCAGAGTTGGGGCACTGTACGAAGGATGGCCACCGACCGAGCAAAGTGGAATCAATTTGTTGTTGCCCTACAAGACGCCACTAGGCGTGATGGCCACTGACTGCTTTGACGGTCGGCGGCTAAGGATCAAAGAAGAAGAAAAAGTTCCAGTTGCTGGTTCCTTACTGATATGGGCTCAGGGTTGCTCATATTGAGCGTCATGACCTCTGCCTTCTTTAGATTGATGTTCAAGCCCACCTGCTGGCTATACTTATTAAGTCTATCCGTTTTTTCCTGGATGTGTTGATGTGAATGTGCTAGTAGTGCAATGTCATCTGCATATTCCGTACTCCTGTCTTCACCTCAAAGGTTAGGTTGCTCTGCCCAACACTACACGTTAAGTTGGCTTAGAGGCTTTTTATGATTGACACTATGCAGCTTGGAATTCCATAAGCCCTCAATATTTTCCATAAACTGTCCTATGATACTGTCAAAAGCCTTTTCAAAATCAACGAAATTAATGTGCAGCTGTCTTTGCCATTCTGAGCACTGCTCTATAATGTTCCTGAGGGTAAAAAGTAGTATCTACACTCATTTTATCTTACCTGACTACCCAGATTGTAGTAGTATCTACACCTGTAGTATCTTAACTGCCTACCTAGATTGTAGTAGTATCTACACCCATGTTATCTTACTTGACTACCCAGATATATATACGAGTATCTACACCCAGGTTATCTTACTTGACTACCCAGATTGTAGTTGTATCTACACCCATGTTATCTTACCTGAATACCCAGATTGTAGCAGTATCTGCACCCATGTTATCTTACCTGACTACCCAGATTGTAGTAGTAATCTACACCCATGTAATCTTACCTGACTACCCAATTTATAATAGTATCTACACCCATGTAATCTTACCTGACTACCCAATTTATAATAGCATCTACACACATGTTATCTTACCTGACTACCCAGATTGTAGTAGTATCTACACCCATGTTATCTTACCTGACTACCCAGATTGTAGTATTATCTACACCTATGTTATCTTACCTGACTACCCAGTTTGTATGGATATTACATCACGTTATCTTACCAGATTCCCCAGGTTGTAGTAACAATCTGGATAATTCCTTCAACATATTATTGCTTGTTTGTAACTGTACCAAGCCTCCTGGTTCTTCTTCGGTGCTGCCTTGACTATGCCCCGATTCATCCAAGCAGCTGCAAAATCTGGCCTGCGGACGACATAATAGAATAAGGAGTGATTTTATATTTGTAACTTTAATGAAGGGGTATGGGCATGCAGGCTGACTGAAAAGTCACTTCCTATTGTGTATATCCTGTCACTCCCATCCAACTAGTTAATATGAAACAAACATCAAAACAAGAACAAACAACTGTATTTTTATTTTGCTAAATGCTTTGTTACATTAGTATTACAACCTTGAGATTTAGTTTGTTCAACACATGATGTCATGGAAGGCAGCAAATTTTTGCTGTCTCCTGTAATGTCAGTCTAGTAAGCCATTTTAGATTTTTTGTTTGTTTGTTTATTGTTTCTGGGAACATATAATTAAACAAAAAACTACAACTTATTTGTCAAACGGCAGTGAGTGCATATTGTTGTGATAATTGTGTCATTATATCTAGTATATACAAGTGAGGATATAAACATTTAAAACAGGACATGACTTTTTAATCACCGTGTCCAATAAAGGATTGAGATGGTGCTACTGTTGTCAAGAGATGACAAGAACCAGACAAGTGTCAGTAGAACAAGAGATGACAAGAACCAGACAAGTGTCAGTAGAACAAGAGATGACAAGAACCAGACAAGTGTCAGTAGAACAAGAGATGACAAGTGTCAGTAGAACAAGAGATGACAAGAATCAGACAAGTGACAGTAGAATAAGAGATGACAAGAACCAGACAAGTGCCTGTAGAACAAGAGATGACAAGTGTCAGTAGAACAAGAGATGACAAGTGTCAGTTGAACAAGAGATGACAAGAATCAGACAAGTGACAGTAGAACAAGAGATGACAAGAATCAGACAAGTGACAGTAGAACAAGAGATGACAAGAATCAGACAAGTGACAGTAGAACAAGAGATGACAAGAATCAGACAAGTGCCTGTAGAACAAGAGATGACAAGTGTCAGTAGAACAAGAGATGACAAGTGCCAGTAGAACAAGAGATTACAAGAGTCAGTAGAACAAGAGATGACAAGTGCCAGTAGAACAAGAGATGACAAGTGTCAGTAGAACAAGAGATGACAGTGTCAGTAGAACAAGAGATGACAAGTGTCAGTAGAACAAGAGATGACAAGTGCTTGGCTTGCATTTAAAGGATCGTCATATCTGATCCCAAGTTAGGAGTAAGAACATTCCTACCATCCAAGGGGCTCTCCAACTATGCAGAGCTAAAATACTGTACTCTGGTGCTGGGTTCTCCCAAAGAATTGTCACGTCTTACACAGCTCAGCTGTCCCTGCCTATCACTGTGTCCATAGTGAGATCCTCCTGCATGCAGTCAACCAGGTCAAAGCAAAAGAATTACATCTGCTGCTGAAGTGACTCATATGTGCTGTCTCTCTCTCAGGAAATGTCAAAGGGTATGAATGCTAATTGTTCCTGTTGCATGCTGGTTGTATACACGCAAGATGTATCTTCTTATATGTCCATCCCTTCTGGTCTTATGTTTGATGCCAAATTGTAGCAAGACTTTAGAATTCATCAATTGCAGTGTCATACTCTAAGAGATGATCATTAATTGTAATTACTGCCGCTCCAGTGCGCCCATTATGCGTGCTCTAGAAGCTAGTCTGTCAGTTGTTTCATTGCCATGTATCCCTGCATGACCAAGACAGTAAATCTAAACAAGTTCTTGAAGACTTGAGGCTTCTATGGAGGTTATCCATTTATGATGAAGCCATCCATTTTGGACTTTCTAAAGCATGGACTGAGAGTCTGACAGAATAATTGCCTTTATGTGTGATGCCATAATTGTTCGTATGTGAGGCTGCTAAGAATGTGACTTTAAGGTTTCATACATATAAGTAATAATTAATATTGAAGTGATATAAACTTTAGATTTGTGATGATCAAACCACCATTGCTGTGGTAGAATGTCTACTTTTAACATGACAACTACTTGTGTGCCACTGAATTAATTCATTTTATATATGGATTATAACTTTTTTTTCATGTACCTATATTTTAAGCTTACTAAATAATTCTCATTTTTTTTGTTTTCATGCCAGAATCATGATGGTCATAACTACACTAAAGACTGTGATACTCATGATCAGATAGTTGACATCATGGATACAGAAGCACCAAGAATTAAGAAAGTAGAACAACCTGGCTTTTGTGAAGATCAAGGTAATGAAATGGTAGTCATAAAGCTGAAATAATGCTTTTTAAAAAATACTTTTTAAAAATTTAATTTTGTTTTCTAATTGTTTTATTGATTTCTGAGAAACTAAATCTGAATTGTTAATTAAAAAATTTGTAAGATGAGAACGTCACTTAAGGTACCATACATAGAGATAATAGTGAATCTGCTCATGAACCTTTTGCCTTGTCATGTATTCACATTTATTGTCATAGGTCAGTACTCACACACACACACACACACAATTCTGAGACATCAGTAATATAAAACAAAATATTCACAGATAGTGTAATGGTTCATGTCATAACAAATTTGTATTGATTTAATTTTTTTACTCCTCAGAAGTTACACACTTTAACAAACACATCATTTACAGTATTTTGTCTTCTTGTAGTCAATCTTTTAGATGTTTGTGTTATTTGATCTGTGTTAATCTTTTCGGTGTCTATGTATTTTAGCGTATGTGTGTGTATAAATACTTATTATGAGTTTTCTGTTCATAAGGCTAAAGCAGCCTGACCCTCTCATTTTCTTTAAAATTGATTAATTGGAACTTTGTCACTGCCATTTAAACAACATATAAATTATTGATGTATTATTCTCCAACACCAGAGAAGTTGTTTTGTTGAAGTTTTTGTGGTAAAGATTTTTTTACAGGATGGGGTAACAGCCCAAAGCACAACCCTCCTTAGTCACTTGTTACAACATGCATGGTAGGAAACAGTGTTACTACTCTTTGCTCCTCTTCCGGGCCCCGGTAACACACTGGTGTTTGTTCCTATTTAGTGTCTCAGATTTTGTTATAAATTTAGGTGCCATATTATGTCAGCATTTTCACTTTGCTCATTAAAAAAAAAGGTAAAGGAACCCGTTACACGCCCATTGAGGCATATTGGGAATATGGTGTTAGGCCCATATTATCTTGACCGTCGGCACACTAGGGGTGATGTGGTCGGCATCACACCGGCCGCCTTAACCTTCCCAGAGTTGCTCATTATTTCTCTAATTATGTCTTCCCTAAAATAAAACCCCTTATGTTCATCATCTCTTTCAGTCTTCTACATAACCCATCTCTTACTACTTCCAATTTTGCCTTTGTCACTTTTATGAAAACTAGGTTCACCTGTCATCTTTACGCTTCCAATTTTGCCTTTGTCACTTTTATGAAAACTAGGTTCACCTGTCATCTTTACTTTATTCATAATTGCCATTACTACAAGTTTTACCCCACAGTTTTACTTTCCATTACAACTCTTCAGCCACCACACTTCATTCTAGGGAACAGCTCCTCATTAAACATACAGAGATTACATTTGTTTTTAAGTGTAGGCATTGTTTTCACTGCTTGCCACTCTCACCTCTTGTCTGACTTAAGTTTCCAACAATCCCAGCTACTATTTTTCTCACAGTCTCACCTCAAAAATTCATTTTTTACCTGTTTTATATTCAACCTTCTTTACAAATCACTTTATAATTTCTTACCTACCCAAAAGAAAGAATTACTTATTTCCACCCTACTACTACTGACATCCCTTACTCCTTCCATATTAATCAATCTCTTCAGGACAAAACAAATACACTGCATCAATAAAAGTCTTTCAAAGACACACTTTACATTAACAATGTATAATAAATTACACAAGATTCATAGTTTGTATTATTTACTTGGCCATACTGGTTGCTGTGAAGATTTACATTTTGCATAATTTATGATGTTATATGTATTCACTGAAATTTTACAAATTTATTACACGTTATAAAGGAGGTAGGTAAAGGATCCTGTTTTGCCCATTGAGGCATATTGGGAATATGGTGTTAGACCCATATTTTCTTAACCATATGGCACACTAGGGGTGATGTGGTCAGCATCACACCTGCCACCATAAACTTCCCACAGTTGCTCTGGTAGCAATTCATGAGGCTGGGTCAACCCTGAAGCCATTTGCGGTCTAAAAAATTCCACCTCAACTGGGGATTGAACCATAACCACCGAGCTTGGAAGCCAGTGCACTAACCACTGTGCTACCATGGCTCCCAGTAATGTCACAAACAAAAGTCAAAAATATTTTCCAGAATTAACATAACACAAATTTTGTAAAAAAAATTAACATCTGTTCACTCATGACATTGAGCAAAATTTGTAAACACTCAATAGAGACAAAGTAAATCTACGTAGACATTAGTGTAAACACTGAACAGAGGCAAAGTAAATCTATGTAGACATGAGTGTAAACACTCAATAGAGACAAATTAAATCTATGTAGACATTAGTGTAAACACTCAATAGATACAAAGTAAATCTATGTACACATTAGTGTAAACACTCAATAGAGACAAAGTAAATCTATGTACACATTAGTGTAAACACTCAATAGAGGAAAAGTAAATCTATGTACACATTAGTGTACACATTCAACAGCGGCAAAGTAAATCAGTGCAGACAATTATGTAAACATATGTTAAACAAAATTTGTGCTCATAATGAAGGAAGTTGTTTATTTTACTGATGGATGTTCAAGATATAGAATGAAATGTGATGCTGGCAAAATGTCTGACTATCCTCAATTTTTAATTTTGATTAAGCCATATATATATATATATATATACACATTGATAAAATTGTATAGAGCTACACAATGTAGAACATCTAATAATTGATTGTTTATCATGCACTAGTTATTTATTTCCATCTAAATCCCATATAATTTCAGATGTGCCATATCAAGCCCAGAGCAGCAATAACAATGACAAATTGTACAAGAATGATTATACCAGTGTTGTATTGTTGACAAATGACATTTATGTTGAGTCTGAAATGACAGGAAGTGATGTAGCTGTACATTCCATTATTTGTCAAGACAGATCAACAGACATCGGTCATAACCAAAATGATTTCAAAGCCATGGTTCAAAATGAAAGTGGGTCAAATAACATCAGAAAGAAAAGTGATGAATTGGATGGGGTTGATGTGAGTTGTGGATTTGTAAACAATATACAGAGTAAGGAAAAACAGAATTGTTCTGCTCATAAAAAACTAAATAGAATACATACTGGAGAGAAGCTTTACAAGTGTGATGTTTGTGGAATAGAGTTTACATGGTCTTTTAGTCTAAAAAAACACAAAAGAATACATACTGGAGAGAAGCCTTACAAGTGTGATGTTTGTGGAGTAGGGTTTGCACACTCTTCTAGTCTGAAAGAACACAAAATGATACATACTGGAGAAAAGCCTTATAAGTGTGATGTTTGTGGAGTAGGGTTTGCACAGTCCTCTAATCTGAAACAACACACAAGAATACATATTGGAGAGAAGCCTTACAAGTGTGATGTTTGTGGAGTTAGATTTACATGGTCTTTTCATCTGAAAGAACACAAAAGAATACATAGTGGAGAGAAACCTTACATGTGTGATGTTTGTGGAGTAGGGTTTGCACAGTCTTCTAGTCTGAAAAAACACAAAAGAATACATACTGGAGAGAAGCCTTACAAGTGTGATGTTTGTGGAATAGGGTTTGCACAGTCTTCTAGTCTGAAACAACACAAAAGAATACATACTGGAGAGAAGCCTTACAAGTGTGATGTTTGTGGATTAGGATTTACACAGTCTTTTAATCTGAAACAACACAAAAGAATGCATACCGGAGAGAAGCCTTACAAGTGTGATGTTTGTGGAGTAGGGTTTACAGGGTTTTCTCATCTGAAACACCACAAAAGAATACATACTGGAGAGAAGCCTTACAAGTGTGATGTTTGTGGATTAGGGTTTACACAGTCTTCTAATCTGAAACAACACAAAAGAATGCATACTGGAGAGAAGCCTTACAAGTGTGATGTTTGTGGAGTTAAGTTTACATGGTCTTCTCATCTGAAAGAACACAAAAGAATACATAGTGGAGAGAAGCCTTACAAGTGTGATGATTGTGGAGTAGGGTTTACACAGTCTTGTAATCTGAAACAACACAAAAGAATACATAGTGGAGAGAAGCCTTACAAGTGTGATGTTTGTGGAGTAGGGTTTACATGGTCTTCTCATCTGAAAAAACACATAATAATACATAGTGGAGAGAAGCCTTACTTGTGTGATGTTTGTGGAGTAGGGTTTACATGGTCTTCTCATCTGAAAAAACACATAAGAATACATAGTGGAGAGAAGCCTTACTTGTGTGATGTTTGTGGAGTACAGTTTACACACTGTCACAATCTTAATAAACATAAAAGCATACATATTTTGAGAGAAGCTTTACGAGTGTGATGTTTGTAGAGTAGAGTTTACACTGTCTTCTCATCTGAAACAACACAGAAGAATACATACTGGAGAGAAGCATTACAAGTGTGATGATTGTGGAATAGGGTTTGCACACTCTTCTAGTCTGAAACAACACAAAAGAATACATAGTGGAGAGAAGCCTTACATGGGTGATGTTTGTGGAGTAGGGTTTACGTGGTCTTTTAGTCTGACGAAACACAAAAGAATACATACTGGAGAGAAGCCTTACAAGTGTGATGATTGTGGAGTAGGGTTTGCACACTCTTCTAGTCTGAAAGAACACAAAATGATACATATGGGAGAAAAGCCTAATAGGTGTGATGTTTGTGGAGTAGGGTTTGCACAGACGTCTAGTCTAAAACAACACAAAAGAATACATACTGGAGAGAAGCCTTACAAGTGTGATGTTTGTTAAATAGGGTGTACACACTCTTCTAGTCTGAAACAACACAAAAGAATACATAGTGGAGAGAAGCCTTACAAGTGTGATGATTGTAGAGTAAGGTTTGCACACTCTTCTAATCTGAAAGAACACACAATGATACATACTTCAGAAAAGCCTAATAGGTGTGATGTTTGTGGAGTAGGGTTTACATGGTCTTTAAGTCTGACACAACACAAAAGAATACATACTGGAGAGAAGCCTTTCAAGTGTAATGTTTGTGGAATAGGGTTTTCTCAGTATTCTAATCTGAAACAACACAAAAGAATACATACTGGAGAGAAGCCTTACAAGTAGGATTTTTGGCATGTGGGATCTGCATGGTGCAAATATCTTAATAAATACAAAATAATACATATTGGAGAAAAGCCATTCAAGTAGGATTTTTGTGGAGTAGGATTTACATATTCTTTTATTCTGAAGGTACATAAAATAACACATACAGGAGAGAAGCATTACAGGTGTGTTGTGTGAGGTTTGTTTGATATTCTAATCTGGAAAGATACCATCAAATACATATAAAAATAAAGCATTTAAATTATGATATTCATGGTGTAGTGTTTACACAGTTTATTAGTGTGGAAAGACATAGTAAGGGGATACTGGAGAGAAGCTTTTCAAATGTGATGTTTGTGGTATAGGGTTGACAGATTGTGGTTATCTGAGAAGACACAAAAATACACCAGGAAAGCAGCCTTACAAATGTGATGTTTGTGATGTAAGGTTTAACATCTGTAGTAGTCTGAGAACACTCAAAAGAATACACCTAAAGGAGTATGTTTGCATGTGTGATGTATGTAACGTGTAGGTTACATAGTCTCTAAGTCTTGTAATGTTGAAAAAATACCCACTGGAGAATATTCTTACACGGTTGGTGAATATTGTGATTTAAAAATATTTATTCATACTTTTGTATTCACTGAAATACTTTTTTCCCATCACTTGTTAGAATCAATATAAAAGCTGTCCAACTGGTGGATCTTCACATTACATTATTTTTTTTATTTTGTAATTATAGTTCCAGTTAATTCAGCACCAACATCTGATATATATATATATATATATATATATATATATATATATATATATATATATATATATATATATATATATATATATATATATATATATATATATATATATATATATATATATATATATATATATATTTTTTTTTTTTTTTTTTAAATATATTTTGAGTTACTTCTGTTCATAACTTAATCTAAACCAGTATGTCCTTCACATATTTGTGGTATAAACAGTCTACTTTTTATGGTTCACATGAAGAGTGTTTTTCTCTGCACAGGAGATATACCTGTTAATGTTGGTTGTTTGCATTTGATAAGTTTCCCCCCTAAATATGGGATCATGTTTTGTTTTTTTTATTTGGTTGTTTCACACATTTTTGTGTACAAAATGGTACAGCCACCATCCAAATGAAGAGGCAAGGGATGACCCTTAGGAAGTCCATCTGCCTGGTGCCGCCTCGCTCACATCCCAAACAGCCAATGTTCAAGACTACTCTCCAAGTAGCCTCTCAGCACATTGGATCACCTTAGACTTGGGTTCATTAACTAATGACTGTGATTGAAGTTGCCTTGACTCGAGTTTTATCATGCTTATTACAATTTGAAAACATTTGACATATATAGCGTGCCCTCGTCTGCCAGGCTCACATGAATTTGCGTAACATCTGTAGCCTGGGCAATTGATAACACTACTGGCTTCTAAATTCATCTCCTGGATCATGAGGATATCGAAATTGTAGATGATTATTTGTATAATGTCTACCCCTTGTTTGACACTTCGACAATTCCAGTATCCTATACTCACATACTTCATCAAATGACGATCTGCTTTCTTTCTGTACCTTCTCTTTCTGGCCCTTTTTTATCTCTCTCTTCTCTTCCTTACATCTTCTTCTGCATGTCATGAAGTGGATTTAAGACTAGAGGCTGTCTAAATAAGAGACAAGACACTAGTGGTAAGAAAGACTGAAAAGATAGATTTAGATGAAAATGATAGTGAAAATGTGAAAAGTTGAAACTATTGGCTCCGAGGGTGAGAACCGAGATTGACTCTCCCTCGCCAATCCAGACATCTTAGATAGCTATAGCCTCAACTGCCTCTTACTACCCTAAGGGGATAAGGTTAAATTACAGATCACATACACCACGATACAGACAACATATAGCTACTGTACGTAAATAAAGTGACTGATCCAGACTATAATTTAAAGGTTCTTTACACACAAAAAAAAAATCAAATACATGTCAAAGAAATAAAGTGTGGGTACGCACACCTGAAAAAACAATCAAGCACAGTTAAAAATGATTTATCATCAACCCAACCCTTTACCCACAGGTTCCACCTGTATGGGGGAAAGAAGTTAAGATTAAACAAAATCACACTGAACTTGGTGGGGTCTCGGACTTCGAGTCTCCTCCTCTCCAAACTAGCTATTCTAAATTATAATTTTAATTTCACTGTCAGCTGGAAATCCTACAAACTGTCTACACAATCTCTGCAAAGACTTCGTTTCTACGCAGCCTATTCTGAAAATTCCCGAACACTACTCCACAACTAACATCATCACTAAAACTTCAGCAGCTGTCCTCTGCTATGATCTTTAACAAAACTCGTTATCAGTTCTGTCTTTCCGTTCTAACATCTGTAGAGGGTATTGTAAACCTGTTTCCCTCCACAAATAGTGTAGCTGACGACTAGGGTTTAAAGACTGGATACTGGACTTGAAAATGTGGCTGTTTCACTAATGACAAATCTGGATTCACCTGTCCGGTTACCCCTCTCTGGGTTTAGGGTCGTCAGCGTTATTATGGCCACATTTACACAAACCCAACCTTCAAGCGTTGTGCCTCCTTTGGAGTTGGTATATTGAGCTTAGAGCTCGGGATGTAGATGATGAACACGTTCCCGCTGAAGCATAAGGACTTTACTGCAAAAGAACTGTTTTGTTCCTTTTTTATGCCCACTGACTTGCCGCCGGTACTACCGCGTCACCAGTTCTCTTTTGCCTCAGGCATTGCCTTGTCTCTTCTACTCCTGAGAAGATCGATCTTTCTTGGCAAGCTGCAAGGTCAAAATGGCACCCGTACTTGCGTGCCATGAAGCCGATTTGCTGTGGGACAAATAATACAACAATGATACCACACATCAACTTAACACGTCTTTAACATCTATCTCTCTTACTTCCTAACACCCCTGTCTATTCCCGCTCCAGCAACTTCATAATGTTTATGCCCCAAAAAGTCAGCTCCCCCACACAACTCCCTTCTCTTTCCTCTACCCGATTCTAAAGTAAACATCACCCAGGTAATACCCTCTCTGGTAATCAACTCGCAGGCCGGCTGACCTAAATCCTATGGTTCTGCATGACTAGCCACGAGTCACAACAATTTTTCACTGAGGACCTACCTGTCCAAAAATACTTTGGGCTACTACTCTGATCCTTGATGAATCAATGATCAACACCAAATTAAAATTAGCCCTCTCTATGAATCATTAAATTCCCGTCCCTTAAAATTCATCACATCCAAAATGTAATAAACAATTATTCCCTTATCAGAAACAAAATTTTATCCCTCGTCTTCTGATTTACACAGTATAACAATGCACAATAAATAACGTATACCATTTTACGCTAGCATATGCATACTTCCAAAAGTTATACACAAAACCCGGTTATCGATTAAAACCCCGTAGTTACATACACTCTAAAACAAAATCCATGGTGATATCACGAGAAGAAAGAAGGCATCAGATTAAGCTGGGAGAACAGGTCCTGGAGCAGGTTGACCACTTTAAATACCTCGGAGCTATTATAGACCGAAAGGGAGGCATCAAAGAAGAGTTGGCCACTCGAAAAGCAGCAGCTGGCAGACTTTTTCAGGCCATAAATCGAGGATTCCTCAGCAAGAGAGGGGTTGGTGGGAAAACGAGGATGGCTGTATACCGCTCCACCTGTGTCCCAGTCTTGACATATGGATGCGAGTCATGGGCAATGACTGCAACCCATGAAAGCCAGATCCAAACCTCAGAAATGAGGTATCTGAGGAAGGTGGTTGAAGTAACAAGAAGAGACATGGTACGCAACCAGACGATACGTCAAGGCCTAAAATGCCACCCCCTACAGACCCAAGTAGAACAGTCCCAACTAAGATGGTTTGGCCATGTCTGCAGAATGGGAGAAGATCGGCTACCACGACAAGCATGGGAAACAAAGAGCCAAGGATCCAGACCCCGAGGACGACCCAGAGTCCGCTGGGAGGACAACATTAGACAATCTTTGAAGGACCGAGGACTAGAATGGAACCAGGCCAGGAGGAAGACAGCCGATAGAATAGCCTGGCGCTCTCTCTTCCAAACCTCTACACCTCACGGTAGAAGGGGAACGACTAAGTAAGTAAGTGAGTAAGTTACATACACGTGCTCCCGCATTCTCACAAAATTACTTCACTCCTCCAACCAGACGATATGTCAAGGCCTAAAATGCCACCCCCTACAGACCCAAGTAGAACAGTCCCAACTAAGATGGTTTGGCCATGTCTGCAGAATGGGAGAAGATCGGCTACCACGACAAGCATGGGAAACAAAGAGCCAAGGATCCAGACCCCGAGGACGACCCAGAGTCCGCTGGGAGGACAACATTAGACAATCTTTGAAGGACCGAGGACTAGAATGGAACCAGGCCAGGAGGAAGACAGCCGATAGAATAGCCTGGCGCTCTCTCTTCCAAACCTCTACACCTCACGGTAGAAGGGGAACGACTAAGTAAGTAAGTGAGTAAGTTACATACACGTGCTCCCGCATTCTCACAAAATTACTTCACTCCTCCTCATCCATCTGAATATTGTCCGAAATTAATATTCATTAAATAACAGCACCTACGTGCTTACAATTTCACAACTCCACTCTCGTGTGTATGAATATATATATATATATATATATATATATATATATATATATATATATATATATATATATATATATATATATATATATATATATATAAGAATAACCTCTCAATAAAATACAATACACGCGCTCCCGGGTATCTGTAAATTAACATAAATCAAAGATGCGGGTTTCTCCACAGACCTTCTTTGAAATAATACAAAGCACGCCCTTAATATCTCAACTCTTAATCCTTCCTAGATACTTGTAGCTGCTCTCTCCTGGAGCACCTCTATGAATGTACACGCGAATGTCGAATGAATGATTGGTATGATAAAAGCATCCGTGAACTGGACTCGTAACTGGGCACTTCGAACCGTGCCAATGCAGACATGGGAGAACTCGTTATATTTACTGGCATCATAATTTATTTAGAACGAAATACGTTGACGACAACAGGTTACAGTACTTCAACATGGATTCCACAGAGCAAACATACATGTAGCATGTATAGGCATGGTATAGGCATCATATTAAATTCTTCACATAAGATAAGGGTTTGACCTTGCGTCAATGTCATGACCGTTAGGACTATCCAAACTATTATTCTTGGAATGAATATATTAATTCTGTCCTATAAATTCTGGTCGGGTACTTAAGTGGCTTGGTACCTCTGACATGGCAGATCCATGCATACTTGCATATAAAATAAACAACGAAGGTTATGTCCTAATACTTGGTTAACCTCTCTTCGTCGCTGTGACTCGTGCAACAGCAATCCACATAATATTACAAATCGATAAGCCGTAACGATGAAGCCATGAATTCTTTACAATATTAAAATGCTTTCGGTGAAAGTCCCTGTTGATCCATTATAGCACCCCTTTTTTGCAGAAAGGTGCTAGCTAGATACCAACAGAGGATGGTGACACGAAAGTTCAAATAATCAATTCACTTCTTATCAAAACTGGTTCGGACTTACGTGTAGAGTAAGCCGACAATGGCTTCTACCAAGGAGTCATTGTTCCAGAAGAATTCTTACCCCAACACACTGTGTATATATAAATAGGCAACAGACTCAATGTCTGGCATGAGATGCTGGCTTCCTTTTTCAACCTCTGACGTCATCTGGCTTGTTTGGTAACAAGCGCGCCCGCAGATACCCATACACAAAATTGTGCATTTACGTGCGCGATAAATGAACTATACATAATCTAACACCCACCTAAGTTGGTGCGTACTCACTTAACAAAAGTAGAACCTGATGACTACTTGAGAATGTTAAGGATTCATAAAGGAGGCAACAATACTGCTATTCCTTCTAGAAAAAATTATATGGACCTCTTACATTCAATACTCTCTCTAAGAACATAATTGATGGCCCTACACGTTAAATTTGTTTTAAAAATTAACTTCCCGAAGAAAACATACTGAACGGGCTAGGACTCTACTAAAATCAAATAAAAATACCTCGCTAATAACTTATGGCTTACCCAATTCGAATTTCCCACTTTAAGAGCAAACGAAAATTGACTATGGTTACACAGCTGGCAATTTTTCATCAGAGAGACCGGGCTTTGAATCTGCGTGAATATATATAATCAAAATCCCCCACGCTGACATTGCTGACGTCATTGTGTGCCTTTGTTCTAAGCCCAATAATCGCGCTGCATTTCAATACAGTTTGACCTCGGCCAATCAAAATTGTAAACAACTCTGACTCATACTGTTACTGCTCGCCAGTATTACGTACATGGGTAAAGGTCACTACCCCCATCCCCCATTTAAACAAAGAATGTACTGGAGTATCGTATAATAATCTAACCGTCGGGAATAATGCTCAGCCCTCTACTGCTTAATAAAACAAAAATGATCGCAATTATTTAAATCCCAAAATTACGTCTATTTGCACGCAATCGCTTTTAAGAGAAGAAAACTGGTGCAAATCTGAACTTAACCTTACCGTCATCCCTATAAAAAAAACTGCAATAAATTCCCTACAAAACAAGACTAAACTCCACTACTATTCATAGAGAAGAAACATAGTGCAGATCAGACAAAACTCCACCGTACTCCCTTCGTCTGAAAAAAATGAAAGTAATAGAAGGAGAAGAAACATGGGGTGGATTACATGTAATCCCTCCTAGAAATACTGTAAATAATGCAAGGAGAATAAAAAAAAAATTACAGTATAGTATCATACTGCATTTGTATTTCCTCATTTCACTTGCTGCAGGTATCAACGGCAGAGCATGATCTCTGTAGCTCCTGCGATGATTCTGGATAGTTAAAGTACCCATGGTGTATTTGCAATAAATGGTAGAAATATTTGGTCACCCTGGTAGAACCACCATTCCAGGGAAGAGGCAAGTGATGTCCTGTGGGGACATCTTGAACAATGGACGCCCAACTAGACTGGCAACTAAACCTGGGGATACAAATGGTGTCATAGATCTGGCATTCTTCTCTACTGCTGCTACCACCGTTGCTCATTGGGATGTATTATTAGGTGCACAGGAAAGTGATCACCTACCTTGCATTATACTCATTGCAAAGGGTAGGACCACTAGACACAGGAAACCTAAACAGACCTTCAAGTATCGTACAAGCCCACTAGACTGTAACAACCTTTTACACACATTGTGTCAAAATACCAAACAAAAGACAGCGAGAACATCTTTTACCCAACCTCCCTGGTGGAATAAGACAGTGGAGGAAGCATGGATAGAAAAGGAAAGAGCAACAAAGGAATGGCGTACAGCATGAAACAGAAAAACGATGAATGAGGTAGAGACTGAAGAGATGACGGAGAAAAAGCAAAGAGCCATAAACAGATTCAAGATCTTGGCAAGGGAGGCCAAGGAGAAAGTGTGGGAGGACTTTGTGACACAGGTGGGCACAGAAAAAACTGTACTAAATTCTTGTCCTTACATCGAATAATGAATAGAAAAAAATGCAAGCCAAGTCATCCCTAATAGCAAAAGCTCTACGGGACTAAACCTGAAGATGAACGAAGAGAAGGAAAGAGCATTATTTAATCAATATGTGGAGCAGACAGATAAAGGTGACAAATGTGCCCACTTGAATGTAACGGGCAATGTTTCTGAAAAATGGGCCAGATATACTTCGATCTCATTTCTGAAGCGGACATAGAATACATTCTGAAAACCAGCAGAAACACTGCTCTGGATCCTGATGGTGTACAGTACCACCATATAAAACAGCCATAATAAATATGTGAGCGATTTCAATACCACTGGTATTACCAGTATACAGAATGATTATAATCTTAATTTTGTCATTATATAAGAGCTGTGTGATTTCTGTGCTTCTCTATGGTGAGGAATGCTGGAGAGTTACACAGAGAAGGAAATGTCGAAATTTTCATCTTTTCACACAAAATGCCTAAGGAAAATTCGCCGAATACCATCACAAACTAAGATCTGATTACTTGGAGCAAGCAAGAAGACATGCACACCATCCTAGCTGGCAGACGCTGGCGCTTGGTTGGCCATGTCCTCAGAAGAGACCACGATTCCATCACAAGAACAGCTATGCTATGGACCCCTGAAGGAAAACGAAAGAGGCCAACCAAAAACAACTTGGCGGAGGACTGTGGAGGCTGAGATGCAAAGAATAAACCAGAGTTGGGACACTACGAAGAATGGCCACCGACCGAGCAAAGTGGAAGCAATTTGTTGTTGCCCTACAAGATGCCACCAGGCGCGAAGGCCACTAACTGCTTTGAAGGTTGGTGGCTAAGGATCAAAGAAGAAGATACAGAATGCTGAGGTGCCGGAAGACTGACTACACAGTTACCTTCTGCCACTTCCTAAACCTGGCAAAGACCCCACACTGCTCACTAGCAATTGAATTATCACACTACAGAATGTCAATGGCAAATTACTTGAAAAGATAGTTGCAAGATAAGTAATGCGCCATCTCAAAAATGCACACATCCTTCCTGATACCCTGGATATCTACAGGCCCATTAAAACTACATGGGGTAACGCTGGAACATTTGTGTACGAGGAATTCCATGGAAAAAGAGAAATAATGGATGTTGGCAATTCATTTAGAGAATGCTTATAATACTACAGTGTGAACTTTGCAACCCTAATAGACTATAATGGCATGTGGTGTAAACCCTTGGTTAACAAGGTAGATAGAAGCTGCATTAATGGAGAGATCAGTTGGATTTCGCTTGGGAACATGGACATCAGAACCAATGCATATTTGCCCGGGACTACCCCAGGGTTCTCCACTATCACCAGTGCTGTATAAACATCTACACAACAAAAATAGCAACCTTTCAACCAACAGGACTGGGATGAACATTAACTTTCACAGATGACATACTCATGTACAGAACTGGCTTAGACAGATAGGAAATGGTCCAAGACATTTAAGAGATGCTACATGCAGTTTCTAAATGGTGTGAGGAAAGTGGATCAAACGTTAATCCCAGCAAGGCCTGTGTGATGTAGTGCTCTTTGAACAACTCCATAGTGAAAGCAGACCTTCCGCACATCACTTTCAATGTGCAGAACATTGAAAGGCAAGACAAGTGAAGTATCTGGGAGTAACGTTTAATCGTGGGCTATCATTGAAGCATCATGTTCAAGTGATCATAAAGAAGTGCAAGCGAGGACCTGGCAGCCTTAAAAATATTGGCTGCTGTGTGCTTGGAATGGAGACTACTGTTTCTCCTTTATCATCAGCTCGTGATTTTAGTAATCGAGTATGGGCTAGGAATACTCACGCTGTCAGTGTCACAATGTGAACGACTGGAATGCATTTAAAATGAAGGGATGCAACTAATTTTGGGATGAACGCATAATTCCCCCCATTGTGACAATGAGATACATACTCGGACTGCCATCGATTAGATCCAGATATGTGATGGCCCAGGCAAAAGCCTATATGCGGTTAACCACCGACAAAAGAAACCCCCTACATGAGAATGGAGCTGACATCAAAGAAGCAAGAATAAAGAGGGGGATATGTATGGCACAGGCAGAGGTACGATTGGTCAAGTGACCAGGGTTGAAAATATATCCAAAGGGGAAGAGTGGATTAAGTCAGGAAAGAACTGGATAACCTACCAGCAGGTCATCATTAGCCTTGGCAGAGAGTGCAGATTTTAGGGCAATGGAAAAGCAGAGCAGGAGATTAATCAGCTAAGAAGTGATCATGCTGGTGATGATGAAACAATTGTGTACATTGATAGGTCTGTAGTGCGTGGTTAGAAATCAGGATGGGGCTTCTTTGCGAGGATAAAGGGCAGGGTTGTTGCTGAACAGAGTGGAGCCTACATGACTACAACCAGCATGCAAATGGAGGTAGAGGCAGTTACTGCAGCACTGAGGTGGCTGTCTGAAACTCTTATCAACCATGCCAGACTCTCAGGCCAGGCTTCAGAAAGTTCAGAATGGATGGCTGCGGCAGGAATGGAAACCATCAATAGAATCTTCAAGAACTGGTGTGAATCTACTGTCCTGGTCATGCAGGGGCACGTTGCAATGAGAGCGCTGACAGACTGGCCTCAAGAGCACCCATAGTGGGAACACTGGATATGGATAAGGGAGAGATACTAAGGGCGATTGATGATCGTCTGCTAGAAAATGACACTGTAATGGATGAATCAACATGGCGGAGACTGTTGGAGTTTAGCATCAAACGTGGAACTAGCAGAGATGAACGTGTGAGAGGATGCATCCGTCATAAGTACAACAAGCATGTACAGGTACTATATTAGCATTCATACTCTTTGACATTTGCTGAGGGAGACTGAGCACCTATGGGTTTGCCCAGAGTGCAGTGAGGTCGATTCTGATTAACAGCAACAAAAACAACAAGAAGATATTTGTTGAAGACGCCATTAAAATACTTGTAGAAATTTCACATAATCTTTTTTTGTACCCTGTTGATCACATCATACAGAATTGCATGAGAGGTCTGGTAGCCCTGAAAATAATGGTTGCAGTGCATTTGGAACAGAGATTACTATTTCTTCTTTTTCATCAGCTACTCATGTTAGTCATTGAGTATAGTCTGGGAGTACTCATACTGTCAGTAACACAATTTGAATGACATGAACACCTTCAACTGAAGGGATGTGTATAGTCTTGGGCTATTTGCGAGATACCCCCATTGTGGCAATGAGGTACATGTTTAGAGTGCTGTCGATTAGATCCAGATTTGCGATGGCCCAAGCAAAAGCCTTTATGTGAGTGACCACAGACAAATGGCACCCCTGCATGGAAACAAAGCTGATATTAAGGGAGCAAGAATAAAGGTGAAAATTTCACGAATGTCACAGGCAGAGACAACGATCACCCAGGTGACCACAGTTGAAAATATATTCAAAGAGGAAGAGTGATTAAGTTAGATGAAAATTAGATTAACTACCAGCATGTCATCATCAGCCTTGGAAGAGAGTGAAGAACTTGGGGCAATGACAAAGCAGAACTGGAAATTAATCAACTAACATGATCATGCTGGGGATAATGATGCCATTGTGTATACAGATGGGTCTGTTATCCATGGTCAGAAATCATGTTGGGGCTTCTCTGCAAGGGTAAAAGGCAGAATCGTCGCCGAACATAGTGAAGCTCACAAGATAACAACTTCCAGCATGAGATGCCGCCGCCATGTCTTGACTGCACTGAAACTTAGTAAATTGCATTAAGTACATCGATCAGGAATTGCCTTGTTGCATTGTACCATATAACCTATTTGGTGACCGTGACTAGTCCTCGTGTTAAGAGCAATAAAAGACGATGGAGCAAATAAGCAGAGGCGGAGATTATCATACCACCATAATCAACCCCAGTGCATAAGGAAACCACGATTAACAAGGAATAAATAAGACTGGAAAATGCATCGACAACAAGGGTATAGGCAGGCCAGCCCATACAGCTATCGTTTTACCCATGAAAATACCTGGACAATGCATCACAAACACGTTCCGCGCCACCCGCCCAATTTCAACAAGAGAAATTAATATTGTCTGCCAGGAAGTTATCCTAAAGTAGACGCACATCCCACTGCCCCATATAAAAATGTATATGGCTCGCATACTAGAGGCTATTATGCTCTACAGAAACCTAATGCATGTTCTCCTGAAAAGGAAGAAATGTTGTACAACCCTTCATATGAAGGAAACAGAAAATCCTACATCCCAAATGAAGATGATAATAGTTGTTCACCCCATCGTAGAGTAACATACGCGGATAAGCGAAGTTACAGTGTTGACAGTAGAAACAACATATATCAACGTAAAAGTCGTCCTCAGCTTGACAGAGATAGACGCATTATTGATTACCAGACATACGAAAAACCACATAACACATGGCAGAAACGGAGGTATCCGATCCACACTGTTCCCCGTTCGAATCCCAGTCACACCAAATCCCATGCCCCCATGAGACAAACACCTCCATATTATCGCCACAGAGAAACAGAAAGCAGACCACGTATACTATCATCGATCAGGAACAATGACAACAAGACAAGGCGCACGATGGCAGCTAACAAACACTGGAACACATTGAATAAACGAGCTCAAAGAATGACAGTAAGAAATTTCATTACTGCGGTTAAAAATAGAAAGTTATGGGAATTCAAAAACTTAACGTCAGAGAATGGACAAGTTTGCCTCATACCAACAGAAGATGGATGGAGGGCACAAATAGGTCCAATAAGGTCAGGAAACAAAGATCACAGCCGCCAACAAATAAATTTAGTCCATAATAACAAGACACAGTTGTTAACCCCCATGAAGATAAATCAACCCAAGCCAACAAAGCAAGAACCTCAAACAACGATGGTTTGTGTAGCAACACAAACTGACAATACCAAGTCAACGTTTATCCACACTCAAACTTACTCCCGCAGTGACCATTCGTCAGTCGATACGTACCACACTCCCAGTTCAGGCAGCTCCAGTTGGAATACTTCTGACAACCAAACACTGCTATACCAAAAGAACAAGGTTGGTCGTTCCGAACAATCAGATCCTGAAGAAACTATCCCCAAGCAGTTTGTTGAACCATATACCACCAATCTTTATGGAGACGAAACAGAACAAGAAATGAGAGAAAACAGTGTTGACCCCAGTGCAGTTTTGTCAGACTCCAATGAACATGTAGACGACACAATGTCCTGTGTATCGGACTCAGATAGTGGTATCGAGTCAATATTCAGTGCCCCACTTGTAGACAGCGCCCCACTTTCAGAAGTCCACACCACGGTTGAGTCCTTTTTTCCTGAGCCTCCTGTTGCTCCAGTTGTAAAATTACCACAACCGCCAGTCATGTCACCTCCAGCTACAGTACAACCATCGACGTTTTCTTCAGTTGCCCAACAACCTCTCAACGTCAACCACACCATCTCCAGTACTGTACCCACTGTCAACCCTTTCAACAACGCCATCTCCAGTACTGTAACCACTGTCAACCCTGATTCCAGTTCGACAGCCCTACTTATGGCACTGCTGGAAATAGAAAAAAAAATCAACCAGCAGGCAGAGGCTATGAGGAGGTCAGCTATATCTCGCTGGGGCTGGGATGGTTCCTGAAACATGCCCAAGTGTTATGTGCATGCCATTCCATGCACGGTTTACGCAAAAGTGAAATTAATGATTCTAACTATCTCATGTACTCTATTTTCAGACTGTGGTAATAATTGACAGTTCTAGATGATTTAGTCCCAGTGTGAGATGTCAAAGCCTAACTAAGAAGGTTTTTCCCAGCCATACTGATACTGATGACCAGAGAACACTCAAGAACAGCCCACAGATGATCTTAATTAGACATTTTATGGTTTTGTGAAATAAAAATGAAAAAAACTAACAAGATACTGTGTTACGAGTTTACAGACACACTCATTAGTCAGAGACAGTTTTTGATGTTTAGAATGTTAACTTACCCAACCTCACCTATAGCACATGTGTCACAATGATTTTGTTATGAGATTGCTGTATATTTTGAAATAACCATCCTTCATACCTCCTTAGCTCGACTTTTTGTCCTTGCAGCTCGAGAGCTCAGCGTTTTCTTTTACATGCATCTTAGTGCATCTTCATGCAGGCACCTGCATGCAGGCACCCTTGCACGAGAAATGTTCTTCTTACCTGATACTAATATCTTTGTTCCCAATTATCTTAACTCATCTATTATCTATCACTTTGATCCATCTCACTGATACTACTATGATATCTGCTTCACAGCATATTTAGTCACATTATAACAAATTCATACCCATATTTGTCATGCTATTTTCTCCACAGGTTTATTTATTTTAGCATGTATACGAAATTTGTTTAAAATTATTACACTTTGCAAAAGAGATTGCATATCCAGCCCTTAGATTCACTATTGTAAGATTTTCCTCACTCCACTATCACACCTCCTTAACTTACTATTTTCCTTCCCACTATTTTGAGACGACATTCTAGACTTATGAGCTTTTCTATCCAAATCATTTTCCATCCCTTCCAATTACAATAATGTTGTAATCAGGAGATCTTAAATTTTTCCCTATCTATCAAGAACTTACAGTACCCTCTCCTCACTCCTTATTGACAGCGGCCACTACTATGTTAATTCTTTTCTGACCTTAACTATTGCTTGCAGCCCTATTGTTTAGAGTTGGTAGTATCTCTATTGTTTAGTAAACTGATTATTATCATTCTCCTGTAATTGTGATACATTGACAGAAAAGAATTGAAATTTTGATATATTGAAAAGAAAAAAAAATTTGCAAACCAGAAAAGATGAACAAAACAGAAAATGCAAAGAAAAGAAATCAAACAGAAAAGAAATGAAACTGAATAATGAAAAGAGAAAAGACATAAAATAAAAAATAAAAAGAGAACACATTTTCAATGTTTTTATAGGATATGTTATATGTTTACATGCCACCCTCACACATTTTGATGACACTATAGGCCAATGCCATATAACATTGACTGCCCTGAGATTAGCAGCTGACATAGAAGAAAAGAGAAAAATAAATCACCACATCAGAGTGAGCAACTAGTTTTTGCTGATACTGCCTATGCCAGTCATAACCCTATTAGCATGATCTCTGCACATGACAACTATGCAGATGACACCCCAGCAGTATTCTGTTGATACTGTATAAGCATTTGTATATGCTGACCCCAGATTGAATAAATTGCAACTATTTGTTGATGCTGCCTTTGCCCCATGTTAAAAATAGCATTTGCACATGCTGACATAGCAAATGAAATACCCTTCTATAGCATTTATGTATGCTGACCCCAGATTTGAACACCCCCATTACCGGATGCTGCCATCAATGGTACCTATACCTTGTAGCGGTATGGCAGCTTGTGTACCCTGACAATCCCCAGAGCTATGCCAGTGGGAGTTTTACTCCTGGTAGGTTCAACCATGCTGGACTGGTCTGCGTGGGTAGGGGTCAGACAAAAGCTGGTACCCTGGTCCTCCAGGTTGGGGGTTTTAGCACAGGGCCGACACCCCTGTCTGTGTAAAAAATCACACACGTTACGGAAACAGCAATAAATGGAAATACTTTGATGCGGGACGGACATCCGGAGTCTCAGGCTCGTATGACTGACAGTGGTGAAAGCCGAAAGGAAGCCACTGGCATGAAAACGGATGCCCAGACCGCAAAACACGAAACCAGAATTGGTTTTTGGAATGTCAGAACTATGAACGAGGCAGGAAAGCTGAGACAGATTACAGCAGAGATGAGGAATTACAAACTACATATCCTGGGAATAAGCGAGAGCAGATGGACAGGGATGGGGAGAATAAAAACAGCTACAGGGGAAACAGTACTTTATTCTGGTAGAGAGGACGGTCAGCACAACGAAGGTGTAGCCATTATCCTTAAGAAAGGAATGGAAAGGTCTCTACTGGAATGGAAACCCATTAACAACAGACTAATAAGAGCAAGACTGAGAGGGAGATTCACCAACACCACAATTATACAATGTTATGCACCAACAAATGACAGCGACGAAGAGATCAAAGACGAGTTCTATCAACAGGTACAAAAGGAAATGGAAACTGTACCCAGGTACGATCTTATTATAGTAATGGGAGACCTAAATGCGAAAGTTGGAACACACAATAATTATAACGAAAGAGTAATGGGGAAATGCGGCAGTGGAACAGTAAATGAGAATGGGGACAAATTAATAAGCTTCTGCAGTATTAACAACCTGATCATCGGAGGAACACTTTTTCAACACAAAGAAGTGCACAAGTTAACATGGGAATCACCAAACGGACGAGACAAAAACCAGATAGATCACATAATGATCAATGGCAGATGGAGACATGCACTACAAGACGTGAAAGTAAGAAGAGGCGCAGATGTGGGAAGTGATCATCACCTAGTAGTAGCAAGACTGAAGGTGAAACTCAGAGCTGCTGGACCAGTTGCAGTCAAACAGAAAAGATACAACATCACGAAACTTAAGGACCCCCTCACCAGAAAAGCGTTTGTGGTCGACGTAAAGAGACGATATCTGATTACCAAAAGCCAGGAAAGAACAGAGACCGACGATGTGGACCAGAAATTCAACACCATCTCAACAATATATAAAGAAAGCAGCAAGTCATGCTTGGGATTCCAGGAAAGAAAGAGCCAAGACTGGATAACACCAGAAACGCTAAACACCATAGCGAAGAGAAAGGAAATGAAAAGGAAGAAAACAGAAGCTAAGTCTCCCAGGTTAAAGGCAATATATAGTGAACAGTACAGTCAGCTGGACAAGGAAGTAAAACGTCAAACCCGTGCTAACAAAAGGACATTTCTGGATGACCTTGCAAGACAGGCAGAAGAGGCAGCACTGAGAAATGAACAAAGCACAGTTTATAAAATAACTAAAGCTATCAGTGGAAAACGAGGTGCAAACAACATAACGTTAGTAAGAGACAAGCAAGGAAATCTCATCACCACAGCACAGGGGCAGGAAACAAGGTGGGCAGAGCACTTCAGAGAAACACTGAATAAGGAACCACCAGAGACTCAGCTGAATGTTCCTGAGGCTGAAAGTGACTTAGACGTAAATACAGACATTCCACGAAAAGAAGAAATTATCACAGCTATCAAAGGGCTAAAAAATGGAAAAGCGCCTGGTCACGACAATCTGAATGCTGAGCTATTCAAGACAGACCCTGAACTAGCAGCAGAACTATTAGAACCACTATTTGCACAAGTCTGGGAAACTGAGACAACACCAACAGAGTGGAGTAAAGGAACAATTGTCAAATTGCCCAAGAAGGGCGACCTTGCAGACTGCAACAACTGGGGAGGAATTACCCTCCTCTCAGTTCCCAGCAAAATACTAGGCAGGATAATCATCCAGAGAATTTCAAAAGCAGTTGACCATAAACTGAGGAAAGAACAAGCGGGCTTCAGAAAGAACAGAAGATGTGCAGATCATATATTTGCCCTCAGGAACATTATAGAGCAGTGCTCAGAATGGCAGAGACAGCTGTACATTAACTTTGTTGATTTTGAAAAGGCTTTCGACAGCATACACAGGGACAGCCTATGGAAAATTCTGAGGGCTTATGGAATTCCCAGCCGCATTGTTTCCATTATAAAAAGCCTCTATTCTAACTTTACGTGCAGTGTTGGATCGAGTAATGTAACTTTCGAAGTGAAAACAGGAGTACGACAGGGATGCCCTTTATCAACAACATTATTTTTGACAGTCATAGATTGGGTGATGCGCCAGACAACAGAGGGCAGTCCAAGAGGAATTAGATGGACAATGTTTTCTACACTGGAAGATTTGGAATATGCAGATGACATTGCACTGCTCGCGCATTCACACCAACACATTCAAGACAAAACTGATAGACTGAATAAGTATGGCCAGCAGGTTGGCCTGAACATCAATCTGAAGAAGACGGAGGTCATGACACTAAATGTGGGCAATCCTGAGCCAATAACAGTAAGGAACCAGAAGTTAGAACAGACAGACACATTAACTTACCTAGGAAGCATAGTAACACCTGACGGCGGAACAAGCAAGGACATTAACAACAGAATGAATAAAGCGAGAACAGCCTTTGCTATTCTCAACAACATTTGGAAGTCTTCCCAGTACAGCACAAACACCAAATTAAGACTGTATGAGAGCTGCGTACTTTCTGTGCTTCTCTATGGTGCGGAATGTTGGAGAGTAACAGAGAAGGAAATGTCGAAGCTGTCCTCCTTCCACACAATCTGCCTAAGGAAAATTCTCTGAATCTTTTGGCCAAACACCATCAGCAACCAAGAACTACTTATTCGGAGTAACCAGGAGGACATGCACACCATCATAGCTGGCAGACGCTGGAGTTGGGTTGGCCATGTCCTCAGAAGGGACCCTGATACCATCGCAAGAACAGCTATGCTATGGACCCCCGAGGGAAAGCGAAAGAGAGGCCGACCAAAAACAACTTGGCGGAGAACTGTGGAAGCTGAGATGCAAAGAATGAACCACAGTTGGGGCACTGTACGAAGGATGGCCGCCGACCGAGCAAAGTGGAATCAATTTGTTGCTGCCCTACAAGACGCCACCAGGCGTGATGGCCGCTGACTGCTTTGACGGTTGGTGGCTATGGATCAAAGAAGAAGAAGAAGAATTACCGGATGATAACCACTGATGGCACATGAGAGGAAGAAGCAACTGTTTAGTGATGATGAAGATGCCATTTTCTATTATGGTGAAACTTTATGTTGACACAACTAATGTTTTGTTGTGCGGTTTATGCACTAATGCCCACATTGGGATGGGATAGTGAATAATTTTAGGTTGTTACGAAATAACAGAGAAAATAATTGAAATTTTCTGGAATCTATGAACATAGAACAAATCAGAGGAATATGATTGCTGCATATGAGAACCATAAATGTATGGATTATCATTGGACAAGAGATACAAATGAATTATGATAATCCTATGGAACCAAAGGTGTTAAGGACACAATGGAGATTAAACGAAAAAAAAGATTGAATGCTGATGCACCCAGAAAATAATGGAACTATACGAGATTTGGATCACCCATAGACAAAGGATATACAAATGGAGTATGCATATCCCATGGAACCACAGAGGTTATAGACAAAATAATAAAATAATGGAATGAAATGATTATATATTATATATGAGACAAGAGATTGTGTAATATCTCCACATTTTGGGAGAAGACAATTTTTGATACGTTTGCCACTTGCCTTATATTGTGAACCTGATTATAATAAGATGGAATGCACATAACTATTGCTTGCCAATGATTATATTGAAATGGTTATGGTATTTTAAACTAAATAATAAAACAAACCAGAGGATTGAAATATGATTGAGACATTGTGACAATACTGAGATTGGATCGCCCTTATGATATACGGACCAAGAACAATGTAACCACACGGACTGACGTATCATGGATATATATACTATGGATAGATATGTTGCGAGGAGGGGGTTTGTGTTTCTTCTCTTCTTATATATATATAATGTCACCACTGTTGCAAACACCTCCTCTGTTTCAATGTGTGACCGTTGAAGATTTTCATTGAATGAAGGAAGCTTCCACTTCCATTGGCCAGTGCATCAATTCATTCATTTTATTTCTGTATCGTGCTTGATGGTGCGTTACGCGAAGATGGGTGTATAATCTTGTGACTATCACAACTGTTGGAACAAGTCAACCTCAATGAATGTGATAAGTCCCTTTTTGAGTCCAAACAATTTATTACACATTTTCAGACATCATATGTTGATCATGAATACATCACATATATAATTTAGAATCCTATATTGAATTAGCTGTCTTTGCATATCAGTCCTTTGTCCCGTAAATCTGAATCACTGTAGGCAGAACGACATAACTGTATGCACGCGTGGTTGGTGATCCCAACGACCGACAGTGAGATTATGCGTCTGGCACTAATATAACTAAAAACGGACTGTTAATTCATCTCGACTAGGTTTAGTCAATTACTAACCTGTAACATTCATCTTTCTTCATCATAACAGTGGACTGACCCATGTCCATAATAAAATACAATATAACTGTGTGGCACTCCATGCCCGACACTATAAGAATACAAGGACACGTCTTCTCAGTTCGACGGTCATTCAAGAAAGGGTCCCGTCTCTTGGTCACGGTGCGTGACTACCAACGCTGAAACGTCACAGCGTTCAATAGGCTAATAATATTTTTACATTACATTAAACGTTGTAACCCCTAAAATCGCATGCTGCTAACCTCTAGCAGACAATGCCAATTAAACTACCGTAACAATTCCCTGTCCACCGGGGGAAAAAAATCTATTCGATAGATTTTTTTTTTCAAAAACCTATCTGAATGAGTAATATCAAAAATTTAACAAAAATGCGGCATATGGCCTACGATGTTCTGTCTAGAACAGTGTCGTGGTCATGTTGACTAACTAACAGACATCTAATATATTAATGATCATATTATACATAAATATTATACATAAATTTTATATGAACTAAAAGAGAATGTTTAATGTTGATATCTAATTAATTAATTAACTTAAAATATGTCGCAATGAAATGTCACGTCAGACTAATCTAAAGAGTTAAAATTAAACTAATTAATTATACTGAGTGTGTAATAAGAATAAAGTTGTTGAAAATCTAATACAAGGAAAATGAAAGAAGATGTTAAAGAGAGAAATAAATAAATGAGAAATAAAGTAGAGAAAGAAAATAATGTATAAATTTAACTTGTTATGTGTGTTGGACATTAATTAAGTTTAGTGTTAAGTTGTTAATACCTATCTAAATTAACTAATTTAAATAATAATGTAGTATGTAATGTGTCAACATAATTATTAACTATCTAATATAATAGTTACATCCAATAATATTATCTAAGAATCATGTGAGTTTTTATTTTTTTCTTTCTTTCATTTTTTTTCTTCAAATTTCATTTCATTTTTTTCATATTTATCTCACATTTCATTTTAATTTCCATTATTTCAACGACTTAATTAAAATTAATTAACGTTGGATCTGATGATCCATCCGTAGGCTTGATCCTTGTGAATTCCGATTAGAAAAAATGTTTAAGTGTTCCAATTCATAAGTATCGACGTTCTTGACAATAGTTCATGTCACATACTGAATTAGTTCGATAGCCTTTCAATTATTTTCACTTGATTCACGAAATTGTTTCAAATAGTTTTATCATGAATGGACACCAAGCAAAGTCCTGGCGTAAATACGAACATAGTGTCACTTGATTTCGTTCATTTCGTATATAACATGTCTTTAGTGAGCAGATACGTGTATTGTAGGCAATGGTTCCTTTCTATGTCGAAAAGCAACGATAGTGCTATGTCTTTTGGGTAAGTTTCTGCGACGTTATTATTGTTCATGACTCGACATCAGAAGGGTTTCTAGAGAGAGTATCTGCCAAGACGTTCTCTGATCCTGTAATGTACTCGATGGAGAAATCAAAAGGCTGAAGGAGAATAGCGAATCTGGTGAGCTTTGGACTTTTATGATTCGCCCGTCGTAGCGATGCTACGGCTTTCTGATCTGTCTGGACCACGAATGGGGCTCCCAGCAAAAATTTCTCCAGTTTTGTTATCGCCCATACCACTGCCAACAATTCGCGGTCGACAGTGGAGTATTTTACCTCTGGCGGTTTCAGTTTCCGTGAGACATACAAGGATGGATGGAGGATGTCGTCATGATATTGGAGCAAACATGCGCCAATTCCGTAATTACTCGCATCTGTGCGGAGAATAAACTTTTTGGAAGCATCAGGTAGTCTCAAAATAGGTGGGTGTGAAAATATATCAATTATTTACTGAAATATTATATTAAACTCACCAGTCCATGTCGCCTTCACTGGCCTGTCTTTTTTTAACAACGATGATAAAACAGCCGTGATAGATGACAAGTTAACTTATGCTGTATTGGGCTGAGCATAGTTAATACCAATAACGACATTACTGTTTCTTGTAGGCATGGTAAAAAACAAATAAGACAGAAATACGAAGTGTTATCGTAGATAAGACAACACAAGTGTTACCTAATAGACAAGCCTACAAGATCTAAGTCATATAAGAATAAATAAACAATAAAGAAAAGAAATGATGACTGACTAGTGCTTAGTCATCAAGAAATAAGACAAAAGTGTGAGCGTACACCATTATCTGCGTGGCGCAGAATCAGGTACTAATTGTAACTTCAGATAACGGTGATGAAAATAAAAACCATTATCACGCTCGATAACACAACGAGCGTCTAGATTGTTACGAAATGTAACCATCGCCTGTCTATTCTGCCCATTGCATGATGGCAGAAGACGAACAAACTTAACGTTTGCTGTATAATCAAAAAAATTTCTAAGTGCCTGCCAGGTAGTATCCTGCGGCAGATTTCGCACTAACACTGTGCGAGAATACGCACTTTTCCCAATATAAGTAGTATCATTGTCACGAAATTGTGCACAATGACGATATGTATTATTTGTCCCATAAACAGAATTAACTTCCTCCTTTGCCATAGACATAGTATTTTTCTTGAATGATGTATCATCCTGACTGGACTGAGGATGACACCTATCATTACCAAAGGTAGTGAGTTTCCTACATGTCGTAGACATGAATGGGTTGGGCAAAGTAAAAATTTTGCCGTCAGACTTATTTGTCTTAAATTCATTATCCCTGTTCCTTTTAATCACTACATTATTCTTCTTCTTAGCATCCCTGTCAATGTTGACAATGGCAACAGTTTTCTTAGGATCAGTTGTAATCTGATCCGGTCGCCAACATTTATTATCAGAATTGGCAGTAGTGTCCTGACGAGGAAAAGTATATCTCCCTCGAAATGATCTTTTCATATTGTTGGGTTGTGCTGAACTGGTCTTATTACCTGGAGTATCTTTAGTATGTTGTACAATAGATCCATCATCCTCATCAGTTTCCGGGATAGTACTCAGAGTGAAGTTGGAAACTGCTGTGCCACATGTATTCATTTTCTTGGCACGAAGTGTAGCCATCGCAACAACAGCGTTAGCGTTGCTAAAAGATTGCAAATTTTTTTTTCTCCCATTCATTAATTTCTTTAAGAGTGCAATCCTTACTGCCATGGATGCGTCCTACTGTAAGATCAGCTGATGGATTCTGTAGCATGCACACCTTGACATTACCTGTAAAAAATGGTGTGTTAACATATACTATGGCAGTGGGGTAGTACTCAATAGTACCCCCGAAGGTCATGCAACGGACATAGTCCCCTGTTGCACAGCTAGGATGTACCAGAGACTGCCGAACTCCAATGGTTGTTGATCCAGAATCTTTTAAAACTGAGACCACATTACCATTCACTAATCCTCTATTGAACATCAGGGTGCCCGTGCCATCGTTCGCTGAAAGACCAACTGCTGTATGAAGGTGTCCACAATTCAGCACAGTTTCTTTGGCCTTCTGAAAAATAGCATTACAATCTTGGCAACTATTTGCCACATTAAAGTTAACAGCACAACATGCAGACGAAGATTGTGACTGATTATTATTATCAGAAACACTAGGGGTCGTACCATCCGTGAGTGCCGCCCCTGCATTGTGATCAAACTGTGATGGTCTTCGTGACTGAGACCGATGACGAGAATAATCATTTGAATTATCTCTTTGTCCCCTATTGTAACTGTTATCTCGATGTCTCGAGCTATAATTATTGTTGTTGTTCCAATTGTTACCATTATTATAGTTATATGACCGATTATAACTTGAGTTACGTGGATTATTGTTGTATCTGGACTGAGGTGAATAATTTCTATTTTGTGGTCTTCCTCTATTGAAGTCATTGTTAAAACTATTATGTCCCTTATGAAAATTAATGTCATAGTTTCCTTTGAACCTACTTCTGTCTACACTGTGTGTTCTTGGTTTGTTATTACTGTGATATGCCATACTGGAGGCTACAGGAAGAGGTTCTCTTATCAACGAGCTAGAAATGTTCGCATTCGGATGCGCAGTGCAGTAATTTAATGAAATTTTTTCCAACTCATCAATAGTATCTGGTTTACGTTCTTGCAGATAGGCAAAGAACGGTGGGCTGACAGAAGATAACACTTTATCCCTTAATAACAAATCAACTAACTTGTCGTAAGATTTGTTGACACCTGCCAGTTCAACCCATCTGTTAAAAGTATTGCGTATGTTAGCAATAAAACCTGTAAAGTCTTTATTATTATCTGGCAACAAACTTTTGAAACGTAATCTACATGCCTCTTCGTTCAAGTGGAACCGACGCAATAACAAAGTCTTAATGGCCTCATAGTCTGTGGCTAATGTCGGATCAATATTTTGTGCTGCACTTGCAGGTTCGCCATCCAGAAATTCCTTGAGTTTAAGTGCCCATGCAGTTTTGTCAAGGTTATTGACCTTGCATATATTCTCAAAGCGCGATAGCCATGATGACAAATCGTCAACGTGTAACTTGAACGGCGGTAGCTTAAAGTAATAATTGCCCTTAAGTCGGTTGGATGAAGATCCAGATTGAGCATTATCATTTTGGCTTGCTGCAGCACCTTGCGACTGAAGTTTAGCTGTTTCCAATTTAAGCCGTTGCAATTCCATTTCTTGCTGCAGTACGATTTCCTGTCGTTTCAATTTATTCTCTTCTTCAATCCGTAGGATTTCATCTCTTGCCACCTTTCTTTCTTCTTCTTGTCTTAATGCTTCTTTCTTTTCCGCCTCTTTTCTTTCAAGTTCTTCCATCTCTGCCTTAGCAATAGTTTTCTTTTCCGCCTCTTTTCTTTCAAGTTCTTCCATATCTGCCTTATATTTTGCAAGTTGTTCCGCAAATTCCAGGAGTGCATCTCCCTTTTTATTACAATCTTTTCCAATTTTAATGAAATGATCCAAGGTAAGCATTCTTGACGTTAATTTATTTAAGTATTCAATCACTAATGTCTAGTAATCACCAATAGAATCTATGTAGATATTTGTAATTACTCAACGAATGAATAATCAATATAAGAAATTGCAATATTCTTGTACTGTTATTTATAAGTTCCACAAATCTATAATATTTTGTAAAAATATTATATGTACCCACTAATATCTATCATAAATAGTTATGATATTTCTTTATCTGAGATGCTGAAATTATATCATGCACTTAATATTAGTATTAAATAATTATGGGTATTATCCCTAAATAATTAGGTTATTTAATCTTTAATAGTTACTAAGTTCACACTGTAGTACTGAGAAGGTATACTAATTAACATTTAATATGTCTTAATATGTTATAAATTTATAATTAATCATTATATATTATGCCATAATCATGAGCTATAAAGTGCATTGCCCATTTCTTGGACCACCACTGCAAATTGGTGCAAAGTCCCTAATTCCTCCTTAAAATTCATAAAAATTTAATCATATTCATCTACACTCTTATTAATGAATAAATTATAGTATTAATATTATATTATAAATGGATGAGATGAAGACAAACAACACAATTTGTTAACCAAGGATTACAGAACAGTATTACAATACGACAAAGACATTTTCACAATAAGAATGCATTTATAACTAAGTTGAATAAACCGGAAGTGAGAGATCAAAGAGTGAACTGAATATAAAATTAACCTGCGTACACAAAAATTAGTGACGTATACATGGACTCATTAACGGTTATACAAATCTATAAACGAAATGATAGTCAGATCAGAAAAACACGATAGATTACAAACATAACTACAGAAATGAATAAAAATTAGAACTAAATACACTAGAATACCCCAGTTATTACTAGACTAGACACCTAACATGTACGGTCAATTAATTGCAAATTCGAACGGACAAAATCACCGGAAAGTCGTCGATGGGTTCTTCGTTAAATGCAATTAACTAACGGCCTTAAGAACAATTAAAATCAGTTCGTGGCATCCAGAGAGCCATAGAATTGATTTCAATCCGCCGCCCAGACTTTCCCACGAATTAGGAACAACACAAACGGTGAAAACAGAGATAAAATATATATATATCAAACATAGAATAGACATGCCCGTACAGACGAAATGGACTTAGTACTGTGTGTGGTTTATGACAGACAATGGTCACAATTAAACTTATCTTTAAAATGCTCCGGCGATGCCAAGTTCATCAACGGGTTAAAACAAATGTCTTAACATTGTCTGCTCCTTGTTGGTATCTAAAGATTGTCCATTTCTTGATCAAATTCATCAAACTATGTTCACGTTGAAGGATGTAGTTTGATCTGTTGGCATGTACGCACAATAGTATGACGTCAGCTTTGTGTAACTATGCATCTGCATCATAGGTCACGTTTTAGCATATCACGTGATTGTTCATTGAAGGTAAACAATTCCTTCGGAGTTCAATGAAAAAATTTTTTTCCGATTTTGTTTTGTGTTCTTTCGTCCCCAAACAATGGCCCACCACTGTTGCGAGGAGGGGGTTTGTGTTTCTTCTCTTCTTATATATATATATATATATAATGTCACCACTGTTGCAAACACCTCCTCTGTTTCAATGTGTGACCGTTGAAGATTTTCATTGAATGAAGGAAGCTTCCACTTCCATTGGCCAGTGCATCAATTCATTCATTTTTATTTCTGTATCGTGCTTGATGGTGTATTACGCGAAGATGGGTGTATAATCTTGTGACTATCACAACTGTTGGAACTAGTCAACCTCAATGAATGTGATAAGTCCCTTTTTGAGTCCAAACAATTTATTACACATTTTCAGACATCATATGTTGATCATGAATACATCACATATATAATTTAGAATCCTATATCGAATTAGCTGTCTTTGCATATCAGTCCTTTGTCCCGTAAATCTGAATCACTGTAGGCAGAACGACATAACTGTATGCACGCGTGGTTGGTGATCCCAACGACCGACAGTGAGATTATGCGTCTGGCACTAATATAACTAAAAACGGACTGTTAATTCATCTCGACTAGGTTTAGTCAATTACTAACCTGTAACATTCATCTTTCTTCATCATAACAGTGGACTGACCCATGTCCATAATAAAATACAATATAACTGTGTGGCACTCCATGCCCGACACTATAAGATTACAAGGACACGTCTTCTCAGTTGGACGGTCATTCAAGAAAGGGTCCCGTCTCTTGGTCACGGTGCGTGACTACCAACGCTGAAACGTCACAGCGTTCAATAGGCTAATAATATTTTTACATTACATTAAACGTTGTAACGCACCACCTGTACAAGTATAATCCAGGAACAGAGTGTGCAATGTAAATACAAGTATAAGTGTTTACAAGTTTACATATTTGGAATCTTTATTCATTTTCCTATGAATCCATGCAGGTCATTAATTTGTACATTTGATTGTTATGAAATTCATTGCATTCTGTGCAGGCAAGAGAGAAAACCAAAAATGCAACCAATAAAAAAATTCATTCACACTATCCTCAGTATCTGGTATGTCCACCGTGTGCTTGCAAACTAGCTTGGCAGTGGCTCTGCATGGAACGCACAAGTCTCTGAAGGAAATTCCGGGGAATCAAGTCCCATTCACGTGTAAGAGCAGCTTCGAGCTGTTGCAGATTAGCTGGAGAACCTTGCCTGTAGACTCTGCGTCCACGCTCGTCCCACAGATGTTTTATAGGGGACATGTCTGGTGATAGGGCAGGCCAATCAATCGTTACAATGTTCTGCTGCTGTAGATATTGCTGCGTAATGCATGCGGTGTGCGCACATGCGTTATCCTGCTGGAGAAGCTGCAAGTCTGGATAATTTGTGAACGCAAGAGCAACCAATGCATCCAGAACCTCATCTCGATATGTCACAGTATTAACATTTCCACGGAAGACTTGAAGAGGCAAGCGATGGTGAAAACTTAATCCTCTCCAAATGTGAATACTGCCACCTCCAAATCGGCTGTGCTGACGAACACAGCAGTCTGCAAAGCGCTCTCTACACCGTCGCCAAATCCGCATACGTCCATCAGCAAAGGATATGTCGAATCTGCTCTCGTCTGTGAATAGGACAACGTTCCACTGCAGTCTAGTCCATCTAACATGTTGCTCTGCCCATTGCAGGCGCTGCTGACGATATCTGTGAGTCAAGTTTGGCCCAACATAAGGTCGTCTTGCAGTAAGGCATGTATCTCTGAGTCGTCGTATGACTGTCATTCCAGAGACTTGCCCACGTCTATCCATTATTGCTCTTGCTGTTTGACTTGCCGGGAGAGAACGATTCCTTAGGTGACTCAGCACAATATGACGATCTTGCGCAGGGGTAGTAACTTGTGGTTGGCCACACCAAAGTCTATCCCGGGCACTGCCAGTGGTTCCGTAACGTTCATTGAGACGTACAATAGTGCTGTGGTGGCAATTCATCCTTCTGGCAATAGCCCGTGAGCTCATTCCGGTCTCCAACATACCAATGGCTCGTTGGCGGTCGTTTTCAGATAGTTGTGGCATTTCAAGCACATGTACTGGGTGTTTTGTCTCAACGGCCTTTTTATACCGAGTATACTGCCACAACGTGTACACATTTTCAGGGTCATAGCTGTTGGGAATTGTGTTGCACGTGTAACTTTCATTGTTTTCATGTAGTCTGTACACAAACCCGTGGGTTGAATCATGCACTGTCTATTCCAGCAGCCTTTTGCTATCTACCTCATGACAAACACGGGGAAAATCTATTCCCACACCTTTTGTTTAAAAGTTTTTGGGTATCAGTATATATATTAGTGGTGCGTTTTTAATGTGCTTCAGTATAGTTGAACAAAGTCTGGAATGGAATTCACCATTATACATAGGATTTGTGGACTACAAAAAGGCATTTGACAGTGTAGACAGAGAATCACTTCGGAAATTGATGAGGAATTATGGAGTTCCTCTGGAGATCATTAATTTAATAAAGAAAACATATGAAGACATGACGTGCAGAGTTTTTCATGAAGGACATCTTACAGAACCATTTGGGATAAGAACAGGAGTGCGACAAGGATGCCTCTTGTCTCCATTTCTTTTCTTATTAGCAATAGACTGGGTTATGAGAACATCGACAACACACAACAGAAATGGAATCCAGTGGACTCTGACTAAGCAGTTGGATGATCTGGATTTTGCTGATGACTTGGCTCTTCTGTCCCATAACCGTAATCAGATGCAGGACAAATTGAAAACATTCGATGAGAGGTCACAGAAATTGGGTCTGAAAATACACAGAGAAAAGACAAAAGTAATGAGAATAAATGCAGGTAATGAAAACAGGATTGAATTTGAAGAAGCACCAATACAAGATGTAGAATCGTACACATATCTTGGCAGCAATATAGACAAAGCTGGAGGGACAGACAGTGATATCAAACTAAGAATACAAAAAGCAAGAGGAGCTTTCATTGCATTGGGAAATATATGGAGATCAAGAGAAATCGGATCCAACACGAAAATAAGAATCTTCAACTCAAATGTGAAGTCAGTCCTATTGTATGGCTCTGAGACATGGAGAACAACAAAGACAACAACCAAAAAGCTACAGACTTTCATAAATAGGCGTGTTAAGTCGTTTTTCGCATAGGGGGTAAGTGTGCGAGACTTAACATATCTAGATGCCAATCTAACTGTGTTAGATGCCCTATGTGTGCACATCTGAGTAAATATATGTTTAATTAATTACGTATCAATTGTTGCACTAAAGAGCACAACTTGGTGCAATCTGTATTGATTGTCGTCTAACAGTGCTGACGCGGGAAGATGAAAATTGCCGGTGATCGAAGACGGTTGTCTTCCAGCATAGTTGAGTGAAAGTCTTTACCCCATGTCGTGGGAAGACTTCATGTTGTATTTATGATGCTACCTTCCTATATGAAGTGTTAGCCATTGCCAATTCTGGCTCGTTTCGTTTGTATCCAGTATCTTGATATGATACCAGTTATGAATCTCCAGCAAGATCGTGGTAGGGGTTCGGCATGATTCTTCATGGCCTGCCGCTAGTGAGACCAGGTCCGTTACTGGAATAACTATTGTATTATTACACTGATAAACCTTCCAGTGAAGATATCCGGCATTATTGAATATTTAGAAAAGTCGAATAAGAAACGTACAAGAAATATTTATTATACGTAATACTCCAGACGTCCTTGGGACTTCGGTAGTCAGTCGTTGAGGTCTGTCAATTTGGACATTGATAATTGTAATTGATGTACTTTATCTGACATGCCATAATGATGATCTTCTGTTATTCGTTCACAAATAAAAATGTGTCGTCATTGATGTCCAGCCACTGGTTCCGGAGTTTTACTTGCCAGTTGATCAATTCTTATGATCATATTATTATCATGATGTTCGTCGTTGAATTTGTCGGCCATTTGTAAGCCCGACCAAAAGTTGATCACTAAAATCAGCAAACCTTATTGACAGTGCAACTTCTATTCGCGTAAAGCACGATCAAACAACTGGTGACCAAATAGTTGAATGTAGCTCTAACAGGGTGATTGCGTTGAATATAGACAAAGTTGGAGGGACAGACAGCGATATCAAAATAAGAATACAAAAACCAAGAGGAGCTTTCATTGCATTGGGAAATATATGGAGATCAAGAGAAATCGGATCCAACACGAAAATAAGAATCTTCAACTCAAATGTGAAGTCAGTCCTATTGTATGGCTCTGAGACATACAGAACAACAAAGACAACTACCAAAAAGCTACAGACTTTCATAAATGGGTGCTTGCGTAGAATACAGGGATTAAAATGGTATGACAAGGTTACCAACGTGGAACTGATGACAAGAACTAGACAAGTGCCAGTGGAACAAGAGATGAGAAGAAGACGATGGCGATGGATAGGACACACACTGAGGAAACTTGTTGATAGCATTACAATGCAGTCCTTGTTTTGGAAACCCCAGGGCAAGAGAGGCAGAGGTAGACCAAGAAGCACATCGAGAAGAGAGCTGGAAACAGAGGTGAAAATGATGAGGAGAACTTGAGATGATGGCACGTGACAGCAGGACTTGGCATGTGTTTGTTGAAGGCCTATGCTCCTTTGGGAGTGAAGGGTTATGAATGAATGAATGAGTTATAGGTGTTTCACACAACAAATGTGGATCATATGTTTACTCCTTATATGTGTCAGTAATAGTACAGAGTCCTACTGTTTCATTCTTGTCTTCTGTATGATAGCCAGATTAAATAATTAAGTCTTGGACTCAACTTCCACTACTTGTGTAACTTCGGCAGCTCGGATGTTGTAACGAATTCCACGGTTGGAGGTATGTAACAAGTCTTCAGAGATTTCACCTCGGCACTGTCTCTTGCTCCTGGGCGCCGACTTGAGGGAAGGAGCCGAAATTTATTTTTAAAAAGAAGAATTATCTAGTTCAAAAAAGGTTAAGGTCATGTAAAACGACATAAAATCTTACTGAAGACCTTTGTCATCGTAAACTGCTTATGACATTTAAACACTGGAACATGAAATTACAAGGATATATGTATAGGCAAGGATCCATTTTGATAACTACACTTCTGGGCCCACTCGTGGCTGGGGCCCCTCGGACGTGCCCGGTTGAGCTGGGTGATTTTCACGCACGTGAAAAACTATCAATATTTCAGAATTAAAATTACCTTACATACAACGAATACTCCCGTAAGGGGAAGTCATTCAAAGTACTTTAAACTTCCCAGGCCGTGTTGTCAGACAAGTTCTGTTCTTCTGTGTCTTTAGCTTAAGAGCAGAGTCTGGTTAATCATTTACAGCTGGGTAGACGTACGAGTGTCGCTATCTGGTTCTAAACTCGGTAACTCTGCCTTGAGAAGCAAGAGCTGTAACCATTTTGCCAGCTCGACTGTTTATATTTGTTGGCGGATAAACGAAAGATACGCAACTCATTTTGTATTTTTCCCTCATTAAGTCTGAGAAAGACGCCATATATACTCCAGAAGGAACCATCCTCCAGAACTGAATGATGATGAAGAAATGTGACGAAACCACACAAATAAAACAGGACCTTGATTATGAGGTACGGTAGGCCGATAGTTTAATAAGCAAAGTAGACATAGGCCGCCATTTTGGCCAATTGTATATCGACACAACAGCCGTGTCGCTTCGATAGTAATTAAAAAAATAAAACCAATAACGCTAAATTTAACCTTATATCACTACCACTGTTTTGAATTTCCCACCCCCACTAAAAAAGACTCATGCACTATCCTTAACACAAACCCAGGTTGAGAAACCAGAAACAGATGATACATGTACAGACCCATTTCATTAACTTCCCATCTAGGTAAAATATTAGAAACCATAGTAAATAACATTAAAATTTATATGGAAAACAATAAAATATACATCCAGACTCAATCAGGATTTAGGAGGGATTGATACACATTGGATCAGGTAATCAAAATGGAACATCAAATCAAATTAGGATTTCAAAAGAAAGAAAAAACCGTTGCAATACTCCTAGATATAGCTAGGGCAATTTGATGAATGCTGGAGGGAAGGTGCTCTCTTTAAAATAAAAAAGATAGGAATTACAGGTGCAATATATATATATATATATATATATATATATATATATATATATATATATATATATATATATATATATATATATATATATATATATATATATATATATACTTAGAGAACTTTCTACAAGATAGATATTTCACAGTACAAATTAATGACAGGTCAGAATTGTATGAAGAACAGAATGGCATTCCTCAAGGATCAGTTTTATTCCCCTAATTTTTTACTATAATGGTAAATGATTTGAATGAAGAATTTAAAGATAATAAAAATAATTTGACACAGTTCGCAGATGATGTTAAATGGGGATCTGGGAAACATCTAACAATATTATATGATAACTTTTAAAAATAAAAAAATAAAGTATATAAATGGATGAATAAAAGGGGATTTCACTTAAATGTGAATAAGGCAGTAGCAATGATCTTCAGTAAAAGTAGAAATGTTAAAAATAAGATAATTGACATAAACTTACAGGGTCAACAAATTAGTACAGTCCAAAGCACACGATACATAGGAATGGCACTAGACCAACAACTAAACTGGAACAAACAGGTAGATAGACTGGTAGAGGATTAACTAACAGGAGAAGATATTTGAATGGTCATGGATGGGGTGCAAGCACTAGGACAATTATCTTACTTACTTACTTAGTCGTTCCCCTTCTACCGTGAGGTGTAGAGGTAGGACAATTATCATGTTTTATAAATCTCTCGTTGCAGGCAAAATAGATTATGGAAGCGTAGTCTACGACTATGTAGCACATAGTCACAAGATTAAATTAGATAAAATTTAGCACCAAGCATTATGTACAATTGCAGGTGCAATCAGATCAACATCAACAGGTGCTCTGGAGGGGGCTTAGGAGTCCTCCATTTGGAACTTCGGAGAAAGTAACTAAGACTAAATTACATGACCAAAATTATGTTGGACGACTCATCCAGCTTTTCCAGCATTTGCTAGGAATCAACTACCAACTCAGAACAGGTTCATGAATACCAGTAGATACTTGACAGGTTGGAAATGCATGGAAGAACTAGCACACTTGGATACTCTAAATGCATCAGTTAATAATATAGAATATACAAGCCAGTTGTACCACCCAGGGAATTTTAAAAAACCAGATACAGACTATCACCTGGCATCCATAATTAATAAAACAACTGATATTGCTACTGTCAAAACCAGGAAATATATTCAACAAACATCAAAGGACAGTATTACAGTGTACACAGATAGATCTAAAGGAGATGGTAACAAATTGGGGATAGGAATTTATGTTCCATGTGGCAAATGGTGAAAGGATATAGTACAACAGATAATACATCTATTTCCTCGCAGAGATGGTTGCAATTTTGAAAACTCTGGAAATCTTCTCTAGCAACCCTCCTCATAAATTGACAGATTCACTTTCTGATATTCATGCTATAAGAAACTTATGAGAATAGAGTAGACCTGATTTAGCAGAAGAGATATTACTGGCAAATACTTACCTATGATCCAGAGGATGTTCTGTTCTAATAGCTTGGATACCATCACATAGAAGGAAATGAAAAGGTGGATAAAGAAGCTAAGAAAAGTAGAAATATTAAAAACCAGATAAATGTTAGGATGAGTAAAACAGAAATCAAAAGCTTAATTAATAGAACAAATAACTAGGAATGGGCAGTAGAGTGGGATGGAAGTCTGAAGGGCAGGCATGCATATAAATTGTTCAAGGCTCCAACAAGAGCGTGTCATGTATCTAGATAACTAAAAATTCCTAGCAATAAGAAACTATTTAGACTGCATCTAGGAATGGGCTATTTTAGAATAGAAGAACCTTACTATGCAGAGTGTCTAGGAAAAATTGATAAAGAGCAGTATTGTAAAGTGGGTTTTTTTTTTTTTTTTTCTCTTTTGTTACTATTGATATACTAATCCTTCATAATTTTGACCCATGCACATTTTTTCTTTTCTCTTTTGTTACTATTGATATACTAATCCTTCATAATTTTGACCCATGCACATTTTTTTTCAGGTTTTCGGGTTCAGTTTGCTAAAAATTATGGAATAGATTAAATGTGTCTAGTGGGTCTCAGAAAAATCATGTATTGTATTTTTTGTTTTTTTTAGAATATAACCCTTATCTTCTGATTTTTTTTTCCAGCAGGTTGAAGGGAATATTGAATATGACATCTCTGGTCTGGCTGTCAAGATGAAACAGGAACAAGATAATGAGGTTACATTTTACTTTGCATACATACATTTAATTGAGCTTAATTAAAAAAGATAATATATGAAAGTTTTCTATTATGTGTACAGCTTTGATCTCTCTTTGATGTGTACATTATTTGTACTGCAATAATGCAGTTTAAGATATCCTGCTATGGTCCATCACTCTTTCTTCTCAGACTTCAAGTCATGTTGAGACTACAGCTGCATTCAGTGGTGAAAAAATAAAACTGGAACCAGGTTATGAGGTGAGTTCTTTATTTGTTAATTTTTTTTTAGTAAAGTATCGGTCTGCCTTAGTACACTCATTTATTGAACAGATCTACACTTGCAATATTGCACCAAACTACTGAAACCTTATGATCATAATATCCTATGAGGGTAGCTTATGTGATTATTTTCCTCCACAACCCACAACCGTTACTAGTTTATTGTAACACTGGAGAACCACATATTCTTACTGTTATTGAAAATGATGTATTGTACAGTTTGTCTCTCATTTTCTAGAATGATGCTTTAGTGGGGCTGTTCTAGGAATTAGCTTAAATGTGATACTAATATAGTGCCCACGTGTTTGAATGTGTCTACTTGTTACATACTGGTACTTTTATATTTATTTAACATTCTGTTTAATACCAGCAGAGACTGCATTGGCTTTATCAGAATGAAAAATATTTTCAATTTCCTGCAATCCTCTGATGACTGAATTAAAATTAATTAAGACATTTTATTTTTAAATTTTGAATACAAAGCTTTGCTAATTATTTACTGTAATGCACAAACAATATGAAATAATGATTATGTCAAACACAGTGATCAATACATACATCTAACCCAACATAGTGTTGGTGTTGTTGTTTAACTAGGGCTGCTGAGCATCTTGCTGTTATGCAGCCAACACCAAGACTCCTTGGTATTATCTACACTGTAGATTTAGACTTTTTCTGTGACTTTTCTGCCATTCTGAAATGTGCTGAGTTGAAGTAATGAGCTCCAGTTTCTCCAGCTTCTTCTTCTTCTTCTTCTTTGATCCTTAGCTGCCGACCATCAAAGCAGTCAGTGGCCATCATGCCTGGGGGCGTCTTGTAGGGCAACAACAAATTGATTCCACTTTGCTCGGTCGGTGGCCATCCTTCGTACAGTACCCCAACTCTGGTTCATACCTCACATCTCAGCCTCCACAGTCCTTTGCCAAGTTGTTTTTGGTCGGCCTCTCTTTCGTTTTCCTTCAGGGGTCCATAGCATAGCTGTTCTTGTGATGGCATCGGGGTCTCTTCTGAAGACATGGCCAACCCAGCTCCAGCGTCTGCCAGCTATGATGGTGTGCATGTCCTCTTGCTTGCTCTGAGTAAGCAGAACTTGGTTGGTGATAATATTCGACCAAAAGATTCGGATAACTCTTCTTAGGCATGTTGTGTGAAAAGAGGACAATTTTGACATTTCCTTCTCTGTAACTCTCCAGCTCTCCGCACCATAGAGAGGCACAGAAAGCACACAGCTCTGATATAATCCTAATTTTGTGCTTGTGTTGTACTGAAATTACTTCCAGATGTTGTTTAGACTAAAAAAGGCTGTTCTTGCTTTGTTCATTCTGTTGTTGATGTCTTTGCTTGCTCTGCCATCTGGTGTTACTATGCATCCTAGGTATGTGAATGCGTCTGTCTGTTCCAGTTGCTGATTCCTTACTGATATGGGCTCAGGGTTGCTCACATTGAGCGTCATGACCTCTGTCTTCTTTAGATTGATGTTCAAGCCCACCTGCTGGATATACTTATTAAGTTTATCTGTTTTTTCCTGGATGTGTTGATGTGAATGTGCTAGTAGTGCAATGTTATCTGCATATTCCAGATCTTCCAATGTAGAAAATGTAGTCCATCTTATTCCTCTTGGACTGCCCTCTGTTGTCTAGTGCATCACCCAGTCTATGACTGTTAAAAATAGAGTGGTTGATAAGGAACATCCCTGTCATACTCCTGTCTTCACCTCAAAGGTTAGGTTGCTCTGCCCAACGCTACACGTAAAGTTGGCATAGAGGCTTTTTATGATTGACACTATGCAGCTTGAAATTTCATAAGCCCTCAGTATTTTCCATAAACTGCCCCTATGTTACTGTCAAAAGCCTTTTCAAAATCAACAAAATTAATGTGCAGCTGTATTTGCCATTCTGAGCACTGCTCTATAATGTTCCTGAGGGTAAAAAGTAGTATCTACACTCATGTTATCTTACCTGACTACACAGATTGTAGTAGTATCTACACCCATGTTATCTTAGCTGATTACGCAGATTGTAGTAGTATCTACACTCATGTTATCTTACCTGACTACCCAGATTGAAGTAGTATCTACACCCATAGTATCTTAACTGCCTACCTAGATTGTAGTAGTATCTACACCCATGTTATCTTACCTGACTACCCAGATTGAAGTAATATCTATACCCATAGTATCTTAACTGCTCACCTAGATTATAGTAGTATCTACACCCATGTTATCTTACCTGACTACCCAGATTGAAGTAGTATCTACACCCATAGTATCTTAACTGCCTACCTAGATTGTAGTAGTATCTACACCCATGTTATCTTACTTGACTACCCAGATTATAGTAGTATCTACACCCATGTTATCTTACTTGACTACCCAGATTGTAGTTGTATCTACACCCATTTAATCTTACATGACTACCCAGATTGTAGTAGTATTTACACCCATGTTATCTTACCTGAATACCCAGATTGTAATAGTATCTAAACCCATGTTATCTTACCTGAATACCCAGATTGTAGTAGTATCTACACCCATGTCATATTACCTGCAAACCCAGATTATAGTAGCATCTACACCCATGTTATCTTACTTTACCCAGATTATAGTAGTATCTACACCCATTTTATCTTACCTGACTACGCAGATTGTAGTAGTATCTACACATGCTATCTTACCTGAATACCCAGATTGTAGTAGTATCTACACCTATGTTATATTACCTGACTACCCAGATTGTATGGATATTACATCATGTTATCTTACCTGATTCCCCAGGTTGTAGTAACAATCTGGATAATTCCTTCGACATCTTATTGCTTGTTTGTAACTGTACTAAGCCTCCTGGTTCTTCTTCAGTGCTGCCTTGACTATGCCCCGATTCATCCAAGCAGCTGCAAAATCTGGCCTGCGGATGATACAGATAACGACATAATAGAATAAGGAGTGATTCTATATTTGTAACTTTAATGAAGGGGTATGTGCATGCAGGCTGACTGAAAAGTCACTTCCTATTGTGCATATCCTGTCACTCCCATCTAACTAGTTAATATGAAACAAACATCAAAACAAGAACAAACATTTGTATTTTTATTTCACTAAATGCTTTGTCACATTAGCATTACAACCTTGAGATCCAGTTTGTTCAACACATGTTGTCATGGAAGGCAGCCAATTTTTGCTGTCTCCTGTAATGTCATTCTATTTAGCCATTTTAGATTTTTTGTTTGTTTGTTTATTGTTTGTGGGAACATATAAATAAACAAAAAACTACAACTTATTTGTCAAACGGCAGTGAGTGCATATTGTTGTGATAATTGTGTCATGTATATCTAGTGGATAGAAGTGAGGATATAAACATTTAAAGATAGGACATGACTTTTCAATCACTGAGTCCAATAAAGGATTGAGATGGTGCTACTGTTGTCAAGTGATGACAAGAACCTGACAAGTGTCAGTAGAACAAGTGATGACAAGAACCAGACAAGTGTCAGTAGAACAAGAGATGACAAGAACCAGACAAGTGTCAGTAGAACAAGAGATGACAAGAACCAGACAAGTGTCAGTAGAACAAGAGATGACAAGAACCAGACAAGTGTCAGTAGAACAAGAGATGACAAGAACCAGACAAGTTCAGTAGAACAAGTGATGACAAGAACCAGACAAGTGTCAGTAGAACAAGAGATGACAAGAACCAGACAAGTGTCAGTAGAACAAGAGATGACAAGAACCAGACAAGTGTCAGTAGAACAAGAGATGACAAGAACCAGACAAGTGCCAGTAGAACAAGAGATGACAAGTGTCAGTAGAACAAGAGATGACAAGAACCAGACAAGTGTCAGTAGAACAAGAGATGACAAGAACCAGACAAGTGTCAGTAGAACAAGAGATGACAAGAACCAGACAAGTGCCAGTAGAACAAGAGATGACAAGTGTCAGTAGAACAAGAGATGACAAGAACCAGACAAGTGTCAGTAGAACAAGAGATGACAAGAACCAGACAAGTGTCAGTAGAACAAGAGATGACAAGAACCAGACAAGTGTCAGTAGAACAAGCGATGACAAGTGTCAGTAGAACAAGAGATGACAAGAACCAGACAAGTGTCAGTAGAACAAGAGGTGACAAGAACCAGACAAGTGTCAGTAGAACAAGAGATGACAAGTGTCAGTAGAACAAGAGATGACAAGAACCAGACAAGTGTCAGTAGAACAAGAGATGACAAGAACCAGACAAGTGTCAGTAGAACAAGAGATGACAAGAACCAGACAAGTGTCAGTAGAACAAGAGATGACAAGAACCAGACAAGTGTCAGTAGAACAAGAGATGACAAGAACCAGACAAGTGTCAGTAGAACAAGAGATGACAAGAACCAGACAAGTGTCAGTAGAACAAGAGATGACAAGAACCAGACAAGTGTCAGTAGAACAAGAGATGACAAGAACCAGACAAGTGTCAGTAGAACAAGAACCAGACAAGTGACAATAGAACAAGAGATGACAAGAACCAGACAAGTGCCAGTAGAACAAGAACCAGACAAGTGCCAGTAGAACAAGAGATGACAAGTGCCAGTAGAACAAGAGATGACAAGTGCCAGTAGAACAAGAGGTTACAAGTGTCAGTAGAACAAGAGATGACAAATGACAGTAGAACATGAGATGACAAGTGCCAGTAGAACAAGAGATGACAAGTGTCAGTAGAACAAGAGGTGACAAGTGCCAGTAGAACAAGAGATTACAAGTGCCAGTAGAACAAGAGATGACAAGTGACAGTAGAACAAGAGATGACAAGTGCCAGTAGAACAAGAGATGACAAGTGTCAGTAGAACAAGAGATGACAAGTGCCAGTAGAACAAGAGATGACAAGTGCCCGTAGAACAAGAGATGATAAGTGCCAGTAGAACAAGAGATGACAAGTGTTTAGTAGAACAAGAGATAACAAGTGCTTGGCTTGCATTTAAAGGATTGTTATATCTGATCAGTTTTTCTGTGGTCCTTTGTAGGAAAAAAATAAATTATGCAATCGTGCATTACGTAATTTTCAAACGAATAAAGAAGAATAACGTCATATAAAAACTTTTTTACTCTTGTTTAATGTTTTAATTGTATCCCTAGCTTCATCTTCTACCAAGAACTAGTGATTAGGTGTTACGGTAGGTCTAGTTTTGTTGCTTTTTGATCGGCCAGAATACGACTACGCCCACTCATCAACTAAATCTAGTGTGTCTAGCTTTTCTGTACAGATTCCGTATTTTGACAACAAACTCTGACTACCAAACAGTCATCATCAATGTCAGCAATGTTTCAAAGTAGTTTGACACAATTAATTGCTTAGGAGACTTAGAAAATGTAAATATAAAGCATGACATATTTCTCTAGCAATAACAACGAAAAACGCAAACACTCGAATCTTCACAAAAATTGTTAAAATAACATCAAAACATGCACACATGCTGATTAACTACAGTCAAATTAGTTGTTTAAATAGTAGCGGAAGTCATTCTATGAGTTTTAATATATGAACTGCATTAAACAGACGATTTTTAGGGTTTATTCGTAATAAACTATAAACCACGCTCTGAGCATTGCTCTGGCACAGCGCGTTGAATTTTGCAATGCTCAGAGCATTGCTCTGGAGTCAAAGAGTTAAGGTTTCATACATAGAAGTAATAATTAATATTGAAGTGATATCAACTTTAGATTTGTGATGATCAAACCACCATTGCTGTGGTAGAATGTCTACTTTTAACATGACAACTACTTGTGTGAAACTGAATTAATTCATTTCATATATGGATTATAACTTTAATTCATGTACCTATATTAAGCTTACTAAATAATTCTCATTTTTTTATTTTCATGCCAGAATCATGATGGTCATAACTACACTAAAGATTATGATACTCATGATCAGAAAGTTGACATCATGGATACAGAAACACCAAGAATTAAGAAAGTAGAACAACCTGGCTTTTGTGAAGATCAAGGTAATGAAATGGTAGTCTTATAGCTAAAATAATGGTTTTTTAAAAATACTTTTTTAAAATTTAATTTTGTTTTGTAATTGTTTTATTGATTTCTGAGAAACTAAATCTGAATTGTTAATTAAAAAATGTGTAAGATGAGAACATCACTTAAGGTACCATATATAGAGATAATAGTGAATCTGCTCATGAACCTTTTACCTTGTCTGGCATTCACATTTATCAGTACTCACACACACACAAAATTCTTAGACACCAGCAATATAAAACAAATTATTCACAGATAGTGTAAAGGTTCATGTCAAAACGAATTTCTAATGATTTCATCTTTTTACTCCTCAGAAGTTAGACATGTTAACAAACACATCATTTACAGTATTTTGTCTTCTTGTAGTCAATCTTTTAGATGTTTGTGTTATTTGATCTGTGTGAATCTTTTAGGTGTCCATGTATTTTAGTGTATGTGTGTGTATAGATATTTATTGTAAGTTTTCTGTTCATAAGGCTAAAGCTGCCTGACTCTCTCATTTTCTTTAAAATTGATTAATTGGAACTTTGTCACTGCCATTCAAACAACATATAAATTATTGATGTATTATTCTCCAACACCAGAGAAGTTGTTTTGTTGAAGTTTTTGTGGTAACGATTTTTTTACAGGATGGGGTAACAGCCCAAAGCACAACCCTCCTTAGTCACTTGTTACAACATGCATGGTAGGAAACAGTGTTACTACTCTTTGCTCCTCTTCTGGGCCCCGGTAACACACTGGTGTTTGTTCCTATTTAGTGTCTCAGATTTTGTTATAAATTTAGGTGCCATATTATGTCAGCATTTTCACTTTGCTCATTATTTCTCTAATTATATCTTCCCTAAAATAAAACCCCTTATGTTCATCATCTCTTTAAGTCTTCTACTTTACCCATCTCTTACTACTTCCAATTTTGCCTTTGTCACTTTTATGGAAACTAGATTCACCTGCCATCTTTACTTTATTCATAATTGCCATCACTACAAGATTTTACCCCACAGCTTTACTTTCCATTACAACTCTTCAGCCACCACATTTCATTCTAGGGAACAGCTCCTCATTAAACATACAGAGATTAAATTAGTTTTTTAGTGTAGGCATTGTTTTCACTGCTAGCCACTCTCACCTCTTGTCTGACTTAAGTTTCCAACAATCCCAGCTACTATTTTTCTCACAGTCTCACCTCCAATAATTCATTTTTTACCTGTTTTATATTCAACCTTCTTTACAAATCACTTTATAATTTCTTACCTACCCAAAAGAAAGAATTGCTTATTTCCACCCCACTACTACTGACATCCCTTACTCCTTCCATATTAATCAATCTCTTCAGGACAAAACAAATACACTGCATCAATAAAAGCCTTTCAAAGACACACTTTACATTAACAATGTATAATAAATTACACAAGATTCATAGTTTGTATTATTTACTTAGCCATAATCTTCAGCCATACTGGTTGCTGTGGAGATTTATATTTTGCATAATTTATGATATATGTATTCACTGAAATTTTACAAATTTATTACATGTTATAAAGGACGTAGGTAAAGGATCCTGTTACATGCCCATTGAGGCATATTGGGAATATGGTGTTAGATCCATACTTTCTTAACCATATGGCACACTAGGGGTGATGTGGTCAGCATCACACCTGCCACCATAAACTTCCCACAGTTGCTCTGGTAGCAGTTCATGAGGCTGGGTCAACCCTGAAGCCATTTGCAGTCTAAAAAATCCCACCTCAACTGGGGATTGAACCATAACCACCAAGCTTGGAAGCTAGTGCTCTAACCACTGTACTACCATAGCTCCCAGTAATGTCACAAACAAAAGTCAAAAATATTTTCCAGAATTAACATAACACAAATTTTCTAAAAAAAATTAACATCTGTTCACTCATGACATTGAGCAAAATTTGTAAACACTCAACAGAGACAAAGTAAATCTATGTAGACATTAGTGTAAACACTCAATACAGACAAAGTAAATCTATGTACACATTAGTGTAAACACTCAACAGAGGCAAGTAAATCTATGTAGACATTAGTGTAAACACTCAATAGAGATAAAGTAAATCTACGTAGACATTAGTGTAAACACTCAATAGAGACAAAGTAAATCTATGTAGACATTAGTGTAAACACTCAATAGAGACAAAGTAAATCTATGTACACATTAGTGTACACATTCAAAAGAGGCAAAGTAAATCAGTGCAGACAATTATGTAAACATATGTTAAACAAAATTTGTGCTCATAATGAAGGAAGTTGTTTATTTTACTGATGGATGTTCAAGATATAGAATGAAATGTGATGCTGGCAAAATGTCTGACTATCCTCAATTTTTAATTTTGATTAAGCCATATATATTGCTAAAATTGTATAGAGCTGCACAATGTAGAACATCTAATAACTGATTGTTTATCATGCACTAGTTATTTATATCCATCTAAATCCCATATAATTTCAGATGTGCCATATCAAGCCCAGAGCAGCAATAACAATGACAAATTGTACAAGAATGATTATACCAGTGTTGTATTGTTGACAAATGACATTTATGTTGAGTCTGAAATGACAGGAAGTGATGTAGCTGTACATTCCATTATTTGTCAAGACAGATCAGCAGACATCAGTGAGAACCAGAATGATTTCAAAGCCATGGTTCAAAATGAAAGTGGGTCAAATAACATCAGAAAGAAAAGTGATGAATTTGATGGGGTTAATGTGAGTTGTGGATTTGTAAACAACATACAGAGTAAGAAAAAACAGAATTGTTCTGCTCATAAAAAACTAAATAGAATACATACTGGAGAGAAGCTTTACAAGTGCAATGTTTGTGGAATAGGGTTTACACACTCTTCTAGTCTGAAGCAACACAAAAGAATACATACTGGAGAGAAGCCTTACAAGTGTGATGTTTGTGGAATAGGGTTTACGCACTCTTCTAGTGTGAAGCGACACAAAAGAATACATACTGGAGAGAAGCCTTACAAGTGTGATGTTTGTGGAATAGGGTTTACATACTATTCTAGTCTGAAGCAACACAAAAGAATACATACTGGAGAGAAGCCTTACAAGTGTGATGTTTGTGGAATAGGGTTTAAACACTCTTCTAGTCTGAAGCAACACAAAAGAATACATACTGGAGAGAAGCATTATAATTGTGATGTTTGTGGAATAGGGTTTACGCGCTCTTCTAGTCTGAAACAACACAAAAGAATACATACTGGAGAGAAGCCTTTCAAGTGTGATGTTTGTAGTGTAGGGTTTACGCGCTCTTCTAGTCTTAAACAACACAAAAGAATACATAGTGGAGAGATGCCTTACAAGTGTGATGATTGTGGAGTAGGGTTTACACGGTCTGATAATCTGAAACAACACAAAAGAATACATACTGGAGAGAAGCCTTACAAGTGTGATGATTGTGGAGTAGGGTTTACACGGTCTGATAATCTGAAACAACACAAAAGAATACATACTGGAGAGAAGCCTTACATGTGTGATGTTTGTGGAGTAGGGTTTATATGGTCTTCTCATCTGAAAGATCACAAAAAAATGCATAGTGGAGAGAAGCCTTACAAGTGTGATGATTGTGGAGTAGGGTTTACACAGTCTTCTAGTCTGAAGCAACACAAAAGAATACATACTGGAGAGAAGCCTTACATGTGTGATGTTTGTGGAGTATTGTTTAAATGGTCTTTATGTCTGACACAACACAAAAGAATACATACTGGAGAGAAGCCTTACAAGTGTAATGTTTGTGGAATAGGGTGTACACACTCTTCTAATCTGAAACAACACAAAAGAATACATAGTGGAGAGAAGCCTTACATGTGTGATGTTTGTGGAATTGGGTTTACACACTCTTCTCATCTAAAAAAACACAAAAGTATACATAGTGGAGAGAAGCCTTACATGTGTGATGTTTGTGGAGTAGTTTAAATGGTCTTTATGTCTGACACAACACAAAAGAATACATACTGGAGAGAAGCCTTACTAGTGTGATGATTGTGGAGTAGGGTTTACACAGTCTTTTAGTCTGACACAACACAAAAGAGTACATAGTGTGATGTTTGTGGAATAGGGTTTACATGGTCTTCTAGTCTGAAAGACCAATCTGTTATCACTGGTCTAGGCTACCATCTCTTAAATAATAATTTTGTAAATTGTTGGTGGTACGTTTTTTCTTCCTTGATAGTGGAGTAAAGAGTTCATTTTTTTAGGATGTCAGAAATTTTTACACATTAGTGGTTAAAAAATTACTGATAAATTTCCCTTTGACAACCAGGTTCTAATGGACTTAAAAGTGCTAGATCCAAGCACTAAAAATAATCCCAGGTATCCAAACATCTGCAGATTGGCAGATGCTTTTGCCCAAGATCTTGATCAGGAAGCACTGAAAGATGAGTTTGATGACTACTTGATAAGTCCAAATTTAAGCAAGGGCAGGAATCGTTATGAGTCTCGGATGTACAATAGATTATAGTGGTTATTCCACTTGAACAGCTGTTGTCTAGATAATTTATTTTAAAAAATATGAGTGTATCGCATTCGAATCTTCGAGATGCAGAACGTTTTTCACGGTGGCGTAGTTCCACGTGAGTTAAATGTTCTAAGCTATTTTTGAGCTGTGAGCGAAAGTTCTCGGGAAGCCCCACGGATGTGATTGGCTGGGGGGTGTTCTGGGAGAGAATGTGTTTGGTGTCAGTGTGTACCGGGCAAGTGCACTGGAGAGATGTAAAGTGTTTTTCAATGTGTACCAGTGTACAGGCATTTATGCTGAGATATATTATGTGTGATTATCCCAGATGAACTGTATATTAATTAAGGATGTGTTTCTTAGGCCTTGGAGTATACAGGCCAGTGTTTAAAGATTATGTACATTTTTGAAGAGTTGGTGTCCTGGGCGTGACTGGAGAAATCAGCCCAGTGTTTTCGAGGGAAGCCTGTACACTGCTTGACATGTCGACTTATATTATGAGGCCTATTATTTATCAGCAGTCTTCTAGATGAATTAAAGACAGTGCTTGATGTGTCGACTTATATTATGAGGCCTATTATTTATCAGCAGTCTTCTAGATGAATTAAAGACAGTGCTTGATGTGTCGACATATTATGAGGCCTATTATTTATCAGCAGTCTTCTAGATGAATTAAAGACAGTGCTTGATGTGTCGACTTATATTATGAGGCCTATTATTTATCAGCAGTCTTCTACAGGAATTAAAAAGCGCTGAGACGTCATATATATTGAAGGCCTATTATTTACTAGTACTGCGATCCCCAGCAGTCTTATGGAGGAATTAAAGAGCGCTGAGACGTCATATATATTGAAGGCCTATTATTTACTAGTACTGCGATCCCCAGCAGTCTTATGGAGGAATTAAAGAGCGCTGAGACGTCATATATATTGAAGGCCTATTATTTACTAGTACTGCGATCCCCAGCAGTCTTATGGAGGAATTAAAGAGCGCTGAGACGTCATATATATTGAAGGCCTATTATTTACTAGTACTGCAATGGTCAGCAGTCTTATGTACATGAATTAAAGAGCGCTGAGATGTCAAATATTGGAGGCCTATTATTTACTAGTACTGCAATGGTCAGCAGTCTTATGTACATGAATTAAAGAGCGCTGAGACGTCATATATATTTGAGGCCTATAACTATTGGCACTGCGTTTGCCAGTAGTTCTTCTTGATGGATTATTGTTATTATATAATGTGGATCCTTTTTTTGGTATGCTATTATGACCTGTGTAACAGGCTGTACTTCGTCTACGTTATTGTGACTGTGTTGTGGTGTAATAAAACTGTTCATTAACTGTCACAAGGCGTTTAACCCTCCATGACTCATACGTGAGCTATCGTGGGGTGAGTGACTGTTTCTACACACCCTTCACATATCATACACGGTAACAGCACAGCAGTACACCCTGGATAATTAGCCTACATACAGTATGCAACGAACAGACTGGATGAATAGCAGCTTGTATCAATTAGGATATGGAATGGTGATGGAACAATCATACTTTATCAGCTGGAAGGAATACTAGGAATAAGCGTCATTATCAGTGGTGGTTTCCAGTTCAAGTTGGATCAAACTTACGACATTTATAATAAGTAGCCTGTGTGGCGTGATATAATATATAGCAACCTTGGTATTCGACTACTCTATGGTTAGCAATTGTACACTTCATCTGCAACAGTGGATGCAACATCGTTTTGCAACAAATACTGATTTTTACAGTGGCGGCAATAATAATCCTAGCGGCAGCAGTCGTGGACATAACTTTCGGACGTGATCCCACGTCATCTGCGTTATGTGACTTTCTTCTATGCTGTGTGGCGCATTTAAGAATCCATCATCATTATCAACTACGTGTGCAATAGTAGTTGTTTTCAAACTTACATGGTGTGATACCTGCTATAGAAGACTTACACAAAAACAGACATTAACATAACTAGGCAGTAACATATTTGATGGAGTGCAGCTTATTAATACCCATCTACATAGAGGACTATAACATATCTAACATTTCCATTGCCAAGATATGCTTCATGATTCAGTTCTGCTTTTTGAATTAAAGTTTTCAAGTGAACTGTGCCAGTATTTTGGTGGCGCAATTACAGAAGTTTACCATCATAGTATACAAGAGATGTCAAGTACCTCCTTTCAAGTGGATTATCAACGAGATTGACAGACTGTGTACCCCTACAGTTACAGAGGAAATTCAAGTTGACATGCTGTCATTCTACACGTGTGCCTCAAGTAGATGATTGGCAGTAATACAGTTCCTGTTTACCTGTGCGGTGTACGAGCACACATCGTACCGTGGCAAGGACAAAGGACCTGAAGTGAGAAGTGTCAACCTGCGGTGACCTTATGCGGTGAACTGTTTTCCTCAGCAGACTTTGTGATGTGCAGCGTTTTGGACGGGCGTATTTTCCTTTATTGAAGATAAGTGGTTTATGTTGTGGAAACTGTGCCATTTTATCTTGTGTCAACAAGTCTTCCTATATATATTGTGTACTATTTGTTATAATGAGTATTTCATGTTAAATATTCTATGTTTCATGTCTACTTATGAAGATTATATCCCAGTTTACCCAGGGCTTCATAAGCATTCTTTAGGATTAGGTTAGTAACTGTCAATTCTGTGACAATTCCGGTTTAAGATTACAAACCTTACCGAAGTTTAGGTTACTAGTTGTCTCTTGGGACAAGTAAGTGTGTAGTTGTGACGTACCGTTTCATTGTGGTTCTCATAGTATTTTTCTCTGTTTTTTAGTTTATTGATTAATTTGTTTGTGAGCATTTTTCTCTATTTCCTATCTTTTAGTTTTTATACACATTTTCGTTTATACACGGTGTTGTTATTGTTTTGTCATTATTCGTGGTTATCATTTCATGTTTTGACAAATTTTTTGCCTTAGTTAAGCCTTACTGTTCAGTTGACCTCTGCAAACGTTATCGTTTGTTCTGTAGTACCTTGTCTTTGTAATCGTTGTTCTTACTGTCTATATAATATGTTAGTTGTTTGTAACTTATTGTAAGACTTTAGTGCATAAGTGTTTAAGGCTATTTCACATAATATTGACACCACTCAAATTGATATATAGGTATCCCTCATATTGGTGTATACTTTTACAAAGGTTCTATGCACATGAAGTTATGCTACTATGATATAAAGTAATTAACTGATACTTGCAATTACTTGAAAGGATATTTAGCTTGGTGAGCTGAAAAAGGTAATTTTCCGAATTGCTAGGGACATAAACTTGTAGTAATTATAAGTGGTAATTATATATATAGTGGCACCCGTGTGTTACCGGGGCCCGAAAGGGGAGCAAAGAATAGTAACACTGTCCCCTACCAAGCATGTCGTAAAAAGCGACTAAGGAGGGTTGGGCATGGGGCCGGTTACACCATCCTGTAAAAAAATTTTAAACCACAAAAAACTTCAACAAATATGGACAAGTCAAATAAAGAAAATGAAACACAGCCATCCAAGACAGGGGAAGGTCCTCTCGCGGGGAGGCGTATGATGCAACACAGAGAAAGCCGAAAGGAGTCTGTGTTGCTGACTAACCTTCTTTCTTCTAGGAGAACTTCCAGATTTGGCACCTGGAATGTTCGGACATTAAACGAACAAGGGAAAGTGGCGCAAGTAGCAGCAGAAATGAGGGAATACAAAATCGAGGTTCTGGGAATGTGTGAAACAAAGTGGAAGGGGGTAGACTGGAAGAAACTCATCACAGGTGAATTGGTGCTGTCCTCAGGACATGAAGACGAAAGTTCACACCACAGTGAAGGGGTAGCTCTTATGTTATCTAAAGAAGCACAGAAAGCACTAATTGAATGGGAAGCTGTTGGACCCAGAATAATAACAGCTTCTTTCAAAACAGCTAAAAAGAAAATTCATGTAAATGTCATCCAATGTTATGCACCAACTAATGACAAAGAAGAGTCTGTGAAAGAAGCATTTTATACTAAACTACAGGAAATTATGGATAAAGTAAAAAGAAGAGACATCACAATTTTGATGGGTGACATGAATGCAAAGATAGGTACAGTCAACACTGGATTTGAAGAAGTCATGGGAAAACATGGGCTAGAAGTAATGAATGAAAATGGAGAGCTATTCGCAAACTTCTGTGCTTCATATCAACTGGCTATAGGAGGAAGCATGTTTCCACATAAGAGAATACACAAGGCAACATGGATATCACCAGACCATAGAACAGAAAATCAGATTGATCATATATGCATAAACAAGAAGTGTAGATCATCATTGCAGGATGTAAAGGTATATAGAGGAGCAGATGTGGCATCAGATCACCATCTTCTGATAGCCAAAGTAAAAATGAAACTCAAGAGATATGCAACAATGCAAAATTATAGACAACAGTTTAATGTAAGACAGCTAAGAAATCAAGAAACAAGAGACAAATTTGCGGTCACAGTATCCAACAAATTCCAAGTGCTCCAACAGCTGGAAGATGTAGAGAATACAGAAGACTATTGGCAGCAGGTCAAAACAGTATGGAAGGAGACATGTGAAGAAATACTGGGGAAAAGGGAAAGACAACAAAAAGCATGGATAACAACAGAAACCATCAATAAGATAAAAGACAGAAAAAACAAGAAAGCAGAGTTAAACACAAGCAAAACTAGAAGCTCCAAAGCCAAGGCTCAAGAAGTGTACACAGAAGCAAACAAAGAAGTAAAAAGAAGTATCAAAAGAGACAAGAGGAAGTATATTGAGGAGTTGGCAAGAGAGGCAGAAGATACTGCAGCCAAAGGAAATATGAGAGAACTGTATAGCAGCACAAAGAAGCTAGCAGGGAAATACAAGCAAACAAGTTGCCTCATAAAAGACAAGAATGGGAAACTGCTCAGCAATATACAAGAGCAAATGAAGAGGTGGACAGAATATTTTGGGGACCTTCTCAATAGACCAGCTCCACAAAACCCGCCGGACATCCAGCCAGCAGAAGAAGAGCTACAAATTAACGGTGAAAGACCAACGAAGGAAGAAATAAAGAAAGCCATAAAGCTTCTAAGAGAGGGAAAAGCGTCTGGACCTGATGGCATTCCAGCAGAGGCCATCAAAGCAGATATCGACACGGCTACAGAGATGTTATATAAATTACTTGGTAAAGTCTGGGAAAAGGAAGAGATACCAGCAGAATGGAAGGAAGGATATCTGGTTAAGTTGCCTAAGAAGGGAAATTTACAAGAGTGCACAAATTATAGAGGAATAATGTTACTATCAGTGCCAGGAAAAGTATTAAACAGGATTATCCTTGAGAGATTAAAAGAGTCCATAGACAAGAAACTGAGAGATGAACAAGCAGGTTTTCGACAAAACAGATCATGTACAGACCAGATAGCCACTTTGAGAATAATAGTTGAACAAAGTCTGGAATGGAATTCACCAATATACATCGGATTTGTGGACTACGAAAAGGCATTTGACAGTGTAGACAGAGAATCACTTTGGAAATTGATGAGGCATTATGGAGTTCCCCTGAAGATCATTAATTTAATAAAGAAAACATATGAAGACATGACATGCAGAGTTCTTCACGAAGGACAGCTTACAGAACCGTTTGGGATAAGAACAGGAGTGCGACAGGGATGCCTCTTGTCTCCATTTCTTTTCTTGCTGGCAATAGATTGGGTTATGAGATCATCGACAACACACAACAGAAATGGAATCCAGTGGACTCTGACTAAGCAGTTGGATGATCTGGATTTTGCTGATGACTTGGCTCTTCTGTCCCATAACCGTAATCAGATGCAGGACAAATTGAAAACACTCGATGAGAGGTCACAGCAATTGGGTCTGAAAATACACAGGGAAAAGACAAAAATAATGAGAATAAAGCAGGTAATGATAACAGGGTTGAACTTGAAGAAACACCAATTCAAGATGTAGAATCATACACATATCTTGGCAGTAATATAGACAAAGTTGGAGGGACAGACAGCGATATCAAAATAAGAATACAAAAGGCAAGAGGAGCTTTCATTGCATTGGGAAATATATGGAGATCAAGAGAAATCGGATCCAACACGAAAATAAGAATCTTCAACTCAAATGTGAAGTCAGTCCTATTGTATGGCTCGGAGACATGGAGAACAACAAAGACAACAACCAAAAAGCTACAGACTTTCATAAATGGGTGCTTGCGTAGAATAGAGGGATTAAAATGGTATGACAAGGTTACCAACGTGGAACTGATGACAAGAACTAGACAAGTGCCAGTGGAACAAGAGATGAGAAGAAGACGATGGCGATGGATAGGACACACACTGAGGAAACCTGTTGATAGCATTACAAGGCAGTCCTTGTTCTGGAACCCCCAGGGCAAGAGAGGCAGAGGAAGACCAAGAAGTACATGGAGAAGAGAGTTGGAAACAGAGGTGAAAATGATGAGGAGAACATGGAAAGAACTTGAGATGATGGCACGGGACAGGAGGACTTGGCATGTGTTTGTTGAAGGCCTATGCTCCTTTGGGAGTGGAGGGTTATGAATGAATGAATATATATAGTGGACTTATTGATTGAACCACTATGGATCCTGATATGGATTATGATATGGATCCAGATAATATGGTGCCTATATTGGAATATTTATTTCAGAATGGGAAGGATAATGAGAATTTTCGAAGCCCAGAACTCGAAGAACATGTAATGGATCGATTTTTGGCTGATGCGTCATTTTTTCTAAGAGGTTTTGCTCGAAATAATTTTCAGTCCATTCCTCATTTGGTAATGTCTGATGATTTAGCAGATTTACTGAATTATCTTCGTGTGTTTTTGAATCATTATATGGATATTAAACACGATCACATAGTGAGAAATATAAAGAAGATAATTTTCAAGGACGTTCATGATGACCAGAAAGAGAAGTTAAAGGATGAGGAGCAGATAGAAGGCATTAAACAAAGTGCGCTACAGGAAAGGGCGAAGATTTTAGAAAGTGTTGCTAAGGAGAGCAAATTACAGGCAACAGTTACTAAACTTGAAAGTGATTTATATAAATCAAACTTGGATCTTGAAAGAGGGCAAGAAGCATTAAATTCGGCATTGTGCAGGATTAAATACTTGGAAGTTAATTTGGGAGATAAGCAAGGCGAAACTATTAATCTCACGCAGAAACTTCAAGAACAGAAAGAGATGTATGACAAGTTGAAGATTGAGACTAATGTTCGTGAGAAGACTTATTTAGAAATGCTTGGCGATGTACTGGATGATAATGATATTCTCAGTCGCCAACTAAAAGAAATGAGTAGAGTATTTCCTGAGAAGATTAATGAGTCGAAGTCACAAGTTGCTCAAATCCAGGGACTTCAGGCTCAGGTGGCTCAACTTCAGCCACAGATAGAAGAGGTTCAAAAGATGAGATTGAGGAAATTGGCGCGACAGAGGAGAGCGAGCAAAGAAAAGGATGAGAAGGTGAAATTAGAAGAGTTAACTATGGAGAAAGAGAAGGTAGCTAAAATTGAGAAATCACTGACGGAGGAGAGATGTAGAGTTATGACATTTGATGACGTAATTAAGAAACAAAGTGAACAGATTTCACTTAAAAATATTGAAATTACGGAATTAAGGGAAAGAGTGGACGGTTTGGTTGATATAATTTTAGGTAGAAAAATGCTGTCTACTGTCAATGTTGACAAGGTTAGACAGAAAGACGGTTATCAACACGTCTTAAAAGCGTCGAGTCAGCAACAGACACTCGATGCCAAAAATAACATCAAACATGGTGAGCGAATATCCTTGCGTGGCAGATATAATTTTCATCGTACTAGTGACTATTCTAGTAATATTAATAATTCCTGGCGACAGGCCAACAGGGTTAATTCTACTGTGATACTTGATTCTGTACATCACATTAAAGACAAGGATAAATTTCATGTCAATGTTCAAGAAACTAACATTGTATCTAAAGTTAGAAAGCCTCATAAAAACATAATAAGGGACGAGACTAGTAGGACTGGTGCCCAAAGTAATACTCAGTATGTTAGTAGCCATAAGGATTTTATTATCCCTATTACTGATTCAGAGGTTAAGCACGCTGCCACAGAAAAGAAGAAAAACAATCTTGACAGGAAAGATAATACAGATTTTAAACATTATCAAGGGAGATCAGCAAATTGTAATCTGTCTTCTCCAAGAAACCAGAGACAGTTTAACAGATCTAAATATTTTGGTTCTGAGGATTTTGAGAAGTATGGTAAAAATGATTACAGGAAAGATTATCAATTTTACGAAAATAAGTCTAGAAGTCAACATAAACAATCTGGCAGATATTTTTTATCAAAAGAGAAATAATAATGACAACTATGTTAACTTTTCTCAACAAAGGCCAAAAGTTATTGATAAACAAGGTAATAATAATAAGTATAGTGTCTCTAAATACAACTGCTTGTTCTACTTGTGGTTTTGAGAGAGTATCTCGCCGTCATGAGGGTAGAAATTTTTTTCAGCATCCAATAGCAACGACCTTGAGCTACGATCATTCTCTACCCCGTAAGCCTCCTGTGGTGTTTACACGTGTCAAGGGAAGGCTTGTTGATCGGTGAAAGGGTCACAAGTTTACACAAGCCACAGTTTTAGGTAAATGTAACGTTAATTTCCGTTTTACATCGTTAAATCGGACTGTGAAGTAAAATAGAATTTTTTCATTTGTATATTTTCACAGCGACGGCTTTGCAATGAAAGTCTATGTGCCGGTGTTACATTAACAGAGAGAGAGTAAAGTATGCCACCTTGTATCCATGTGGTTAACCAAGTAAACCGGACAGCAAGTCGACTCTGAATTGTATGCGGTTATCTTGCCAAGTTTATGAGACTATTCAACACGGCTGAAATTATTGCCTGTTTAACATGGTTAAGATATAGATATTATTGTATCAAATAAATATAGGATATTATATATAGAATTGTATTAAGATCCCATATAACTTCTATTAGATAGTGTGTAACCTCATTTTTTATGCACTATTTATGCACATATTTATTTTATGTACGACGATGTTTTGATGATGCAACAATTATTTTCATATTATTCTTACACTATTGTGTTATGACGAATATTGTGTGTATTATTAGCGCAGTAAGGTGTAAGATATTATTTGCGAGTGACTTGTCTCGGTAACTTTTTGACAAAAGCAGTGGACTATAGTATTTACGCATGCTAGTCAGAAGACTATGCTCATTTAGTCAATTTATGGTTGACCTTTATGCTCCGTGATGAGTTTAGCGCTACGAGAGCTGATACATCAAACATTGATGTGTTTTAGCAGCGGTGATTATTGGGACTGTTTTATAAGCATGATGAGTTTGTCAGCCCTATGCACAACCTCTTTAGCTAGGCATGGTGCAGTAGTCATCTTTAGAGAGTCTCTGTACTCACTAAATTTGAAATTCTTTCTTATGTTTTGATGTCATGTTTATTTATGTATTAGCATTCTAAGACATTACGTAGTAACTATTATATTGTGAAAAATAATTTTGGAAACATAGTTTGATTATATCAAAGTTAATTTTGTATTGCAAGTTGAGTATATATTCTGAAACATTGGTTTCTGAGTTTTTTTTTTTTCGAAAGAATAACACCTGTGAATTTAAAATAATTTGATTTTTTTGTTCTTGCAATTTAGACATGCATCATTTTCCCAGCAGATTGTTTTGATTTTGTGTCTGCTTAAGTATAAGAATTTTGTATGTCATACATTTTGTAAGCTAATTACATTGTTGGTATATTAATATAAGGTGAAGCTAAAAAATAATTTAAAATACCATTTTTATTTAACTTAGCGTTATGAAATATTTTTGTTTTTTTTTACTTTTTGGAAAATGTTTTCTAAGATTGTATAATTTTTTCGGTACCCTGCGCTTAACTGTGCGCTAGAGGGGGTAATGATTTTTTTTTTATTACTTAACGCTTGATGATGCGTTAGTTCGAGTTTATTTATAACGGTATTATTTTTTGTGTATGATGTCTGATGGTTGATGGTTACTTATGAATAAGTTGTATAACGGGGTTAAGGTTAGATTATGCTTCGTTTATCTACAGCTTTCTTTTGTGGTTGTTAGATATACACATACATTGTCTTTGTGTCCTATACTTTCTTGTCATCATTATATGTATTTATATAATACGTTTTTGATCAAATGGTTATTACGATGTATTAATCCATCGTTCTCTGCAGACATATCTATGTTTTTCTTCTGTCTTTCCTGATTATTCTTCATTTTAGTCCATTTCTTCTACTGACTTTTCGGTAGCGGTTCATATGTGGATTATACTTTCATGTTGCATTTATATGTCACTTGATACTATTTGTATTCTTATTCATCCTACTATACTGATACTTGAATCATGTATATTGTTAGGTTAATTCTATGCTAAATAGACTTAACTTTGTTGAAAGCAGATTATTTTGGTAGACTTAGCTGATTATTTTGTATGCTTTGTTTTCTGCTTTACTCATAATGCTGATATTTTTTGGATGATATATAGTATTTGGACTTAACAGGTTGATTAATTTTCCTGATTAGAACTTAATCACCCATTTATTTTTTGGCTCAGTAATCTTTTCAAAAAAATGATGTTATCATTTTTTTCCCCGGGGGGGTGGTGTAAACTGATAAGTCCAAATTTAAGCAAGGGCAGGAATCGTTATGAGTCTCGGATGTACAATAGATTATAGTGGTTATTCCACTTGAACAGCTGTTGTCTAGTTAATTTATTTAAAAAAATATGAGTGTATCGCATTCGAATCTTCGAGATGCAGAACGTTTTTCACGGTGGCGTAGTTCCACGTGAGTTAAATGTTCTAAGCTATTTTTGAGCTGTGAGCGAAAGTTCTCGGGAAGCCCCACGGATGTGATTGGCTGGGGGGTGTTCTGGGAGAGAATGTGTTTGGTGTCAGTGTGTACCGGGCGAGTGCACTGGAGAGATGTAAAGTGTTTTTCAATGTGTACCAGTGTACAGGCATTTATGCTGAGATATATTATGTGTGATTATCCCAGATGAACTGTATATTAATTAAGGATGTGTTTCTTAGGCCTTGGAGTATACAGGCCAGTGTTTAAAGATTATGTACATTTTTGAAGAGTTGGTGTCCTGGGCGTGACTGGAGAAATCAGCCCAGTTTTTTCGAGGGAAGCCTGTACACTGCTTGACATGTCGACTTATATTATGAGGCCTATTATTTATCAGCAGTCTTCTAGATGAATTAAAGACAGTGCTTGATGTGTCGACTTATATTATGAGGCCTATTATTTATCAGCAGTCTTCTAGATGAATTAAAGACAGTGCTTGATGTGTCGACTTATATTATGAGGCCTATTATTTATCAGCAGTCTTCTAGATGAATTAAAGACAGTGCTTGATGTGTCGACTTATATTATGAGGCCTATTATTTATCAGCAGTCTTCTACAGGAATTAAAAAGCGCTGAGACGTCATATATATTGAAGGCCTATTATTTACTAGTACTGCGATCCCCAGCAGTCTTATGGAGGAATTAAAGAGCGCTGAGACGTCATATATATTGAAGGCCTATTATTTACTAGTACTGCGATCCCCAGCAGTCTTATGGAGGAATTAAAGAGCGCTGAGACGTCATATATATTGAAGGCCTATTATTTACTAGTACTGCGATCCCCAGCAGTCTTATGGAGGAATTAAAGAGCGCTGAGACGTCATATGTATTGAAGGCTTATTATTTACTAGTACTGCAATGGTCAGCAGTCTTATGTACATGAATTAAAGAGCGCTGAGACGTCAAATATTGGAGGCCTATTATTTACTAGTACTGCAATGGTCAGCAGTCTTATGTACATGAATTAAAGAGCGCTGAGACGTCATATATATTTGAGGCCTATAACTATTGGCACTGCGTTTGCCAGTAGTTCTTCTTGATGGATTATTGTTATTATATAATGTGGATCCTTTTTTTGGTATGCTATTATGACCTGTGTAACATGCTGTACTTCGTCTACGTTATTGTGACCGTGTTGTGGTGTAATAAAACTGTTCATTAACTGTCACAAGGCGTTTAACCCTCCATGACTCGTACGTGAGCTATCGTGGGGTGAGTGACTGTTTCTACACACCCTTCACATATCATACACGGTAACAGCACAGCAGTACACCCTGGATAATTAGCCTACATACAGTATGCAACGAACAGACTGGATGAATAGCAGCTTGTATCAATTAGGATATGGAATGGTGATGGAACAATCATACTTTATCAGTTGGAAGGAATACTAGGAATAAGCGTCGTTATCACTACTGTATGTTGTCTGATGTGCGTGTGCCTCTACTGATAGATAGTGGTCAGAAAAAGAGCTTCTGTAGCTATTGGCTGGAAATTGTTGACCAGAAAACTAGTACTGGTGCCATCCACTTCCCTAATTTGAAAGTCATCATTCGGCGACTGCTGATACTCCCTCACAGTAATGCTGACTGCGAAAGATCATTTTCAATGATGAAAGAAATCCACACAGGCTGCAGGAGGTCCATGAATGCGGACACACTCACTTCTATTTTACAGTGTAAGATTAATATTGATACATGCTGTGCAGACTTTAAGCCCACAAATGCAATTCTGCAAAGTGCTAAAAGTGCATGTGTTGATTATAATACAAAACACTGCACATCGAAAGAATAGTGTACCTCATGATCACTAAGTTTTTTATATGTAAAGAACAGAATGAGACTATTAGCATGTTTTATATCACAATAATTCAAATGCTAATAGATTTGCATATGTCATATCTCATTTTAAAACTGTATTGCGTATAATTTATTAATATACTTTTTGCGTAAGGATTTTTGGGTGTTTGTAAGGATTTTTTGGGTCCGGCGTACAGATTTTTTGTCTCAGGGGGTTGACAGGTATCAGAGCACTTGATAAGAAGTTACTAAAATACTGCGCCACCACCATTCACAAATGCAGGCAAATGATTCCTTCTAACTACAGAATAGTATGATGTCCTATCTTGTGAATTCTGCGTTCCAGACATATGCTTTACTAGCTTCTTTCTGGTTAGATGACAGACAAGTAATGTCTGACTCAGACTTCTGCTTGACTTCTTTTCCCTTTGCAAATTCCTTAAGAACACTATAAAATTAAACTACAGATATGAATCAATTATCAGGGAGCCGTGCTAGCGTAGTGGTTACCACACCGCTCTGGCGACCGGGTGATCCAGGATCAAACCCGGGCGATGGCATTTGAGGATTTTTCGTTGACCGGGATTTGGACTGGAATAGCTCTTAAAGGACGAGGAGCCAGTTATATTGGTCGATATTTCTAGCCTCTGAAGACGGGAAGCCAGTTTTCTTGGCCCATGGTTTTGAAGTTTTTGTATCGTTTCATCACAGTTAGAAGTTTTCGATGACTGGGAAGCAGAAGTATAGCCATTTTTATTATTATTTCTAAAGCGGGAGAGTTATAGCGTCACTCTTTCTATTAAATTCAAACCGATTCCGATTGCATCCTCGTGTTTTGTTACGAAATTTGGGTTACCTATTTTCGATACATATTTTCGATGGCATCTAATTCATCTTCTCGAAAGCGACCTGCTTGTTTAAGTGCTCAGCAGGCCCTTAGTTTGCTAGAAAATTTCAGCGAAGATGAGGATGGCTATAGCAGTAGTGATTTTAGTGCTAATTCGATGAATAATTCGTCTTTCAGTGGTGTTGATTCAGAGAATGAAGGTAGGCCTATTATGTTAGAAAGAGTGGGCGTGGTTCTATCACCAAACTTTGATTCTTCAACATCAGACCCAGTAGGACCTAATTTAGTTTTACAAGAAGGGGAAAGACGAAAACAGGAGTGTGTCAGAAATATAGAATGGCACAAAGCAAACTTGGGTGTACTAACAATGAATAGCTTTAGATTTCAACCTAAAGACGGAAGAGCAGTGGGTGTGTCCGCAAATTTAGGCCTAAATGAATCATCTACCCCAATCCAGTGTTTTGAAAGCCTTGTATCATCAGCTGTAAGGGAGGAAATTTTAAAAAGCATAAACTGCTTTGCAGAAATTGAAGTACAGAAGCATACATCGTCACTGAAAAGATCAAGATATAATCGATGGAATCCAGTAAGCGATTATGAGCTGCTAAAATTTTTTGCTCTGCATCAAGCAATGGGTATCGACAAAAGGCCAAGCATAAAAGATTATTTCTCCTCACAAGAGCCTATGTTTCACACTCCATTTTATTCCCAAATGATGGAGAGAGACAGATTTTTGTCTATATTGCAAACTATGTTGCATATCTGTGAGCCAGTTGCAGAAGGGAAAAATAAAATAGATCCCTTTGTTCAAATGTTATGCTCTAAATTTGTTGCGGCATACACTCCGAACCAAGACGTAGCTATTGATGAGATGATTATAGGATGGAAAGCTAAATCCTCCAAGGCCAAGTAAATTATCAGATAACCCACTGGAAAGACTGGAGGGTGCAAAACATATAATGCAAAGAAGCACTAAGTTCAATAGGTGTAAAGTTTGCAGTACACCTGACGACAGGAAAAGGACAAACTATTATTGTGCCGGATGCACTTGCCACCCCCATCTGCACATAGATGAATGTTTCCTAAAATGGCACACTAAAGCTAAGTTGTAAATATAAGTTGGTGTGTAATGAGTGTTCTTTGTGAGAGCAGTTCAGCATATATATCACATTTTGTGATCTTTTTCAATTATTTGTAAATTTGTGACAGTAGAGTGTATTTCATTTTCTGGATGACACATGGAAAGTAGTTAGAGTATAAACTTGATGTGTGGTTTATTTCCAAAATGGATATAGTTTACAGTGATTTCTATATTGGATGGTGGATTAGCTGTCTTCAATTGGTAAGTCTGATATGTTTGTTTTGTTTTTTGTTTAGTAAAATATTTTTCTGTCTCGTCTTTAACTACTTTATATTCATAAAAATTTTGTAAATTTTTAAACTGAAAATTTTCACAATCCTCATTCATTTTCCTTTTTAAATATATATAACATGACTATATTCAGTTAAAAACTTTGAAATAACTGACACTTACATGTTAACACTATATGAAAATACCTGTGCCGCAGAAAATTTGTGACAAAAGAGTGTCTTTCCTTTTCTTAAAGCCAATTGAAAAGTAGTTAGAGTATAAACTTGAATCCATATGTATTTTATTTCCAAAATGAATGTAGTTTACAAATATTTGTATCTTGGGTAACATAAAAGATTTATTTGCTATCTTGAGTGGGTAATTCTGATATGTTTTTTTTTTTTTGTAAAATGTTTTTCTTCACAGTCTCCAACTATTTTATACTCATAAACATTTTTTTAAATTTATAAACTGAACATATTCAGAATCCACATTCATTTTCCTTTTTAAATATATATAACATGACTATATTTGTAAAAAAATTTGAAATAATTTAAACTTACATGGTAACACTATATGAAAAACCTGTGCCGCAGAAAATTTGTGACAAAAGAGTGTCTTTCCTTTTCTTGAAGCCAATTGAAAAGTAGTTAGAGTATAAACTTGAACCATATGTATTTTATTTCCAAAAAAAGTTTACTTGGATAACAAGTGATTGATTTGCTATCTTGAGTGGGTAATTCTGATATGTTTTTTTTTTTTTGTAAAATGTTTTTCTTGAATTTTGTAGTTTAAATTTATAAACTGAAAATTCAGAATCCACATTCATTTTCCTTTTTTGGAACAACTATAAGTGACTTTGAAATAATTTTTGTAACTATTTGAAAAACCTGTGCCGCAGAAAATTTGTGGGTAGTTAAGCATAAACTTGAACCATATGTATTTTATTTCCAAAATGATATGTAGTTTACAAATATTTTTTTTTTTTTTTGGGTAATTCTTGATAAATGTTTTTTTCTTCACAGTCTCCAACTATTTTATACTCATAAAAATTTTTAAATTTATAAACTGAACATATTCAGAATCCACATTCATTTTCCTTTTTAAATATATATAACATGACTATATTTGTTAAAAACTTTGAAATAATTTACACTTACATGGTAACACTATATGAAAAACCTGTGACGCAGAAAATTTGTGACAAAAGAGTGTCTTTCCTTTTCTTGAAGCCAATTGAAAAGTAGTTAGAGCATAAACTTGAACCATATGTATTTTATTTCCAAAATGAATGTAGTTTACAAATATTTGTATCTTGGATAACATAAGTGAGTGATTTGCTATCTTGAGTGGGTAATTCTGATATGTTTTTGTTTTGTTTTTTTTTTTTTTAAATTTTGTCTTCACAGTCTCCAACTATTTTATACCCATAAAATTTTTTTTTAATTTATAAACTGAACATATTCAGAATCCTCATTCATTTTCCTTTTTAAATATATATAACATGACTATATTTGTTAAAAACTTTGAAATAACTGACACTTACATGGTAACACTATATGAAAAATCTGAGTCGCAAAAAATTCCTTGCGTAAAACATGGGAAAACCCCTACGTCCTGAAAGAGTTAACTCGAGACCTGGCGAGGACATTTGAAGGAGTGTCGTCGACCAGGGACTGGCGGCTCCTGAGCCAACCCAGCTCTAATGGGTACCTCCGAAATCGGCGGTGAGTATCTGCCTGAATGGCGAGGGACACCTGTCTCTGTACAAGAAAAAAAGGGATACTCACGTAAAATCAATATCAGGTTAGACATTAATAATAACCTGAGATTTCGCCTCGAGTATTAGCGGGCGAACGAAAAAAAAAAAAAGAATCAAATATCCACACAGGAATTAAATGTTACTACAGGCTATGCTTTGGATAACAATTCTAGCTCCTTTTCTATTAAAAACTCAGTACTGACTTCTGACGGACATCTCGTTATATGTCCTGATCGCCAGTGTAAAAAAAATCTGAAATCAGTGTCTGAAATCGGGGACTGTAGCAAAATGTCTTTTTATAGTGTTGTTTGTATACTAGATGACAGACAAGAAAAGAATTATGTCTAAGTATGTAACCCAGTCTCAGAGAAGTTAATGTAGCAAACACATATCTTCCTTACAACTTTCAACAGTACTGTCAGACCATGTAGGCTACTAGAATGGTGTCGTAGATGTCCACAAAGTATTTATTGTACCGTGAGCACTAAAAGGCGCCTTCCTCGTTCACCTTCAGACTTCCACATTAATGACTCTACTAAAGGCAGTAGTCAACTCAAAGTTCCTGACATCTCCAAACAGTTTTTCGTTGACCGAAGTGTGTTGTTGCCATATACTACTCTGATCAGTGCAGCAGGTGTTCGCCTGTCATTGGGCTGGTGCGGCTGGTGAAGAGATCTGTTGCATCAATTTTGTACTTGTGTACAAATAAGACGGCATTGATTCAGTTTTTCAAATAAACTTTCTACTTTGATGCGATCACCCTTTTTTTTTTTTTTTTTCTCCACTGTCTCTGTTAATTTCCTTGACATTGTTGTCACTATCACTCCGCCCCACCTCACCACTTCGGTGTACTACAAACCCACCGATGCACACTGTTACCTCCTTTATACTTCCTCTCATCCTCCGGCTTGTCGGGACTCCTTGCCTTTCTCACAACTTCTCCGCCTCCGTCGGTTATGCCAAGATGATGACAACTTTCTATGCCGAGCACAAGAAATGTTGGACTTCTTCCGTCACAGACAGTATCCAGAAGATGTTCTTACCTCTGCCTTAGAACGTGTTCTCCCTATCTCACGTGTAGAGGCCCTCAAACCCCGCCAAAAAACCTCCTCTGATAGAGTCAAGTTAATAATGACCTATCACCCTCACAGCACTGCTGTCAAAAGGATCCTGTTTCGCCACCTACCTCTCCTCCAAGCTGACCCAGTGGCGCGGGAAGCATTTAGTGAGCCACCCTTGCTGGCATATAGACGGGACAAAAATTTGAGGGACCTCCTAGTCCACAGCCGTCTGAAAACCGTCAATGATGGCCACTTTGGAACCAAGCCATGTAACCGTACACGATGTAAGACATGTCAGTATGTAATCGAAACACGTTCAGTCTCGTTCCCTAACGCCAAGTTCACCATCACCCATGGCTTCACATGTGAGTCACGCAACGTCATTTATGCTATTATATGCAAACGTTGCACCATTACGTACATCGGCCAAACGGGCACACGACTGGGCGACCGATTCTGCAGACACCTCTATGACATCTCTCAGTTTAATTCCACACCTGTGGCCATCCACTTCAATGGCCCTGACCACCACGGTGCAACTGACATCCAGGTGACAGCCATCAGATACTGTTCCTCGGACGCCAACAGTCGGTTTCGCCAGGAACAACGCCTCATCCATCTTATGGGTTGCCTCAAACCACACGGTTTGAATACCCAACATTCTTTTGTCTGAGACGCCTTTCTCTATCGAGTCCCTGTTGTATTATGACTTTCTACTTTGATGCGATCACCCTTTTTTTGTTTTTTTTTTTGTTTTTTTTTAAATTACCATTTTTTTAATTTAATAATTTTATTTATTTATTTATTTATTTTTTTTTAAATTTGTTTATTTATTTTATTTTATTAAAAAAAAATTTTTTTTTTTTTTTAATTATTTTTTCCTTTATTATTTTTTATTTTATTTATTTCTTTATTTAGTTTTTATTTTTATTTATTTCTTTATTTAGTTTTTATTTATTTATTTATTTGTTTTAAATTTATTTATTATTATTATTTATTTATTTATATTTTATTTATTTATTTTATTTTATTTATTATTTATTGATTACTTTTTTCTCACTCTTTTCCAGTCCTTGTTTTTATTATTTCTTATCTTTATGTACTGTCAACTTCCTCTTTCCGGTTTAGTGGCAGCCATCCTGCTTTGCTCCACATTTGACTGGACTTAATATTAAGGGAGTTTTTTTCTCTTATTTTTATAGTTTCATGTTCTCTACTTAATTCTCATTTTCTTTCCCTCCTGTCTCTTGTTTGTCTGTCCCTGACGAAGGCCTTGTGGCCGCAACGTAGGTTTTTCTTGTCCTTCTCCTTGTAAGACGTATTACTATTTGTGTGGGTGTGTGTGTGTGTTTTTTTTTATTTTTTTACAACTTTCAACAGTACTGTCAGACCATGTACTAGAATGGTGTCGTAGATGTCCATAAAGTATTTATTGTACCGTGAGCACTAAAAGGCGCCTTCCTCGTTCACCTTCAGACTTCCACATTAATGACTCTACTAAAGGCAGTAGTCAACTCAAAGTTCCTGACATCTCCAAACAGTTTTTCGTTGACCGAAGTGTGTTGTTGCCATATACTACTCTGATCAGTGCAGCAGGTGTTCGCCTGTCATCGGGCTGGTGCGGCTGGTGAAGAGATCTGTTGCATCAATTTTGTACTTGTGTACAAATAAGACGGCATTGATTCAGTTTTACAAATAAACAGTGCACAGGAAACAAGTGACGTTTCGGGTTTTACTCTTCATCAGCCACAGTTACAAACAGGCAAGAAGGGTAAAAACCGAAACGTCCCTTGTTTCCTGTGCACTGTTTATTTGTAAAACTGATTCAATACCGTTTTATTTGTTTATATATATATAGATAGCTGATGGTATGCATCATTTTTAAATGGCTTGTGTGGTCTCTTTCCCATTTGGACTTGAATGTAGCTTTTACTTTTATAGATTTTACCGTTTCATAAGTTGTCTCTATATCATTTTGTTGTGAGGCTCTCCCTCCTTAGCAAGTTTGTCTGCCTCCTCATTTCCTGGTATGTTGCAATGGGCCGGTATCCACTGGATAGTGCACTTGTTGAAGCATTTGGCCAGTCCTTCAAGGGAGATTATCAGATCTTTCAATCCTTTAGCTTGGTGGCTCTTCAGCGCTGTTATTACTGAGAGGGCATCTGTAAAGATTACTATCTGTTTTTCTGCCTGTGCTTTGCATTCAATAAGAGTTTCCGCTCCCTGTTCAGGGCTTCTGCTTCAGCACTGAAGTTATTGCAGTATTTGCCAGTGGCGATTGCCACAGAGTGGATTCTATTCTTTAATTTTATGATGAAGCCAACACCACCTTTCTGAACTTAGTTTTTTGCTGAACTATCAGTATATGCTTGTGTCCAACGCTTTACTGGAAATTTTGTGTCAAATACCGGTACTCTGGTTGCTATACATTTTCTATGTGTTTCTGTATGTGTTCCCTTACACAGGGATCACACAACTAGTGGAAAATAAGATGCTTTCTTTTTTACACTAGTTGTGTGTTTCCTTACTTTTAATGCCTGGAGTATCAGGTTTTAGCTCAAGAAAGCATCTTATTTTCCACTAGTTGTGTGTTCCCTTACTTTCAATGCCTGGAGTATCAGGTTTTAGCTCAAGAAAGCATCTTATTTTTCACTAGTTGTTTTCTTTTACTTTCAATGCCTGGAATAACAGGTTTTAGCTCAAGAAAGAATCTTATTTTCCACTAGTTGTGTGTTCCATTACTTTCAATGCCTGGAGTATCAGGTTTTATCTCAAGAAAGCATCTTATTTTCCACTAGTTGTGTGTTCATTTGCTTTCAATGCATGGAGTATCAGGTTATAGCTCAAGACAGCATCTTATTTTCTAGTTGTGTGTTCCTTTACTTTCAATGCCAAGAATATCAGGTTTTAGCTCAAGAAAGCATCTTATTTTTCACTAGTTGTTTTCTTTTACTTTCAATGCCTGGAGTATCAGCTTTTATCTCAAAAAAGCATCTTAATTTCCACTAGTTGTGTGTTCCCTTACTTTCAGTGCATAGATTATCAGGTTTTAGCTCCAGAAAATATCTTACTTTCCACTAGTTGTGTGTTCCCGTACTTTTAATGCCTGGAGTATCAGGTTTTAGCACAAGAAAGCATCTTTTTTTCCACTAGTTATGTGGACACTTTACTTTCAATGCCTGGAGTATCAGGATTTAGCTCAAGAAATCATCTTATTTTCAACTAGGTCTAGTGTGTTCCATTACTTTCAATGTCTCAGTATCAGATTTTAGCTCAAAGCATCTTATTTTCCTCTAATTGTGTGTTCCCTTACTTTTACTGCATCGAGCATCAGGTTTTAGCTCAAGAAAGCATCTTATTTTCCACTAGTTGTGTGAATACTTTACTTTCAATGCCTGGAGTATCAGGTTTTAGCTCAAGAAAGCATCTTATGTTCCTCTAGTTGTGTGTTCCCTTACTTTCAATGCCTGCATTATCAGGTTTTAGCTCAAGAAAGCATCGTATTTTCCACTAGTTTTGTGTTTCCTTACTTTCAATGCCTAAAGTATCAGGTTTTAGCTCAAGAAAGCATCTTATTTTCCACTAGTGTGTTCCCTTACTTTCAATGTCTGAGTATCAGATTTTAGCTCATAGCATCTTATTTTCCTCTAGTTGTGTGTTCCCTTACTTTCAATGCATGGAGCATCAGGTTTTAGCGCAAGAATGAATCTTATTTCCACTAGTTGTAAGTTCCCTTACTTTCTATGCCTGAAGTATCAGGTTTTCGCTCAAGAAAGCATCTTATTTTCCTATAGTTGTGTGTTCCCTTACTTTCAATGCCAGGAATATCAGGTTTTAGCTCAAGAATGCATCTTATTTTCCTCTAGTTGTGTGTTCGCTTACTTTCAATGCCTGGAATATCAGGTTTTAGCTCAAGAAAGCATCTTATTTTCCTCTAGTTGTGTGTTCCCTTCTACTATTAATGCCTGGAATATCAGTAGTCATCTCTCGTACTACTGTATGGATATGAGGTAAAGCATTCAGAGGCGTGAGGTGGCACGGAAGTAAACCCGTAAAAACTATTTGCTGAGATCTGATGTGTTGGCCCGAAAAGGCAGATATCGGATCTCAGCTGTAAACTATGACAACAATGTACACACCGATCTAAAGAAGCAAGCATGTAAGAGATATGGTCGAGCGAACGCAAACAACAACACCAACACAGCAAATGTTCGCTCTCATTGTCTATTCCACATTTGTTGTTATTACTGTTGCCCCATCTGATGTTAAAACTGTAATGTGTGTTGAGAGGTCGAGTCCAACTTTCTTTACCGCACGAGTGGATGATGGGGGAAAATAAAAGGTAAAGGGTATCCCATTGCGGATAGTGTCGTAGGAAGTGAAGGGTTAGAGACTTCGCTAATTAAGTCCAGCATCGACAGGTGGGGTTTATAGTTGCTATCCTCGCTGCCTTAACCTTCACTAACTCAAGAGCAGAGTCAGAACCATTTACAGCTGGGTAGTCTGGAGTGGGAAGACACCGTCTTCTGACCCCGGCACCTTTGTCGCAAGTGGTTAGCTCTCTAACCACTCAACCAATAGAGCAAATGTTTAAATAGCGTCTATTGTTGATACTCACCCATTCGTCCATGGTTAAATTGAATGTGCAGCCCATATCTCGTAGTTTCTGATATGACCCCCAACTCTTCATTCGGTCTTTCTGTTCATGCGGTACCTCTCGATACGCAAACAGGACAGTTGGAAGTACTCTGTCCCAGTCTTGAGGGTGTTTGACCATAACCTTATGCAATAATTGCTTAAGGGTGCGGTTGAGCCGTTCTACAGCACCATTGTTCATGGGATGATATATGCTACTAAGGTTTCTATCGATGTACCACGTCTTCATTACCTCCGTCATAGTGTCAGATATAAATTGAGACCCATGATCAGACAATAGCTTCCTAGGGAAACTTACTCTAGAAAAAATCAGCTGTAAAGCATCAGCTACATCTGCTGTAGTCGAAGTCTTCAATGGGATAGCTTCTGGCCATCGTGTGCATAAATCAATGCAAGTGAGGACAAATCTATGTCCTCTGGCCGAAGATAAGAGCGGACCAATGATATCGATATCCATTTTATCAAAAGGACGCACTGAAATATCACAGGCCTGAATTGGAGCAATATGAAAAGCTCCTCGTGATTTAACTTCTTGACAAATAGTACAAGAGCGTACATATTGTGATACATCACGTTAACTCCTGGCCAAGAAAATGAAGATAACACTCGAGATCGCGTGCAAGTGTATCCCATGTGACCTGCACATTGGGAGTCATGAGCATGTCGTAGAATATAGCGCCTAAATGATGAAGGTACCATCACTTGTTGTTAAACATCTGACTTGTCCATGAAACATCTGATTAATATATCATTTCTAATGGTAAACCAGTGTTTGTTTTTGTTGCTTGAGGTAACATTATCAAAATTATTAACCAGAGCAAAGAATTTATTTAAAGACTTGTCTTCTCTCTGTTTGATTGCAAAAGACGCTCTATCAATCGGTGAATGAATATCTGTATCATCCTGGATATCTTGTTCCACATTCTGAGTGTCCACTTTGTCCAAGATTTGAGCCTGGGCTCTAGTCGTCACTGCATTTCCTGTACATAAATTGTGTCTTTCCCAATCAATAATATCTTCGGGTGTACAGTCTTTACTGCCGTGAATACGACTAACCATCAAATCCGCTATTGGATTTTTCAGCATACAGACTTTAACATTCCCTGTAAAGAAAGGTGTGTTAATATAAATTATTGCTGTGCGGTAGTACTCAATAGTACCCTCGAAAGTCATACACTTGACATATTCATTTGTAGCACAACTTGGGTGAATCAGTGACTGCCTGACTCCAATGATAGTGGATCCTGAATCTCTCAAAACAGAGACCACTGAACCATTTACTATCCCTCTGTTAAATATCAGAGAGCCTGTTCCATCATTAGCAGCAAGACCAACTTCTGGTGAAATATGTCCACAATTCAGTACTGTTTCTTTTGCCTTCTGAAAAATAAGATTACATTCTTGGCAACTATTTGCCACGTTATAGTTAACAGCAAAACATGTAGAAGATGAATGTACCTGATTATTATCTTGTGGAACACTTGGGGTCGTACCAGTAGTGAGTGCCGCCCCTGCATTGTGATCATAATGTGATGGTCTACGTGATTGAGACCGATGACGAGAATAGTTATTGGAATTATTTCGTTGTCCACCATGGTGGTTGTTGGGTCTAGATCTAGAGTTATGATTATTGTTATTCCATCTGTTACCATTGGTGTTATTATTAGAATTATAAGATCTATTCTGACTTGAATTCTGTTGACTATTGTTATACCTGAATTGAGGTGATTGATTCCTATATTGTTGTCTGCCTGTGTTAAAATTAACATTATTGTTATAGTTATTTCGCCTCTTATTATAATTATCATTATAATTTCCCCTGAAATGATTTCTATCTAGGCTGTGTGTTCTTGATTTGTCATAACCATGGTATGACATATTGGAGGCCACAGGTAAAAGTTCTCTTATTTGTGAGTTAGATATGTTCACATTAGGATGTGCTGTACAGTAATTTACTGCCATTTCTTCTAAAGCAGCAATGGTAGATGGTTTTCGTTCTTGTAAGAAGGAAAAGAACGGTGGACTGACAGAGGATAGTACCTTATCCCTGAGTAACAAATCAACTAATTTATCATAAGATTTGTTCAAACCTGCAAGTTCTACCCATTTATTAAAGTTGTTGTGTATGTTCGCAATGAAACCTGTAAAATCTTTATTTGATTCTGGAGAAGATTTTTAAACCTTAGTCTACATCCCTCCTCATTTAAATGAAACCGTCTTAATAATAAAGCCTTTATTGCATCATAGTCACCAGCCATTGTTGGATCAACATTCTCTGTTGCATTTAAGGGCTCACCATCCAAAAATTTGTTAAGTTTTAGTGCCCATGCAGATTTTTCCAAGTTATTAGTCTTACATACTTGTTCAAAACGAGCTAGATATGATCCCAAATCGTCGAAATTAAGCTTAAAATGAGGTAGTTTAAAGTTATAGTATCATTTGTTTTGGTTGGATGAAGGTACATTCTGAGAATTATCACTATGGCTAGTAGTAGCATTTTGTGCCTGTAATTTAGCTGTTTCCAACTTGATGAGTGCCAGTTCTTTTTCTTGTTGCCTTTTTATTTCTTCTTGCTTCCTTTTAGTTTCTTCTATTTCTCTTATTCTGTTTTCCTTTTTAATTTCTTTCATCTCACGTTCTGCTTCTTCCTTCTTCAATGCAGCTTTTTTCTCTTCCTCTTCTTTCTTAAATGCAGCTTTTTTCTCTTCCTTTTCTTTCTTCAATGCAGCTTTTTTATCAGCTTCTTTTCTTTCAAGTTCTTCTTGTTCCTGCTTTAATGCAGCTTTTTATCAATCTCTTTTTGTTCAGCAATAGCCAGTTGCTCTTCAGCATACTGACGGAGTTCCTGTCCTTTATAGCCAAAATCTTTTCCAATCTTAATAAATTGGTCCAAAGTAGCCATCTTGATTCAGTAATATACTTACTCAGTCAAATATCTAATTATATGTATGTGCACCAGAAAATAATTATTCAATATAACCAACTATAGTATTATCTTATTATTAATTGTAAGTTCAACAACTATTTTTACTCAATATTTTATATCATTATCACTTACTCATAATAACACAACAATTAGTTATGAAATTTATTTATTTATGATGCTGAATTTATTTTATGCATCTAATATCTTGACTTATTGCTTATGGGTATCCTCCATCCATAATATTAATCGATTATATATTTCTAATAATAATATATTGTCCCACTTTATCTAGTATATCACTTATTCATAGTGTGATTAATAAACAATTATCAAATAAAAGTTACCCTTCTTTAATATTTTATTATACTATCGTGACATCATGCCCTAGTCATAATGAATAAATAGTAGTGAATTAGACCACTAGTGCAACTGATGACATCATCTAAGTTATCAAATAATTTAGTCAAAATTAATCTATTTGGTTTATCATCTGATTTCTTAATCAAATTATATTATTATATTTATATTATCAATTTATAACATTAATAGATACAAGACGAATAATAACTAAATCTTTACAATACAATATCACACCACAACTGACAAATGCAGACATAAAAATGATTAAATGAACGAAATATAAGAATCGGAAGTACTCAAGTAGAGTCAAGGTTGAAACCAAATCTAGGTTAGAACACGTACACTGAAAACGGTGACGTCACAATGGACTCATAGACGAACGTTAAAATATATATTCATAAATAAAAAATAGTCAGGTTAGAATTAACGATTGATAGCACAAACGAATGACAGAACTGAAGAAAATGAAAACTTAGTACAGAAAAATACAACAGTTATTTACAGAACTTCACAGCTAACACTTAAGGTCGAATAATTTCAGATGCAAACGAGTTGACCATCGGCAAATCTTCAATGGGCTCTTTGCAAAATGAAACCACTCAACTTACCTAAAGAAACGGATTCAAATCGACCGACCTCTGTAAGAGATATTAGTCGATTTGAATCTCCCACCAACCTCCCACTGAAATAAACATTACAACATAAATACATATTAATGAAATATTTAACAGTTAAGAATGACTTCAAGAACATGCCTTGGCAACATGGACTTATCATGCGTAGGGCACTAACATGTAGGCTACTTAAGTTTTGGATCGCGACCACTTCCTACAAAGCCAACATGCGCCAACGTAATATGGAGCTTGCATACAGTAAGGATGACTGTTTGATATCACTTGATCGCGTTAGTTGAGGCATTTTGAAATGTTTTTCTCCAATGTTGCAGACTAGTTGAATGTCGTTCCAACGGTACGTTATTGAATCATGTTGCTAAGGTCGTGACGTCATGTGCGCATGTGTAAGGACTGTCAATGTCGAACGAAAGGATATTATTGAAACTCGATATTTTGATTGTAGATTCGTTCTTGATGGGAAATAAAATTTCACAGCCACATCTGGCCACCAGTTGATAAAGTTGTTTTAGTTGATTACGCTATTCTTGTTACGGGTCAATGATTATGCTGTCTTAGCTCGGTTAGCGTATTTGGTTGATCACTGTCTGGTTCCTCATGAGTTTCATTGTCAGACAAAGGTTAATAGTATTTTTTTCATATAAAAGAGTGCATCACGCTTGAATGAAGAATCAATAAACGGCGTAGCAACCAAAACCAACTTTAACTTATTGATTTTTGGTAAGTCATGGTTTTTTTCTGAGTCCAACAGGGATACAATTTATTTAACAAATAAATGAAGACGTCCACGGCAATCAGTTCATACAAAAATACATAGTATTGCATTCAAAATATATTACCGTCAGTGTCCAGTTCCTTACATATCATCAGAACATTATGGGCTGTAAACATGCGTGGCTAACTATGTAGACCACCAGAAATGAGACCCAATAGTTTTGACAAATATAGCTCATAATGAGCGAACAATCCTTCCATAAGATGGTTATTCATAAACCATTAATTCCATCAATTCATTATCATAACACAGACTTACCCTATGTCCGTATCTCAATATAAATTCGGCAATATGAAGCCTAACACTGGAAGGAACAGAAAAAACCCGTCTTCATGGCTTGACGGTCAGAATAATAAGGGTCAAGTACATTAGTCACCAAGCGTGACCATATCAACGCTACCGCGTCACAATCAAACCATGCGATTGTGTTCAACAAAAAACCATGAAGCATAAAAGACATTCTCTATTAAAAACCTATCACCATCAAATGCGCACTGCCAACTATAGCAGACGACATCGTTAAATATGTCGTAACAGGCAGCAGTATCCTGGACCTTTTCCATTGATGTGTCATAGATACATCGATGATGGCATAAGTCTCACCGATATGCCAGAGGTTGACCTATCTAGGTTCATTAATTTCATTAAGAACTTCCACCCTGCGATCCAATTCACCTCTCACATCTCCACTGTCTCTGTTAATTTCCTTGACATTGTTGTCACCATCACTCCCCCCACCTCACCACTTCGGTGTACTACAAACCCACCGATGCACACAGTTACCTCCTTTATACTTCCTCTCATCCCCTGGCTTGTCGGGACTCCTTGCCTTTCTCACAACTTCTCCGCCTACGTCGGTTATGCCAAGATGATGACAACTTTCTATGCCGAGCACAAGAAATGTTGGACTTCTTCCGTAACAGACAGTATCCAGAAGATGTTCTTACCTCTGCCTTGAGCGTGTTCTCCCTATCTCACGACTAGAGGCCCTCAAACCCCGCCATAAAACCTCCCCTGATAGAGTCAAGTTAATATTGACCTATCACCATCACAGCACTGCTGTCAAAAGGATCATGTATCGCCACCTACCTCTCCTCCAAGCTGACCCAGCGGCGAGGGAAGCGTTTAGTGAACCACCCTTGCTGGCATATAGACGGGATAAAAATTTGAGGGACCTCCTAGTGCACAGCCGTTTGAAAACCGTCAACGATGGCCACTTTGGAACCAAGCCATGTAACCGTACACGATGTAAGACATGTCAGTATGTAATCGAAACATGTTCAGTCTCGTTCCCTAACGCCAAGTTCACCATCACCCATGGCTTCACATGTGAGTCACGCAACGTCATTTATGCTTTTATATGCAAACGTTGCGCCATTACTTACATCGGCCAAACAGGCACACGACTGGGCAACCGATTCTGCAGACACCTCTACGAAATCTCTCAGTTTAAATCCACACCTGTGGCCATCCACTTCAATGGCCCTGACCACCACGGTGCCACTGACATCCAGGTGACAGCCATCAGATCCTGTTCCTCGGGCGCCAATAGTCGGTTTCGCCAGGAACAACGCCTCAACCATCTTTTGGGTTGCCTCAAACCACACGGTTTGAATACCCAACATTCTTTTGTCTGAGACGCTTTTTTTTAAAATTATTATTATTTTTTTAATTAATTATATATATATATATATATATATATATATATATATATATATATATATATATATATATATATATATATATATATATATATATATATATATATATATATATATATATATATATATATATAAATTAATTAATTAATTAATTATTATTTTTTATTTTATTTATTTATTTATTTATTTTATTTTTTATTTTTATTTTATTTATTTATTATTTTTTTTCTCACTCTTTTCCAGTCCTTGTTTTCATTATTTCTTATTTTTTGTTTTTAATGTACTATCGACTTCCTCTTTCCGGTTTAGTGGCAGCCATCTTGCTTCACATGTGACTGGACACAAGGGAAATTTTTTTCTCTTATCTTATTTTTATAGTTTCATGTTCTCTACTTAATTCTCATTTTCTTTCCCTCCTGTCTCTTGTTTGTCTGTCCCTGACGAAGGCCTTGTGGCCGCAACGTAGGTTTTTCTTGTCCTTTCTCCTTGTAAGACGTATTACTATTTGTGTGTGTGTTTTTTTTTTTGTTTTTTTTTCCCATTCAACTGTTTTACCCCCGTCTTACGGCAGTTCTCCTCATATACTCATTTCTATGTTTACCAGACTAGGTGTTTCTGAAGATATACTGTCTGACATAGGTAGGCAGTGTATCTCAAAGGTGATGCACCAACTGTGATAGAATCTCATCTAATCAATTCGGTGTAGGACCTGAGATATGTTGCATATCGATCGCCCTGCAATAAATGTTGTTTCAGTAATATATCTTCTTGTTCTCAACAGCTTAGTAAGTTTCAAACAATAGCCATCGTTTGCACTTTGGGAAACTAAACATTGATGCTTACTATGACCTTGAGATACTAATCTGTGCATTTTCAAAAATAAAAAAGAGAATTATTTATGATATGCCATAAAACCATCCTAATGACTTGTCTCTCTTTCTCGCTCTCTCTCTCTCTCTCTCTCTCTCTCTCTCTCTCTCTCTCTCTCTCTCTCTCTCTCTCTCTCTCTCTCTCTCTTTCCTTTCACAATTAGAAGAGCAGTTAAGATTTTTCTATCGTTGAACAAACAAAACTTGTTAAAGAAAAGTTCTATGTCCGCTATTTAGTACGATTTTCACGTTTTTCATGCTTTTCAATTTTGTGCATACCTTTAGCAAAATTCTGGCAACTTCGGATCACTCTAAGCATTCATTCGAACATTTTTAGAAAACAGGAAAAAAAAGTCAGTGTTTGTTCTTGGTGAGTAAACATGCCAGTGTTTGTCGATTGTGCAAAAGATAACGAGCATTTTTCACAAATGCTTGGAAATTATGGTTACCTTCATCTTTTGGAAAATTGTCTAAATTGTCTTTAAGCCGCCCTGGCGATAAGCCGCAACTTCAAGTGTAGTGGTTTTGATGGTATTGTATGGTTATGTTATCTAGTGTAATGTATGAGGTCAGCTGTGAAGGCTCCTGAGATAAATGTTTATGTGAATTACAGAAGGCCCTTCTTACTACCACTTACGACCTCAAACATATCTCTTTTACTATCATGAATGTAGCTACGTTAAAAGTCTAGGGTACTGAAATGTAATGTGTAGTATTAGAATATACAAACACATACATGTATTTAATAATTCTAATAATATTAATAAATCTATAACACACTGAACTAACTCAGACTGTTTTAGTTTATATGTTAACAATTTTCTTTTAAATTTATTAGTTCTGAACCAATGTTTTATTTTGGTCAGAACATATGAAATGTTATGAAGTCATAAATGAAATGCATAAATATATAGCATAATAAAATGGAATTTGTGTACATAGGTATTTTATAAGACTGGTTAATATTATTAATGTTTATAAAGTCTTTGGGAGAACTATTACTGGATGTGCTGTTGGGGTGGTGTCATCACTCCCACTCTGTGACTACAACAAGCTTTGTCCATTGACTTATAGACTGTAGTTAAATGTTATATCTCCCAAGAATCCAGTCTTTATTTGATGGGGAAATATTTATGAATAGTTGTGAATAGTTGTGAATAGTGGTGAATCTTCAGCAGGCCACGTATTCACTTATCTCGTCTGTGACGATCTGATGCAGGATTCTTGTGGCCCACTCCTCTCTGTAGCTGGAATATAATGTTAGGCTGCACTGACACACATGTTAGGCTGCACACACATCTGCTTGTGTATTCTTGCATAAATATTTGGCACTACCTTTAGTGCCAAAACAGAAACTCACAATTCTGAAACAAAATTTGTGCCATGTGTCAGTACTCTATCCACTGGGCCACTCTTACACACAACACAACACAACGACATTACACAGAATGGGTCAGATCTCTCTGACCAACGTAGTACATCTTACCCAGTTGTTTTCATATAGTACCAGTTCCCCAAGACTGCATTGCATCTGAGATATGTTCAATAGTTTCGTCTTTCCTTCAATAAGATAGGTGATATGTTCCCACTGATCTCAATAGTAGATCCGCCTTCCATAGTCTTAGTTAGGCGTCCATATATTTTTTGTTTGTCTCTAGACCCTGAACTGCGGCTGGGGACCTAGAGCAAGCACTCACTTGTCGTAATCATTTTTCATGATATGGCAGTATCAATCACTCAAAATATTAAAATATACAAGATAAATGCTTTCATTCTTACCAGAATTCAGAATTGAGAACACAGTTAATACTAGCAAAACTCAGCTGAGCTGCTGGCTATAGTATGGCGTCCCACTAAATTGTATATAATATCTTCTGGGAAAACACCACTGGCAATAACTGACTGTGTCCCTGGACAGACTTATATCAAATGGCAAAAATGTGCGTCTCTACCCCGCTAATATGAATACATTTGTCCAATCACAGACTTCCCCTCTAACTTTTTCAAATCTTCAAACCAAAAGTCAAATTTCAGTCAGATCTCAGTCAAGTATGTATTATTGTCTGTTGGTCCATCTGTCTCTACTTGGTTTTTCACCAAAAACACACTTGTTTCTTGGACCAACTACACGCAAAACCTACACAAAACTGTCTCCTAAGTTATTTTTAGCCACAATTCTCCAACCTTCCCCCTCTCGTTCATTACAGCTAGATTTTTGCATTTCCTTGTCTCAAGGACGAAATTTTGAAACTTTAGTGAAAGTATGCACAATGATACTGTTCGCCAGTCTGATGTGAACAATACAGTCTTTCGTCAATATATTCCATGTTATCTGTCCGTCTGTATAATTAAACGTATATTATTTCTCTGCTCAAGATGGGCTATCAAACTAGGTAGGTTTTATTTTCATAACATTATTATTAAGAAAAAGTTACTTTTTCAAGGGTAGTTTTTTTGAAATTTGTTTTCGAACCTTCTCCACGGCGTTTGCCGCTGAATTCAAATAAAACAACCAAGTACCGTAAAACGTCCAAGATATGACTGTTTCTAATAAGAGCTAAGGTCTTTTCTGTCCATTTCCTTACTTTGTGTCAACTAGTGACGTGAATTTTTTTCCTTAAACTACAACTTGCGTCTTTTTGCCTTTTAGGTTCAAACACGTGTTCAGTCATATTTTCCCTTTTTTATATCTCCGTTTCCCTCCCGTCTACAAGGGTACCGTTTCGTCTGCATGTTTAACTAGTTAGTGTCAATGGCGGTAGGAAATGCGGGCATGGGCGAGCATGTCTCCTAGTATCTTACGCATTATTTTTATCCCTACATGTTATCTTTATAATTTGAGATATTTTAACGTTGTATCACGGTAAATTCATCACATCAAGAAGAGCAATAATTGGGTATGGTATTACAGGTGTTTCACACAACAAATATGGATCATTTGTTGACTCCTTATGTGTGTCAGTAATAGTACAGAGTCCTACTGTTTCATTCTTGTCTTCTGTGTGATAGCCAGATTAAATAATTAAGTCTTGGACTCAACTTCCACTACTTGTGTAACTTCGACAGCTCGGATATTGTAACGAATTCCACGGTTGGAGGTATGTAGCCTACCATTCTTTAGAGAATTTCACCTCGGCACTGTCTCTGTCTCCAGGGCGCCGACTTGAGGAAAGGAGCCGAAATTTATTTAAAAAAAGACTAATTATCTAGTTTAAAAATGGTTAAGTTCATGTAAAACGACATAAAATCTTACTGAAGACTTTTGTCATCGCAAACTGGTTATGACATTTAAACACTGGAACATGAAATTACTTCTTCTTCTTCCTCGTTCGTCCTGAAAAGGACGTTGGTTGCGTTGTGTCTGTTTACAGCGAAGCTGCGATATTTGCGCCTTTCGGCCGACACATCCGACTTCAGCACGGCATTCCCTGGGACCGAGTTTGCCTTCCCTCTTCGATCCCTACTCTCTCAGCCAGACTGCAGTGATGCAGCCTGTTTCCAGGACCACCACTTGGAGGTGGAGTAGGGTCTTGGTCAGCTCTGGTTCGCTGACCCTGACGCAAGCAGTCAAGCTATGGGTCGCTGACTGCATACTAGGATATATGTTTAGGCAAGGATTCATTTTGACAACTACACTTCTGGGCCCACTCGGGGCTGGGGCCCCTCGGACGTGCCCCGTTGAGCTGGGCGATTTTCACGCACGTGAAAAACTATCAATATTTCAGAATTAAAATTACCTTACATACAACGATTGCTCCCGTAAGGGGAGTTCATTCAAAGTACTTCCCAGGTCGTGTTGTCTGACACGATCTGTTCTTCTGTGTCTTTAGCTTAAGAGCAAAGTCTGGTTAATCACAGCTGGGTAGACGTAAGAGTGTCGCTATCTGGTTCTAAAGTCGGTAACTCTGCCTTGAGAAACAAGAGCTGTAACCATTTTGCTAGCTCGACTGTTTACATTTGTAGGCGGATAAACGAAAGATACGCAACTCATTTTGTATTTTTCCCTCATTAAGTCTGAGAAAGACGCCATATATACTCCAGAAGGAACCATTTTCCAGAACTGAATGAAGATGAAGAAATGTGAAGAAACAACACAAATAAAACAGGAACTTGATTATGAGGTATGGTAGAGTTTAAACAAAGTAGACATTGGCCGCCATTTTGGCCAATTGGATATAGACACAACAGCCATATCGCTTCGATAATAATTTAAAAAAAAACCTATAGCGCTAAATTTAACCTTATCACTACCACTGTTTTGAATTTCCCTTCTCCCCCCCCTCCCCTCCCAAATAAAAGACATGCACTATCCTTAACACAAACCCAGGTTGAGAAACCAAAAAAAAGATGATCATGATGCATGTACAGACCAATTTCATTAACTTCCCATCTAGGTAAAATATTAGAAGCCATAGTAAATAACACATCATAAGTTTTTTTTGGGAAAATAATAAAATAGACAGCCAGACTCATTTAGGATTTAGGAGGGATTATTACACACTGGATCAGGTAATCAAAATAGAACATTGAAATCAAATTGGGATTTCAAAAGAAAGAAAAAACAGTTGCAATACTCCTAGATATAGCTAGGGCATACGATGAATGCTGGAGGGAAGGTGCTCTCTTTAAAATAAAAAAGATAGGAATTACAGGTACAATGTATATATACTTAAAGAACTTTCTACAAGATAGATATTTCACAGTACAAATTAACGACAGGTCAGAATTGTATGAAGAACAGAATGGCATTCTTCAAGGATCAGTTTTATCCCCTTAATTTTTTACTATAATGGTAAATGATTTGAATGAAGAATTTGAAGATAACAAAAATAATTTGACACAGTTCGCAGACGATGTTGGTCATTGGGGATCTGGGAAAAATCTAGCAAACATTATATGATAACTTTTAAAAATAAATAAATAAAGTATATAAATGGGTGATTAAATAGGGATTTCACTTAAATGTGAATAAGGCAGTAGCAATGATCTTCAGTAAAGGTAGAATTGTTAAAAATAAGATAATTGACATAAACTTACAGAGTCAACAAATTAGTAGTATATACAAGCCAGTGGTACCATCCTGGGAACTCAAAAAAGCCAGATACAGACTACCGCCTAGCATCCATAATTAATAAAACAACTGATATTGCTACTATCAAAAACAAAACCAGGAAATATATTCAACAAATATCAAAGGACAGTATTAAAGTGTACACAGATGGATCTAAAGGTGATGATAACAAAGTGGGGATAGGAATTTATGTTCCATGTGGCAAATGGTGAAAGGATATAGTACAACAGATAATACATCTATTTCCTCGCAGAGATGGTTGCAATTCTGAGAGCTCTGGAAATCTTCTCTAGCAACCCTCCTCATAAATTGACAGATTCACTTTCTGATATTCATGCTATAAGAAACTTACGAGAATGCAGTAGACCTGATATAGCAGAAGAGATATTACTGGCAAATACTTACCTATGGTCCAGATGATGTTCTGTTCTAATAGCTTGGATACTTTCACATAGAAGGAAATGAAAAGGCAGATAAAGAAGCTAAGAAAAGTAGAAATATTAAAAAACTAGATAAATGTTAGGATGAGTAAAGCAGAAATTAAAAGCTTAATTAATAGAATAACTAGGAATGGACAGTAGAGTGGGATGGAAGTCTGAAGTGCAGACATGCATATAAATTGTTCAAGGCTCCAACAAGAACGTGTCATGTATCTAGAGAACTAAAAATTCCTAGCAATAAGAAACTTTTTTAGACTGCAGCTAGGAATGGGCTATTTTAGAATAGAAGAACCTTAACTGTACAGAGTGTCTAGAACAATATAATGATAAAGAGCATTACCTATTAAAATATAGGAGGTTATGAACAACAAAGAAAACCAATATTAGATTATTTACTGGCATGCATTTCATCCATAACTGTGGAACAGGTATTGAAAATAGATAGACCTAGAGAATTGCACAATATGGAATATGCACAGTATGTAACAAGAACTAAAATTAAAATATAATGATCAGTGATGGTGGGAGGAAAAGGAATAGTCGTTTGTGGGTGCGTGTATGGCAGATGTCAGATAATTGGTGGATTTGATACAATCTTAAAAACCACTGGGCTTTCTCACCCATTTTCATTTTGTTAATATACAGGGCAGTTGTGAGAGACTTCATTGTTTTTTTTTTTAATTTTTTTTTTCGTTTGTTTGTTTGTTTATTTGTTTATTCTTTTTTTTTTCCTTTATTTCTTTTTTTTTCTGTTTTGTTTCTTGGAAAGCGGGGGTCACACGCAAAAACATTTAAAAAATTTGATTTTGATTTACTCAATTTTGACTGAGTAGAGGGGAAAGAAAGTACTATATTTTAGTATTGGAAATCTGACTTTATTTTCATGAATTAATACACATGTCCTAATTATAACCCATCAAGGGTTGAATGGGATGACAAAAAAAATTGACCATTTTTTAAATATGGCTCTGAAACAGTAAAAAGGGGTTACGGTAAGTTTTAGGAATCCTAAACTTAACCTTAATGACATGGAGAGGAGATAAGTAACATTTAACCCATGAGTAGGGTTTGAGTTGATGCTGACCAGGGCATGGCCCACTTACCAGTGAGTATTGTGCAGGCACCTTAAGGAGGTCTCAGACTACTCCCAACCTGTTTGTACTGCCAGGTACTAGGTTTCCCTTATAGCAAACGATGTGTGTGTCTTGTTTAGATGGCATTGAAGATGTCATACTATACTTCACTTCATACCAAACCCTGTTTCAAGCCTTTTAAAAAAAAATTTATGCCAGCTAACTTTAAAGGGGTATCATAGGGCAGCATGGTGGCAGATGTATTATTAATTTAGCTTTTAGCCTAAAGTACGTGTATTGTGTAGACCTATATGTTTATTGTGAAAAGAAATGAAAGATCAGAAATCCGTGAAAATTGTCATTTTTAATTTGTGAGTGTACCCCATTTTCCCCATTTCAAGGGTCTCAGATATTTCTTCCAATTGCATGTTCATTGTCCATGTTTCTACACCATACAGTAATTAAGAAAATGTAACATTTAATCATTGTCAGGTTTAATTTATGAGTTAATTGTTTTAGATGTCAGTATTTGTCTCATGTTGTTGATTATAGCTTTGGTCATTCCTATTGTTCTCTAGATTTCCATTTCACATCTGCCATCTTCTCTTACTATGTGTCCAAGGCATGGAAGACTCTTGACTTTTCCTGTATTTTTCCATTATTCTTATCTTCATACCTGTCAACTTGTATGAATTTTTCGTACAATGTACGTATTTTTGATACTTTTAGCAGTGTACGGCAGTACAGACTCGTTGTACGGATTTTTCCTCCCTCCCAAAAAAAAAAAAAATCGAATTTTTTTTTTTTAATTCTAAAAATATATATTTTTTTTCTAAATTTTTTAATTCCGGGAATCTCGGCGTCTGTTTTTAAACTGAAGTCTCTCGCAGCATCCAATCAAATCCTTTTATACCCAACAATTCGGCAAAACTTTGAATTCGGCCTCAAACACTTTCGGCTTTCAGCGTGACATGACGTATTTTTAAAGTTACCTGTTATCAGCCATGCTTGCCAAGACACTTCGACGCCAATTTGTTTAAAAAAAGCTAAGTACCTATAACTTGGTTAAATGTTGCTGTTGTTTTGCTTTGTTGCAATTTAATCGCTGTCTTAATCTTTCCAGTTATATCTTGCCCTTCAGTATATTTCCGATAAATTAATGTCATAATATTCTGATTAGGCCCTGCATAACTAAAAAAAAAAAAGTTTGTTTGCGTTGAGTAGGCCTACTTATTCCGGCGATCGAGATTCACTGCTTTATTTTTCATAAAGAGGTGATCTATTATCACTGGTCTAGGCTATCAATTTTTAAATATTAATTTTGTAAATTTTTGGTAGTACATTTTTCTTCCTAGATTAATATTCTGTTCACAATTTAGTAAAAATTTTTATTTTTTGCTATTGCTTTATTTTGCTTCGTTGTATTTTATTTTTGTCGTTCTCTTAATCTTTCCAGTTATATTTTAACCATTTCAATATTTCCAATAAATTAATATCATAAAATTGTGTGTAGGCCCTACAAAAGTTGAAAAATAAAGTTTATTTGCATTGAGTAGGCCTACCTACTTTATTTCAGCGGTCAAGATTCGCTGCTTTATTTTTTAATAAAGTGGCAGTCTATTATCACTGGTCTAGGCTACCAACTCTTAAATAATTTTGTAAATTTTTGGTGCTACGTTTTTCTTCATAGGTTAGATATTCTGTTCATAATTTGTTAAAATTTTTTTTTTTTTTTTTTTGCTGTTAGCTGTTTGCTTTGCTTTGTTGTATGTTTTTTTTTTTTTTTTTTTTTTTGTTTTCTTAATCTTTCCAGTTATATTTTGATCATTTAAATATTTCCAATAAATTATTGTCATAATATTCTGTGTTGGCCCTACATAACTAGAAAAAAAGTTTGCATAAACTTCGCTGCTTTATTTAAAAAAAAAAAAAAAAGTCCACACAGACTGCAGGAGGTCCATGAATGCAGACACACTCACTTCTTTTTTACAGTGTAAGATTAACATTGATACATGCTGTGCAGACTTTAAGCCCACAAATGCAATTCTGCAAAGTGCTAAAAGTGCATGTGTTGATTATAATACAAAACACTGTACATCGAAAGAATAGTACCTCACGATCACTAAGTTTTTTATATGTAAAGAACAGCATGAGACTATTAGCATGTTTTATACCAAACTAATTCAAATGCTAATAGATTTGTATATGTCATTTCTCGTTTTAAAACTCTATTGTGTATAATTTATTAATATATTTTTTGCGTAAGGATTTTTGGGTGTTTGTAAGGATTTTTTTGGTCCGGCGTACAGATTTTTGTCTCAGGAGGTTGACAGGTATGTATCTTTAATGTGTGCTTACCATCTGTTTTGCTAATTATCACTTTATCAATGTTAGTGACTAATCTTTAATCATGATAAAATTGGTTTGTTAACTTAATAATAACAAAAATAATGAAAACCCCTTCAGTCACAATTGACTGTGGGAATTCTCCCCTGATGTGATTGCCCTCAACTGCTTTTTTCCCTTATGTTTCTAGCATGTTCTTTTCCGTTCCACTTCTTGTGACAGCTTCTTTAATCCCAATCTGAGGTGTGCCATAGAAAACATCGTCACTTGGTGCAATAGGTAGCTTTATCATACTTTATTGCTGGATTTATGTCTAGCCCCTTCATATATCTCTCTTGTACACATCTTTGAACCTCAGCTGTTGCCACTCAGCTGTTTTTTGCCATCTGTCAATTGTCAATAGAAAATTTCTTTTAGGGATGTGACCATCTTCCATGCAGAAGCCAGCATAGTCTGTGCTGTCTAAAGCAGTGTATTCATGCTTTGAAGGCCAGACACTCAACATTTGTCATTTTGTCCTTGCATGAAATGCCAAAGATGTGGTGTAGACACTGCAAGTAGAAGGTATTGAGTCTTCTTTCTTGCTTAGCATAGGTTGTCTATGTCTTGCTGACATATTGAAGCATGCTAATGACACAATCAAAAAGTACTGCAGCTTTGATCTTCATTTTGAGTTTTAAGTTTCCGTAGACACACGTAATACATGATTATTCTTTTGTCTTTTCTATAAGTACCTATTTCTTGCAGGCATTAAATTAGTTTATCATTATGAGCTATGTCAAACCTTCTTATAGCAAAAACATAGCTTGACTGCCTGCGTCAGGACCAGCGAACCAGAGCTGGTCAAGACCATGCTCCACCTCCACGTGGTGGTCCTGGAAACAGTCTGCAGCAGTGCAGGCTGGCTGAGCGAGCACGGATCGTAATGGGAAGGCAAACCCTGTCCTAAAATATGCTGTGCAGAAGTCGGATGTGTCGACCGAAAGGTGCAGATATCACAGCTACGTTGTAAACAGACACAACGCAACCACCGTCCTTTTCAGGGCGAACGAGGAAGAAGAAGAAGAAACCTTCTTATAGTCAAAAAGCAGCTGTAAATACTTTTAGAACCTCTTTATATTTCTCTGCTGGTATTCTAATACACAGTGTTGCCTCTATTGTTTTGTTGTGTTGAATAAAAGTGTTGTTAAAATTGACCTTTTCTTTTTAATACAGAAAACATTTTTGATCTGTGTCTTGTGGCTTTTGTGAAGTTTGAATATAAAAATATTGACTGTCTGCTGAGTTGTTCATATGTGTCACTTTGTGAAGTCTAAATATAAAAATTTTGACTTCCTATTGAGCTGATTAAATGTGTCATAACAGGTCTAAATATAAAAATATTCATTTTCTATTGAGTTGATTTTTAATGTTCATTTGTTTTGTTCTAAAGCAGAGTTTCTTAATATGTGGTCTACGGACCCTTTGGGAGACCCATGAATGGCAGGAATACATAACCTAAAATTTGAATTTTATGTTCTTCAGAACTTTTTATTTCAAAAATTATCATAGGTTTTTACATTTAACTCTTAGTATATGAGATCAAAAACCACGTTTTTACGAGCTAATTTCATAGAGTACATTTTTAAACATGACTACCTTTACAAATTTTGCAATAAATAATTTATTTATAAAGATAACATAAAGTGTTATATATCAAAATGTGAAGAAATGAAACCCCTATATCATGCAGTTAACTAAATTGTTCAGTGGTTTTAAACATGCATTCACCTATACATTTTCACTATTGACACGGAAACCATATAAACCATCTCAGCCTTTTAGAAAGGCCGGCCATAAAACGGGGATCGATCGTCGGCCTTTCTAAAAGGCCGCTCGTATACTAAGAGTTAAAGAACAAAATTATTTTTTATAGATTGTATATAAGCTTAACCATTTATCTTTTTAATAAAATGAATTATTTTTGTACAAAACGGTTAATCTTGCATCTGTGTAGATGTTTTTCTAAGAAGACATTCATAGCCTTCAACTTACAGTCAGAAGGGGTTCATGGCACAAAAAAAGTTAACGAACTGATGTTCAAGAGTTTGTGTCCTCTATCTGACCTTGTAATTGATAACATTGTCACACCAGTGTCTGTCTAGGGAGAAGGTAAACATTCATGACCAGTAGTAAGGCTTGAAGAATTGACATGAAATGACAAGATCATTAACAAAGTGGACATTGAAAGACCTTGACCTGAAGTACATAACAGGTGGGGAGGGGGAGGGCTTGTATTTGTTGTAGGTCTATACCTCATGGGAAGCTATAAGATCATTAATAAGTGAATGATTAAAGCTGGGAAATTAGGGGAGATAAAGACACAATGAAGGGACATCAGAATACTGGTTTTACAGGAAATTATTCTAAAATATCATGTAGTGAGAAAGTGAAGAATACAAGTATTCTTGTCAAAAATAAATCTTTTAACGTGATGAGATATGCTGGGAATGTTACACCTACACTTTAGCACATATAATGTTACACATTTACCAAATGAAATGTTACTATTACACTTTTACCACAGGGAATGTTATACCTACACATTTACCACAGGGAATGTTACACATTTACCAAATGAAATGTTACTATTACACTTTTACCACAGGGAATGTTATACCTACACATTTACCACAGGGAATGTTACACATTTACCAAATGAAATGTTACACCTACACTTTTACCACATATGTTACACATTTACCAAATGAAATGTTACTATTACACTTTTACCACAGGGAATGTTACACCTACACATTTACCACAGGGAATGTTACACATTTACCAAATGAAATGTTACTACTACACTTTTATCACAGGGAATGTTATACCTACACATTTACCACAGGGAATGTTACACATTTACCAAATGAAATGTTACTACTACACTTTTACCACAGAGAATGTTATACCTACACTTTTACCACTGGGAATAAATGAAAGGAGTGCAGACACACACAAAAAAAATGCTGTATATATGCAACTAGAAATTAGATAGCAGGACTATTTGCTGGGATAAAAAATATAGCAGCGTGCTAGAAAATGGATTCTTCTCCATTGCAGTACAGTCCACTAAAACAGAACTCGTGAGTTAAAATGAATTTCACTTGGGGAGGTTTTACCTAAAATTATATTTTTCTTATTTTTGACTTTACAAGCTTCAATTTTGTTTGGCATGTTTAGGACATCAAAGTATCTATAAAAAAATGCTGAATCATTGGAAAATAATTATTTTGGGTCCTAAGTTGCATATTGTTACTAAAAATAGAAACTTTTTTATGTCAAGATACATACTTTATTTGCAAAGATAGGACATTGGAATTTGGCATGCACATAGATCACAGCATTCCAAAGACTCCCTACTAGTTTCATCTTTATAAATTGTCAGAGTCATTTGTTATGACTTTTAAAAAATTAGACCCATTTTTCTTGATAAAAATACAAATGTAGAGATACTTTAAAAATTCACTGATCAAAAAGTTACATTTTATACTTTTAAAATTAGCAGGGAATAACCATTACAGTGTGTGATCACAGTATGCAAAGTTTAAAGCCTTTAGCCTTAAAATAATTTGAGTAATCCTGACAAAAGGCTATCAAAATTGCTGAAAAACAATTTGAAGAAAATTGCAAAATACAGAGAAAACATGCCTTAAAATTGTCATACTCACAGTAGAATCCTTCCTCTGCATATCCATTATCTTTGTTGGTATTCTTATGATACAGGACAGATTTTCTGTGTCTGTATTCTACTTTTGTCATATATGATCTTAGTGAAGCAGTGACTCGTGCTGAGTCAATACCAGAAAATCCTTACTTACTTAGTCATTCCCCTTCTACCATGAGGTGTAGAGGTTTGGAAGAGAGAGCGCCAGACTATCCTATTGGCTGTCTTCTTCTTGGCCTGGTTCCATTCTAGTCCTCGGTCCTTCAAAGATAATCTAATGTTGTCCTCCCAGCAAACTCTGGGTCATCCTGGGGGTCTGGATCCCTGGCTCTTTGTTTCCCATGCTTGACGTGGTAGCCAATCTTCTCTCATTCTGCAGACATGGCCAAACCATCTTAGTTGGGACTGTTCTACTTGGGTTTGCAGGGGGTGGCATTTTAGGCCTTGACATATCGTCTGGTTGTGGACCATGTCTCTTCTTGTTACTTCAACCACCTTCTCAGATACCTCATTTCTGAGGTTTGTATCTGGCTTTTGTGGGTTTTAGTCATTGCCCGTGACTCGCATCCATATGTCAAGACTGGGACATAGGTTGAGCGGTATACAGCCATCTTCGTTTTCTTACCAACCTCTCTCTTGCTGAGGAATCCTCGATTTATGGCCTGAAAAAGTCTCCGAGCCTCTGCTTTTTGAGTAGCCAACACTTCATTGATGCCCTCCTTTCAGTCTATATAAGCTCTGAGATATTTAAAGTGGTCGACCTGCTCCAGGACTTGTTCTCCCATCTTAATCGGATGTCTTCTTTCTTCTCATGATATCACCATGGATTTTGTTTTAGAGCTGCTTATGACCATCCCTCCAGTGGCGTATCCTGGTAATGCGAGCTAGGCGTGCTGCTATTTAAAATGAATATGTATGCCTACTATTTAACTTCTTCCCCTCTTAATTTAAAAACCAACTATATTCAATTACGCAACGATAGTTATTAGGGGTATATGTCAATTATCTCCGAAATACTAATTAACTTACAACTTGAAACTCACTGTCACTGTAATAATCTGCATTCCCGGCAACTAACAAAAATTAATCACAAAAAACACTGGACGGACACAGCCGATTTTTACAACTCGAGAGCTGCAAGACCACCGCACGCATGTTCGTATTGTATTGATGTATCTGGCCATGACCCCGATCCACACAAACCAATCTTCAGACGTGAATCCAAAAGGTACCGCATGCATTGTGACAGAATTACCCGAGAAACTTCGGGCGATTGCAACCAACCAATAAAAACTGCACTATAAAACGCATTTGGGAAACTGAAACTAGATATACTCGTAGATTCTATGCGGGAAAATCCGTTATCCTGATGCGTGCGGTCCGAAAGCAGAACTTTAGAAGAGAAATATTTTATAGAATAATAAATTAAATTTTTATTTTCCTTCAGGCATAGGTGTGCGCAGCACGCACAGCACACATAGAGAATACGCCACTGCATCCCTCTCTTCTCCAGCTCTTCCTTCCAGACTTGCAGGTTGGATTGGAGATGTGCCTCTGATTTAGCAATCAGGGCAACATCATCAGCAAATGCCAGCTCTGAAATACATACCTGTCTCATCTTCCAGTACCCCACTGAATACTTTCTTGTTCTCTACTTACATGACTTGATAACATCGTCCATGAGGAGTATGAAAAGATAAGGTGACAGGATATCACCTTGTCTTACACCAAGACTTGTAGAAGCTCTGTATAGCATGAATCAGAGGTACTGGAATGTTCTTTCTTGCCAAACAGTCCCAAAGTTTGCTCCAGGGGACCCTGTCAAATACCTTTTCCAGATCTATGAAACAAAGATGGATCTCACTCTTATAATCAAGGGCCTTTTCACTCAGCTGTCTGAGTGTGAAGATTAGGACTTGAGTACTTCGGTTTGCTCGGAATCCGCACTGGACCTCATTCAATTGTGGCTCAGCTAGGCATCGGAGTCTCTGCTCTAGGATTCTAGAGTAGATTTTACCAGGGACACTGAGAAGGGATATGCCTCTATGGTTTCCACATTGTCGATTGTCACCCTTTTTTAAAATTGGTGTTATGATGGCAATCTCCCAGTCCTTTGGTATGGTCTTGTTGCACCACGCTGCCTGTAGGACCCTTAAGAGTAATAGGTCGCCTGATGCTCCCATGTACTTAACCATTTCTGGTGTTATACCATCATGCCCTGCTGCTTTGCCCATCTTGATTTTCTCCAGTGCTGCCTTCAGTTCTTCCATCTTTATGTCATCTTCACCATCATTGGTTTTCTCTTCTGTGCTAGTGGTTATCATTTCTGATGCTTGACCTTGCTCACCATCAAGGAGTTCTGAGAAATATTCTTTCCATCTTTCCATTACTTCCTTCGGGGCAGTAAGCAGTTTGCCTTGCTTGTCCTTTATAAATTTGAGAGGGCATTGTTTTTCCTTCCTCGTGTTCTTTAGGGTCTTATAGAACAATTTCTGGTTTTCTTGCACATCTTTTTCTAGCTTTTCTCCAAATTCTTCCCAGGACTTCTGTTTTGCTGCTAGCACCTTGTTCTTTGCTTCTGTTCTGAGTATCACATATTCTCTATATTTCTCTATTTGTCCTGCTGTGTTTTTAGCTCCTAAGTATTTTTTCCATGCCATTTTCTTCTCTCTTATTTTCTCTTTGACTTCCTCTGTCCACCAAGGTGTCCTCTTTCTCTTGTTCCGAAGTCGGACTTCACCACATGCTTCTGCAGCAGCTGTCTTTATGATGTCCTTGAATTTAAACCACAGGGTTTCCAAGTCATCAGGTTGTTCTTCTGTGTTTCTCGCCGCTGTAGCAATAAGCCCCTGATATCTGGTCTTAATTTCTGGCTCTCTGAGCTTGTAGGTCTTAATGCTCATTTGTTCCGTTCGTTTACTTGGTTTCTTGCGTGGTGCTGGGCAGTTCCTAGGCTGAGCAACCCTTTCAGTTGTTCTTTTGATTGTAAGCAGGTAGTGATCACTTCCAATCTCTGGCCCCCTCCAGACTCTAGCATCCCGGACATATTTGAATGCACTCCTCCTAACAATGGCATAGTCGATCAATGACTTCTCATTCTTTGTTGGTTCACACCTAGTGTATGCATGTATGCGCTTATGGGGGAACTTTGTGTTGGTAATGATCAGATTCTGCTCACTGCAGAATCTAAGGAGTCACTTTCCATTGTCATTGAGAGTATCTTCTCCATATTTTCCGATAACTGCACGCCATCTAGCATGGTCATTTCCAACTCTGGCATTGAAATCTCTGAGCATGATAATTTCATCTAGGCAGTCATCCACTGTCCTTTGAAGCAGCTCAAAGAATTCCTCCTTGACCTCTGCTCTCTCATCCTCATTTGGCCCATACACTATGACCAGGTTGACTATGGTTTCTCCTTTTAGTTTTACAACCATAATGCGCTCTGAGACAAAGTTCCATCCCTTGATACTGTCTTTCTGGTTTTTTTAGAATCAGTCCAGTTTTCCCTCTTGTATTTCGTGTAATCATGTTTTAAAGCAAACAGGTGATTGGCCTGTTGTGCCTTTGCATGGTGGAGGGGCTGCCTCCTTGCGGCCTCCATGCATTCTGCCCTCCTCCTTTTTCAGCTGGGCTTGGGACCGGCCTAGGCCCAGAAAATCCTTTGATGCAGTATTTCCCAAAAGATAGACCAAGATTTTCAAAAATTCCTCTTCTCCCAAGTTCTCCATCATTGAAAACTATAAAAAGCATCATAAACTGAAAGTTCTAATCTGCCTCTTCCTACAAATGCTGCTTTGGGACATCTGTTCCAGATCAGATTGTGGAAAGACTCATTACAGTTCTGTGTTCCTCCATGAAGACATTTTGACAACAAGAAGTCTGAAGACAATTCATCAAAGACAGGCTGAATTTCTTTAATGACAAATTTAGGCAGCCTGTTTTTGTTAGCCTTGTTTATATCCATTGGGCACCAATCTCCACAATCTTCATAATCTCCAGCATGATGCTTGATAATGACATTATGCTTTTTCATATTAGAAATTGAACCAATATTTCCTCTTATTGCGGCACCGTAATGACCTTGTATTCTCATAATAGCACTCTTTGTTAACCTTCCAAAATTTCCAATACCCTTATACTTTTTCCCATCTTCTTCAAACTGCTTGCCTTTACATTCTGCAACTTTATCAAGCAGACGTCGTCCCATTAGTTTTTGAACATGGCTGCAGCATTCTAATTTTTTTATTTGAAGTCCATGATACATTGGTGGCTTTGCCTCGGTAACAGATTAAAAACTTTTTGAATCCCCATCTCCAAGATATTTTACATACTTTAAACTATGTTTTTCTTCAGATGTTTTTCAACAGGAAGCATGTGCAATGTCAACATTCCATACAGTCTAGCCCAATGTAAGCTTGATGCTGATTGGTTGAAGCTGGCGATCTTTGACCCACATAAGAAGTTTCAAATAATGAAATTTCATTCTAAGTTAAGGTTCATGGCTGCTAAAAATATCAATCTAATGCCTTTGCTGGACTAAATACTGAAAAAAAAATTATTAAAATATGTTAATAAAATAAAAAAGTTATAGCAAAATCAATTTTTTGTATATATCATTAGCTGCAACATACATATTTGAAAAATTAATTTAAATTATTTCTAAGCTGAAAACTACAATAAAAAACATAACATTAGCTAGAAAAATGGTGACACTAAACTGTAGCATCAATACTGAAAAAAAAATAATTTTTAAACAAAATGACAACAAATGGGTGAAACCTCCCCCTAGTACAAGTATTTATGAAGGTCCTGGCCAAAGTCTTTTTTCATTATTTAAAAAAAAAAACTCATCTCTGGTTAAGTTAAATTCTGATGACGAGATTTTCAAGAAGATAAGTCAAAGTAATTTGTCAGTACCTACTCAAATTTGGAATCGTATAAGTAGAAGTTCTACCTTGATCAAATAGGTTACAGTATTACATGGGTTGAAGTTCTGCCTTCATCACCTCAGTTACAGTATTACATGATCGTACATAGTTTTTTGGTGCACAGGCAATTACAGGTTAATAAACATCTGAGCTACCGTCAGTAGATTACAACACTTTTAGTCATTAAACAATCACGCATGTAATCATCAGGCCAGGTGAGCAAGCACTAGTTCCCCTCTGTTTGCAAAAAAAGGGCTTGCGTTAAAATCTGACAGCAACAGGACAGTATGTTTGAGATCTGAAGATAAACAAAGAGGAAACTCAAGGCATGTGAAAATCATATAATCAACATAAACCAGTATTTGGCAAGCACTTATAAGAAAAACACTGGACAACAAAAAAGCCCCTAGGTCAGGATCAATAACTCATACATTGATTGACATGTCCTGCAGTAGATATGCTAGGATTCTGTGCAGAAACCAGGATCAGTAACTCGAACATTGATTGACATGTCCTGTAGTAGATATCATGCTAGGATTCTGTGCAGAAACCACTAACAGAGCACACAAATATACTAAGCCAAAACCCAGTTCAAACGTTTTTAAACCTTGCCACTATGCTACTATTAATGTGATGCTACATATTAGGCTTTGCTAAATTGCTTTTGTCAAAAACCTGCTTGTTCATCTCTCAGTTTCTTGTCTATGGACTCTTTTAATCTCTCAATGATAGTCCTGTTTAATACTTTTCCTGGCACTGATAGTAACATTATTCCTCTATAATTTGTGCACTCTTGTAAATTTCCTTTCTTAGGCAACTTAACCAGATATCCTTCCTTCCATTCTGCTGGTATCTCTTCCTTTTCCCAGACTTTACCAAGTAATTTATATAACATCTCTGTAGCAGTGCCGATATCTGCCTTGATGTCCTCTGCTGGAATGCCATCAGGTCCAGATGCTTTTCCATCTCTAAGAAGCTTTATGGCTTTCTTTATTTCTTCCTTTGTTGGTCTTTCACCGTTAATTTGTAGCTCTTCTTCTGCTGGCTGGATGTCAGGGGGGTTTTGTGGAGCTGGTCTATTGAGAAGGTCCTCAAAAAATTCTGTCCACCTCTTCATTTGCTCTTGTATATTGCTGAGCAGTTTTCCATTCTTGTCTTTTAAGAGGCAACTTGTTTGCTTGTATTTCCCTGTTAGCTTCTTTGTGCTGCTATACAGTTCTCTCATATTTCCTTTGGCTGCAGCATCTTCTGCCTCTCTTGCCAACTCCTCAATATACTTCCTCTTGTCTCTTTTGATACTTCTTTTTACTTCTTTGTTTGCTTCTGTGTACACTTCTTGAGCCTTGGCTTTGGAACTTCTGGTTTTGCTTGTGTACATCGGATTTATGCACTACGAAAATGCATTTGACAGTGTAGACAGAATCACGTAAGAAATTGATGAGGCATTATGGAGTTCCCCTGAAGATCATTAATTTAATAAAGAAAACATATGAAGACATGACATGCAGAGTTCTTCATGAAGGACAGCTTACAGAACCGTTTGGGATAAGAACAGGAGTGTGACAGGGATGCCTCTTGTCTCCATTTCTTTTCTTACTAGCAATAGACTGGGTAATGAGATCATCGACAACACACAACAGAAATGGAATCCAGTGGACTCTGACTAAGCAGTTGGATGATCTGGATTTTGCTGATGACTTGGCTCTTCTGTCCCATAACCGTAATCAGATGCAGGACAAATTGAAAACACTCGATGAGAGGTCACAGCAATTGGGTCTGAAAATACACAGGGAAAAGACAAAATAATGAGAATAAATGCAGGTAATGACTTGGCATGTGTTTGTTGAAGGCCTTTGCTCCTTTGGGAGTGGAGGGTTATGATTGATTGATTGAAATTGCTTTTGTAAATTTATTAACTGCAGAAATAAAAATTTAAAATCGAAATACTTGTGTCTGATTGGCTAAGACAATTGCTTCATGCTTTACCTCTTATTCTGACACAAATACATCTTTGAGCAAAATTCGGATGAGCAGAATTTAGGATATGTAGAAGTAATTTAAGGTTGGAGTGGCTAAGAGGTATGGTGTCCACCTCAAATTCCTGAGGTACTAGGTTCAAATACCAATTGATGGAATATAATTTATGGAAATTTTTTTCAAAACTACTGGTCCTAATAATGTCATACTCCCCCCTGGTCATCCTGGGTAGTGAGATCAGATGCCCTAGCCTTCTCTGATAAGTGAGAAAAAATAGGACGTCCCATGTGCAAGTTGCACACATTAAAAAACTCAAAGCAGTTAGACAATCTTAAAGAGTAGGCCTATCAGGCTGCTGCCCTTGCAAAATTTAAAAATTAGAAACCTACCCACCACAAAAATATTTATAGAATGTGTTATTCCTATATACATACATTGGGATTCTCACCAGTGCTATAGAGTTCATGTACTGTGCTGAGATCCTCATGTGATCTAATGGAGGAGATCTGAGAACCGATGGAGTTTTCTGTGTGCAGTGAAGATGATCCTTAAACCCAAAACAAACCAAACCAGAAGTAATTTAGATGGTCCCAGCAACTTCTACTTATCTGGACTACACTGTAAAATGTTTGTAGTTATCACAACTTACATCTCTACATCATCTTCTACCACCTTAGAGTTTTTAGTTATCACAACTTACATCTCTACATCATCTTCTACCACCTTAGAGTTTTTAGTTATCACAACTTACATCTCTACATCATCTTCTACCACCTTAGAGTTTTTAGTTATCACAACTTACATCTCTACATCATCTTCTACCACCTTAGAGTTTTTAATCATTTTTAGGATTTAAAACTTTGTTGTATATTTATATGAAACATAATTTTTTTTTCCAGTCTCCAAGAAATAGTCAAACACAGTTCCCATTTATGAATGAAAAAATGAAACTGGAGCAGTATTGTAAAGTGAGTTTATTTTTTTCTTTTCTCTTTTGTTACCATTGACAAACTAATTCTTCATAATGTTGACCCCTACACATTTTTGTCATGTTTTCGGGTTCAGGTTGCTAAAAATTATGGAATAGATTAAATGTTTCTAGTGATTCTCAGAAAAATCATGTATTATATTTCAAGATGGGCAAAGCAGCAGGGCATGATGGTATAACACCAGAAATGGTTAAGTACATGGGAGCATCAGCCAACCTATTACTCTTAAGGGTCCTACAGGCAGCGTGGTGCAACAAGACCATACCAAAGGATTGGGAGATTGCCATCATAACACCAATTTTCAAAAAGAGTGACAATCGACAATGTGGAAACCATAGAGGCATATCCCTTCTCAGTGTCCCTGGTAAAATCTACTCTAGAATCCTAGAGCAGAGACTCTGGCGCCTAGCTGAGCCACAATTGAATTAGGTCCAGTGCAGATTCCGAGCAAACCGAAGTACTCAATACCTAATCTTCACACTCAGACACCTGAGTGAAAAGGCCCTTGAGTATAAGAGTGAGATCCATCTTTGTTTCATAGATCTGGAAAAGGCGTTTGACATGGTCCCCTGGAGTAAACTTTGGGACTGTTTGGCAAGGAAGAACATTCCATCACCTCTAATTCATGCTATACAGAGCTTCTACAAGTCTTGCAGAAATTATGTGAGGACAGCAAACCATAAGTCAGAAGAGTTCAGGACCACCACTGGTGTAAGACAAGGTGATATCCTGTCACCTTATCTTTTCATACTCCTCATGGATGATGTCATCAAGGCATGTAAGGAGAGAACAAGAAAGTATTCAGTGGGGTACTGGAAGATGAGACAGGTCTGTATTTCAGAGCTGGCATTTGCTGATGGTGTTGCCCTGATTGCTAAATCAGAGGCACATCTCCAATCCAACCTGCAAGTCTGGAAGGAAGAGCTGGAGAAGAGAGGAATGGTCATAAGCAGCTCTAAAACAAAATCCATGGTGATATCATGAGAAGAAAGAAGACATCAGATTAAGCTGGGAGAACAGGTCCTGGAACAGGTCGACCACTTTAAATACCTTGGTGCTATTATAGACCAAGAGGGAGGCATCAAAGAAGAATTGGCCACTCGAAAAGCAGCAGCTGGGAGACTTTTTCAGGCCATAAATCGAGGATTTCTCGGCAAGAGAGAGGTTGGTAAGAAAACGAAGATGGCTGTATACCGCTCCACCTACGTCCCAGTCTTGACATATGGATTTGAGTCATGGGCAATGACTACAACCCACAAAAGCCAGATCCAAACCTCAGAAATGAGGTATCTGAGGAATGTGGTTAAAGTAACAAGCAGAGACATGGTCCACAACCAGACGATACGTCAAGGCCTAAAATGCCACCCCCTGCAGACCAAGTAGAACAGTCCCAACTAAGATGGTTTGGCCATGTCTGCAGAATGGGAGAAGATTGGCTACTACGACAAGCGTGAAAAACAAAGAGCCAGGGATCCAGACCCCCAGGATGACCCAGAGTCCGCTGGGCGGACTACATTAGACATCTTTAAAGGACCGAGGACTAGAATGGAACCAGGCCAGGAGGAAGACAGCCGATAGGATAGTCTGGCACTCTCTCTTTCAAACCTCTACACCTCATGGTAGAAGGGGAATGACTAAGAAAGTAAGTATTTGTTTTTCTTATAGAATATAACCCTTATCTTCTGATTTTTTTTCCCAGCAGGATGAAGGAAATATTGAAAATGACATCTCTGGTCTGTCTGTCAAGGTGAAACAGGAACAAGATAATGAGGTTACATTTTTTACTTTGCATACATACATTTAATTGAGCTTAATTAAAGTAAATAATATATGAAAGATGTCTGTTATGTTTACAGCTTTTATCTCTCTTTGATGTGTACATTATTTCTACTGCAATAGTGCAGTTTATGATATACTGCTATGGTCCATCACTCTTTCTTCTCAGACTTCAAGTCATGTTGAGACTACAGCTGCATTCAGTTGTGAAAAAATAAAACTGGAACCAGGTTATGAAGTGAGTTCTTTATTTCTTAATTTTTTTTTAGTAAACTATCAGTGTACCTTGACACTCTCATTTATTGAACAGATCTAACCTTGCAATATTGCATCAAACAGCTGAAACCTTATCATGATCATAATATCCAATGAGGGTAGCTTATGTGATTATTTTCCTCCACAACCCATAACCGTAACTAGTTTATTGTAGCACTGGAGAACCACACATTCTTACTGTTATTGAAAATGATGTATTGTACAGTTTGTTTCTCATTTTCTAGAATGATGCTTTAGTGGGGCTATTCTAGGAATTAGCTTATATGTGATGTTAATATAGTGCCCATGTGTTTGAATGTTTCTACTTGTTACAAACTGGTACTTTTATATTTATTTAACATTTTGTTTCATACCAGCAGAGACTGCATTGGCTTTATCGGAATGAAACAATATTTTCTATTTCCTGCAATCCTCTGATGACTGAAAATTAATTAAGACCTTTTATTTTTAAATTTTGAATACAAAGCTTTGCTAATTATTTTTTGTAATGCACAAACAATATGAAATAATGATTATGTCAAACACATAATTCATTCATTTCATTCATAACCCTCCACTCCCAAAGGAGCATAGGCCTTCAACAAACACATGCCAAATCCTCCTGTCACGTGCCATCATCTCAAGTTCTTTCCACATTCTCATCATTTTCACTTCTGTTTCCAGCTCTCTTTTCCATGTGCTTCTTGGTCTACCTCTGCCTCTCTTGCCCTGGGGGTTCCAGAACAAGGACTGCCTTGTAATGCTATCAACAGGTTTCTTCAGTGTGTGTCCTATCCATCGCCATCGTCTTCTTCTCAACTCTTGTTCCACTGGCACTTGTCTGGTTCTTGTCATCAGTTCCACGTTGGTAACCTTGTCATACCATTTTAATCCCTCTATTCTACGCAAGCACCCATTTATGAAAGTCTGTAGCTTTTTGGTTGTTGTCCATGTCTCAGAGCCATACAATAGGACTGACTTCACATTTGAGTTGAAGATACTTATTTTCGTGTTGGATCCGATTTCTCTTGATCTCCATATATTTCCCAATGCAATGAAAGCTCCCCTTGCTTTTTGTATTCTTAATTGATATCACTGTCTGTCCCTCAAACTTTGTCTATATTGCTGCCAAGATATGTGTACAATTCTACATCTTGTATTGGTGTTTCTTCAAGTTCAACCCTGTTATCATTACCTGCATTTATTCTCATTATTTTGTCTTTTCCCTGTGTATTTTCAGACCCAATTGCTGTGACCTCTCATTGAGTGTTTTCAATTTGTCCTGCATCTGATTACAGTTATGGGACAGAAGAGCCAAGTCATCAGCAAAATCCAGATCATCTAACTGCTTATTCAGAGTCCACTGGATTCCATTTCTGTTGTGTGTTGTCAATGTTCTCATAACCCAGTCTATTGCTTGTAAGAAAAGAAATGGAGACAAGAGGCATCCCTGTCACACTCCTGTTCTTATCCCAAACGGTTCTGTAAGCTGTCCTTCATGAAGAACTCTGCATGTCATGTCTTCATGTTTTCTTTATTAAATTAATGATCTTCAGGGGAACTCCATAATGCCTCATCAGTTTCCAAAAGGATTCTCTGTCTTCACTGTCAAATGCCTTTTCGTAGTCCACAAATCCGATGTATAGTGGTGAATTCCATTCCAGACTTTGTTCAACTATTATTCTCAAAGTGGCTATCTGGTCTGTACATGATCTGTTTTGTCGAAAACCTGATTGTTCATCTCTCAGTTTATTGTCTATGGACTCTTTTAATCTCTCAAGGATAATCCTGTTTAATACTTTTCCTGGCACTGATAGTAACATTATTCCTCTATAATTTGTGCACTCTTGTAAATTTCCCTTCTTAGGCAACTTAACCAGATATCCTTCCTTCCATTCTGCTGGTATCTCTTCCTTTTCCCAGACTTATATGTGATGCTAATATAGTGCCTACGTGTTTGAATGTTTCTACTTGTTGCAAACTGGTACTTTTATATTTATTTAACATTCTGTTTCATACCAGCATGCTAGCAGCAAAACAGAAGTCCTGGGAAGAATTTGGAGAAAAGCTAGAAAAAGATGCACAAGAAAACCAGAAATTGTTCTATAAGACCCTAAAGAACATGAGGAAGGAAAAACAATGCCCTCTCAAATTTATAAAGGACAAGCAAGGCAAATTGCTTACTGCCCCGAAGGAAGTAATGGGAAGATGGAAAGAATATTTCTCAGAACTCCTGGATGGTGAGCATGAAGAAGCATCAGAAATGATAAACACTAGCACAGAAGAGAAAACCAATGATGGTGAAGATGACATAATGATGGAAGAACTGAAGGCAGCTGTAACTGTTCTTTTTTTCTTGTTGAGGTGATCACTGGCCCAAGACAGTATACATGTTGTTAGGTGTGTAGTGCGAGCGGATGATGAACTGAGTGTGGGTGCGAATGAAGACGCGAATGTGTTTAGGCTCTTATGTATGTAGACCCTGCAACCCATACACTCACATGCAGTAGTCAAGGATGCTTGGACACTGCAGACACGTTTCAAAACATTTATTGACGAGAACACACATGGTATCAACAGGAACAGTCAGTGTAAACAAGGTCATGCTGACCAGAAATCGATAGGTATACATTAGGCATTCATCAAGCTGGTAAACATTTGAATATTCGTGCATGGTCAATACAATGTTCTTCAATAAGGACAGTTCGTGGCGTCGCCCTGGGATTACTGACTAAACGCGTCAGATACCTTAATCACATTGACACATAGGTGCAACTTGGCATTCCCCGCCAACTGCACATTATCAGGCTGTAGTATAATAGCCGAAAACACAGGCCTCGTTCTGACGTCGGCTGTGTACTTCTGATAAGCAGGTTACCATCAACCCTGCAGTAATGCTTATTGTAGACATAAATTCCGCCAATCTGCGGTTCCCACAATATATCTTCGTCACTGGATTTCTGGATGGTATGAAGACTAATAGTCTTGGATGGCTACCTTGAGCACAACATATAAGTTCTGTAATGGAGGACCGGTGAGCTGCAGTTCACAGACTAGGCAATCTTCTAACATGTTCTGCTACCGAAAGCATAGTAATGGAAAAAGTCGGTATTACCTGTAACCGAGTCCACAGAACTTAACAAGGAACTCTGCTGTCATTCCAACGCACAGAGATTCACTAGGGAAAACTGCCAGTGCAGTCACTTCGAAGATTCTTCCCGAAAAACACAATGGACTCGCGTCCCTTCAGAAACCAGGACACTCCCCCGGCTCGCCGGAAGTCTAACTCAACTCCCGCTTAAAAAAAACCTGCCCATGGGCATACGCCCGAACTGTCTACCTTTGACCCTAAAGGTCAAACACAATGAATGAATAAACAAGGGAAGACAACCCCTAATCAACCTGACATCGCAGGTAAAGACACAATTATTCTTATGATAAAAAACATAAGCAAATAACTTGACAGATGACTCCGTCAAAAATGACAGCAACATATTACTACCACCCCCCTGTAAAAAAAAAATGAAATTTTTTTTTTTTTAATATGTCCATGAGCAAGATTGTACAAGTATTACTTATGTGCTCATGCAAAAAATGAACCTAATATCAGGTACAATAGACGCATAAACAAAGCGTCTGAAGAGGATACAAATCATCTCCCAACATAGGAGAAAATATCTCCTTTAAGCCAAACAAACTAAGGGGGTACCATTAAAGAAACCTAAGTTGCTGGCAATACCAATCATATATCAATCATTACTAAATACTATAATTATAGCAATATACAAATGTCATGAATTACAATGCTATATTAGCAACATATCACTGATGGATGGACAAAATGAAATTTGTTAAATTATCTAAACATCATCCAAATACATTTGTATTACAACATATTAGGATATTAAGGACAGACAAAAGTCTGAAAGTGTATCAGGAAAAACTAGGACACAAGATTTAACTGGAATCATGTGGGCATCTGGACAATATGTCCGCCATCACATTATCCGAACCACGGATAGCTCGCACCGTGAAATGGAAAGGCTGAAGAGCAATAGCATAACGAGTAGATCTCGAGCTCTTCAAATCCTTACTTTGCATAGCCGTAAGAGCTTTTTGGTCGGTCTCCATAAAGAAATGCGCGCCCAGAAGGAACCTTTGTAGCTTAAGAATGGACCAAACCATAGCCAACAATTCACGGTCTAAAACCGAGTAATTCCTTTCTGCCGCATTTAGCTTCCTAGAAATATACATTACAGGATGCAGAGTTCCTGAATATTCCTGCATTAGCGCCGCTCCAATCCCAGTGGAAGAGGCATCACTACGAAGAACAAAAGTCTTATCAATCGTTGGTAGTCTTAAGATAGGATGAGATGAGAACAAATTCTTAACCTGATCCAATGAAGATTGGCATTCCTGGGACCAACGCACCATATTAGGAGAACCTTTTTTCAATAACGATGAAAGTGGTGCCATAATGGAGGACAGATTTTCAATGAATCTTCCATAGAATTGTATCAATCCCAAGAGACTACGCACTTGCTTTTTTGTCTTCTGAACCGAGATATTTAATATCTTCGAAATGTTTTGGTCCTCTGTCTTCAACAGACCATGACCAACTCGATGACCTAGGAAGGAAATTTCACTAAACCCAACAAAAGCTTTAGAGGGTTTTGCAGTCAAACTATGCTCACGTAGAGTAGATAGCAATTCCTTTAGACCCAAATAGTGTTCTTCCCAAGTATCGCTGAAAAGACAGATGTCGTCTAAATATGCGATGACATCTGCACGATCTGATAGAATTCATCGCATCATGCGCACGAAAGTCGCTGGGGCGTTCATAAGCCCGAAAGGCATAAAATTCCATTGAAACAGACCCCTAGGTGTCGAAAAAGCAGTGAGAGGTTTGGCGTGTTCCGTCAGTGGGACTTGCCAATAACCTTTCGACAAGTCTAGTTTAGTAAAGAATTTAGCTTTAGAAAGTCTAATAAGTAGATCATCTAATAATGGCATAGGTTCAGCATCGAACTTCGTAACTTGATTTAATTTGCGATAGTCAACGCAAAGACGTATGTTATTGTCTTTCTTTCGAACAATAACTATCGACGAAGAATAAGCTGAAGTGGATGGTTCAATTATTTGCAGTTGAATCATTTCATCCAATTCTTTCTCTACTTGTGCTTGAAAATGAATAGGTATTGGGTATGGTCTTACTCTGATCGAATTACGATCAGTAAGTATGATGTCATGTTCTATGACATCTGTGTGTCCAGGAATGTTGGTAAGGACATCCTGATATGATTGTAGCATAGAGGATACTTGACGTTGCTTCTCAAAAGACAAGTTCGAAGAGATTGTAACGTCCCTCCACGATTCCGTTGAATTCAGTGGAATCGCAGGAAGAGGTAAGTTATCGTCCGAAAAAATAGTTTCCTCATCCTGTATAACGGACAGGGATGAGATGTGACCATGTTGGACTGGAGAGTCATCCGTCGCCTGGAAAATAGGCTGCAAATAGTCTGGACGTTCAATAAACTCTGTTAGCATATTTATATGGAAGGTTTTATGCTTTCCATCCACATCGACGATGTAGTCGACATCGGAAATTTTGGAGACTATAGTGTATGGACCTTTCCATGAAATGAGAAGTCTATTCTCTCTTGAGGGAAGTAAGACATATGCTTTGTCTCCAGGACAAAGTTGATGTAGGCGTCTTTTCTTGTTAGCAAATCGCCTAGCTTTTTCTTTCGCAAATTCGGAAGATGAAGTTGCTAACCTGCACGATTCGATAATCTTTTCTCTAAGAGCAATGACATATTCATATGACGATTGTGTATCATCGTCAATATTATCAGAAGTTATCAAATCGTGTAACAAGGACATCGGACCGCGCGGTTGCGCACCAAAGACAAGTTCGAAAGGAGAAAACCCTGTATGCTCGTTGGGAACTTCTCTATAGGCAAAGAGGACTGCAGGTAAAACCCTGTCCCAATCTTCAGGATGATCCTCCGTTATCTTGCCAAGTAAGTTCTTTAGTGTCCTGTTAAGACGTTCTACCAATCCATTGGACATTGGATGATAAATACTACTGAGAGACCTTTTAATGTCTAGCGTAGCCATTACCTGAGACATAACGTCCGAAATTAACTGAGTGCCGTGGTCCGATAGTATTTCTCCGGGGAATCCCAGACGAGAAAATATGAGCCAAAGAGCATCAGCGATATCGACAGTTGATATGCTCTTCAGAGGAATAGCCTCTGGCCAACGCGTGCACATGTCCACGCAAGTGAGGATAAATTGGTGTCCTCTGGCTGACTTAATTTTAAACGGACCTGTGATGTCTATAGCCATTTTCTGAAATGGCCGAATCGGAATATCTGCAGCCTGAATAGGAGCAGCATGTCTCGGACCTCTAGACTTGACCTCTTGACAAATTTTGCAAGATCGGCAATAAATTCGTATGTCTTTATTAACAAATGGCCAAAAGAAAGACGCAAGGACTCTAGTTTTAGTTCTGGAAAAACCCATATGTCCAGCACACTGAGAATCGTGTGCATGCTGAAGAATTAAGGCTCTCATACACTTAGGCACAAGAATTTGCGAGTGCATAGACTTGTCCGAGTGTTGTACCATCCGTACCAATATACCATTCTTCATAGTAATATACAATTTGTGATTCGTATTTTGATTGGGATCCCCTTTCTTTGCAAGAAGGAAGAATTTCTTCAAAGAAGGATCCTCTTCTTGACGTTTAACAAACGAGTCATGGGAAATCACCAAGTGCTCGTCTTGGCTATCAACTTCATTACTATTATTCGATGAAGTTGGGGGATTAAGAGCTTGAGCTCTTGTCACCACTGCATTGACCGTTTGAATGTTTTTTTTCTCCCAACTAGAAATTTGTTGCGGGGTGCATTCCTTAACCCCATGAATACGACCGATTATAAGATCCGCAATAGGATTAGGAAGAAGACATGCATGGACATCTCCTGTGAAGAAGGGAGTGTCAATCCTAATAATAGCAGTAGGATAACTTTCCATAGTACCACCAAATGTAACACATTTGATTGTTTTTCCAGTGGCACAGCAAGGATCTATCAGAGACTCCCTAACCCCGACGGTAGTACATCCCGAATCGAAAAGTACTGAGACTAGCCTATCATTTATTAGACCTTTATGTAAGATGAGAGATCCTCTCCCATCATGCGCAACTGTAGCAGGTAGAGCAGGAAGAGGGTGACCACAACTTAGAGTAGATACAGTCGATGAGTCGAACAATGTTAAGCATTGGGGGCATTCAGTTGCTCTCCCAAAATCGAAAGCACAACCAGTGATAGCCCTAGAGTTACCACTATCATTTACTGTATTACAGGCTCCATCAAACTCTTGTTGTGCAGAGTTTGCCTGTTGGAAAGGTCTTTTTTTGTTAAACCTAGGTCTGCCTCGATTATCGTTTCCCCTGTAATTATTTCGACTATCATTTCCCCTGTAATTGTTATCATATTGCCTATTGTAATCATCATTCCGGTTTGAATCCCGGTTTCTAAATTCACCATCGTCATAATCTTGACGTCAAGAATGGTTATCTCGAAAGCTCGAATGGTTATTATTACGATAACCCTTGCGAAAGTGTCTAAGATTATTACCATTAAAATTACGAGAACTACCATCTTGTCTCCAATTCATAGACGAAGACCCATCATGTGTTGGATTACTCCGCTTCTGAGTGTAATTCTGATTACTTCCCCTATTCCAATTTTGTTGAGCACCCTGAAATTTTTTTTTGAAATTATGGCCATATGGTGTTGCCGAAGCAGCTGGCAACCCTTCTTTCACTTTAGAATTGCTAACTGTAGCATGGGGATACGCGGTGGCATACTGACAACAGTATTCCTCCATATCTTTTAAGTTTTTAGGCTTACGCTCATGAAGGAATGCAAGAAAAGAATCATTAACAGATGACAAAACCTTATCTCGCAATAATAAGTCCATTAGACCTTCATATGTTTTCTCAGTCTGAGACAACTCAACCCATCATGTAAATGTACGACGTATTTTTGTAACAAAATCAGAGAAATCTACTCCAATTTCTGGCAACATTGTCCTAAAACGAAGACGATAGTCTTCTTCTTTTAGTTGGTATTTTTTTAGCAATGCTGCTCTGACAACATCATAATTAGTCCTGTCATGTTCGTCTATTGTCATAAGAGTAGTCACTGTGTCACCTGTAAAAAATTCCATCAGTTGTTCAACATATTTTTCCTTTTTTATGTTATGCGTATCGCATAAAAATTGGAATCTATCTAGATAATCTGCTACGTCATCCTTTAAAGGATTGAAATGAGGCAATTTAATCCTATTAACAAACTCCTTTGTCGTACTCGAAGTTGTTTGCTGAGCACCCGTACTCGCCAATTTCAATTTCTCTAACTCCAAAGTTGCGAGTCTTTCATCAAGTTCCATTTTCTGTTTTCTTTCCTCATGTTCCATTTTTCTAATTTCAGCCTCAGCAGCAGCTTGAGCTTTCCTCTCCTCTGCAGCAGCTTGAGCTTGAAGTTTTTTGTCTTCCATTTCCATCTGGAATTTTCTTTCCTCAGCTTGTGCTTTTCTCTCCTCAGCAGCAGCTTCTCTTTGATACCTTTTCTCTTCAAGTTCTAATCTTCTATTCTCAGCATCTAGCTTCTTTAGTTCAGCATCTGCTCTCCTTTGTTCAGCTTCTGCTTTCAATTTAATTTCCTCTTTTTGTTTCTTTTCTTCTGACTTTAATGCAATGGCGAATAGAGCAGATGAATATTCTTCCAATTCTTTACAAGACTTACCAAGAGTCAACCCTTGCTGGATGAAGAAATCCAATGTAGACATTCTGTCTAATGAGATCAGTAACCTGAAAAATTCAACAATTACCTTATCCCACTTCAATGGGAGACAAGTCTGAAATGCTAGACTTGTATACTCACTTCACTTTATTTCACACTCTTAGTCTTAGACAAAGACCTTGTATGGTCCTCTTGTTTATAATGTAACAAAAAATCACTTGAGTACCTGTGGAAAATAATTCCTTTATATCCCACTCACTATGGGCACAAGTCTTTTTTTTTTTTTTTTTTTTAAAGAACTTGAATATGTATTTCACCTTGTCTCAATCTTTGTGGATAACAAGTCTTTTATCAAAGAACTTGTATAAATATCTTAGATAATAATATTTTATTAACAATCTCTATATGAAGAGTGTACCTTATCAATAACAATAATAATACATGACCAAGTATATGTATGTAGACTGTGTATGACAATAATGTAGAACAATCATAAATACAAAGACAAAGATACAGAACAATGACCGAAAACGTTCGCGGAAGTCAAATAAACAATACAGCAAAAAGTAAAGAAAATGTTACACAAATGTGTAATGATGACCGCGAAAAATAAACAAGACAAATGGCAACACTGTTATAAACGAAAAGGTGTAAAGAAATAAACGGAAGGAATGAGAGAAGAACAGATACAAACAAAATTAGTCGAAAATCAAAGAACGGAAAAATAACGAAAACAACACTAACTGATGTTGTCACAGCTAAAAAAAAAATATAGCAACAAAAGTCGCTAGCAAATTTCAATTAAGAAAATTGCAATCCCTACAGAACGCTTACAGTAACCCTCGATTAAGTGGCATATTTACTGTAAGACCCACCAACCGAAAACCCGCAAAAAGACACAAGAAAAATACACAACAATAGTACAATTAACATAAATAGCAATCAATTCAATGTGTTGCAAAACAAGTTCAGTCACAGCTGAAACTAAAGTAAATTTCTTGCTCCTTGCGAACACAGAAACAAAATGTCAAGCGCGCACTGAATGTCAAATCCACTGTAGCATAAAGTGGTATTCACGAACAAAAGTTACTATGACCTTCTCGACTTAGGACTTGCACATAGAATGTTTACAATTTCCACGTACTGTTTACAAACACTTGACCTCGAACAATATAGCTTGCATGCTCGGGCGTAGAAAAGTCTGTTGTTGACTGAAACGTGTAAACGACCAGCAGTACCGTTTACAAAAAGGGACTCGACTTGCAGTTGTGGTCCACGTAGCAAATGCCTAGATGTTAACTTCCGTACTTGCCCTGTTGTGGTTTATGTAGCATTATAACATAAATGCTAGCACTGTTTATCTGGGTCAACAGTTGATGACCTATTTCTGTCCTGTTGTAGCCAAAACTTGCAAGTGTAGAATTAGCGATGTGTGTTACAGCTGTCCAGTGTGTAGCTTAGACCCACAGATCAGAAATGTAATGTGTACTTGTCCTTCTCACGCAAATAGCCCCATGAAATGTAAATTTCTGGACCACATTAATGTCATCAATAATGTTAATTGCTCGCTCTGTCCACCAGAAATGTATCAGAAGAGCCCACGTAACTGGTCAACCAAAAATGTAACTGTTCTTTTTTTCTTGTTGAGGTGATCACTGGCCCAAGACAGTATACATGTTGTTAGGTGTGTAGTGCAAGCGGATGATGAACTGAGTGTGGGTGCGAATGAAGACGCGAATGTGTTTAGGCTCTTATGTATGTAGACCCTGCAACCCATACACTCACATGCAGTAGTCAAGGATGCTTGGACACTGCAGACACGTTTCAAAACATTTATTGACGAGAACACACATGGTATCAACAGGAACAGTCAGTGTAAACAAGGTCATGCTGACCGGAAATCGATAGGTATACATTAGGCATTCATCAAGCTGGTAAACATTTGAATATTCGTGCATGGTCAATACAATGTTCTTCAATAAGGACAGTTCGTGGCGTCGCCCTGGGATTACTGACTAAACGCGTCAGATACCTTAATCACATTGACACATAGGTGCAACTTGGCATTCCCCGCCAACTGCACATTATCAGGCTGTAGTATAATAGCCGAAAACACAGGCCTCGTTCTGACGTCGGCTGTGTACTTCTGATAAGCAGGTTACCATCAACCCTGCAATAATGCTTATTGTAGACATAAATTCCGCCAATCTGCGGTTCCCACAATATATCTTCGTCACTGGATTTCTGGATGGTATGAAGACAATAGTCTTGGATGGCTACCTTGAGCACAACATATAAGTTCTGTAATGGAGGACCGGTGAGCTGCAGTTCACAGACTAGGCAATCTTCTAACATGTTCTGCTACCGAAAGCATAGTAATGGAAAAAGTCGGTATTACCTGTAACCGAGTCCACAGAACTTAACAAGGAACTCTGCTGTCATTCCAACGCACAGAGATTCACTAGGAAAAACTGCCAGTGCAGTCACTTCGAAGATTCTTCCCGAAAAACACAATGGACTCTCGTCCCTTCAGAAACCAGGACACTCCCCCGGCTCGCCGGAAGTCTAACTCAACTCCCGCTTAAAAAAACCTGCCCATGGGCATACGCCCAAACTGTCTACCTTTGACCCTAAAGGTCAAACACAATGAATGAATAAACAAGGGAAGACAACCCCTAATCAACCTGACATCGCAGGTAAAGACACAATTATTCTTATGATAAAAACATAAGCAAATATCTTGACAGATGACTCCGTCAAAAATGACAGCAACAGCAGCACTGGAGAAAATCAAGATGGGCAAAGCAGCAGGGCATGATGGTATAACACCAGAAATGGTTAAGTTCATGGGAGCATCAGGCGACCTATTACTCTTAAGGGTTTTACAGGCAGCATGGTACAACAAGACCATACCAAAGGATTGGGAGATTGCCATCATAACACCAATTTTCAAAAAGGGTGACAATCGACAGTGTGGAAACCATAGAGGCATATCCCTTCTCAGTGTCCCTGGTAAAATCTACTCTAGAATCCTAGAGCAGAGACTCCGACGCCTAGCTGAGCCACAATTGGATGAGGTCCAGTGCGGATTCCGAGCAAACCGAAGTACTCAAGACCTAATCTTCACACTCAGACAGCTGAGTGAAAAGGCCCTTGAGTATAAGAGTGAGATCCATCTTTGTTTCATAGATCTGGAAAAGGCGTTTGACAGGGTCCCCTGGAGCAAACTTTGGGACTGTTTGGCAAGGAAGAACATTCCATCACCTCTAATTCATGCTATACAGAGCTTCTACAAGTCTTGCAGAAATTATGTGAGGACAGCAAACCATAAGTCGGAAGAGTTCAGGACCACCACTGGTGTAAGACAAGGTGATATCCTATCACCTTACCTCTTCATACTCCTTATGGACGATGTCATCAAGGCATGTAAGGAGAGAACAAGAAAGTATTCAGTGGGGTACTGGAAGATGAGACAGGTCAATATTTCGGAGCTGGCATTTGCTGATGATGTCGCCCTGATTGCTAAATCAGAGGCACATCTCCAATCCAACCTGCAAGTCTGGAAGGAAGAGCTGGAGAAGAGAGGGATGGTCATAAGCAGCTCTAAAACAAAATCCATGGTGATATCACGAGAAGAAAGAAAACATCAGATTAAGCTGGGAGAACAGGTCCTGGAGCAGGTCGACCACTTTAAATACCTCGGAGCTATTATAGACCGAAAGGGAGGCATCAAAGAAGAGTTGGCCACTCGAAAAGCAGCAGCTGGGAGACTTTTTCAGGCCATAAATCGAGGATTCCTCAGCAAGAGAGAGGTTGGTAAGAAAACGAAGATGGCTGTATACCGCTCCACCTATGTCCCAGTCTTGACATACGGATGCGAGTCATGGGCAATGACTACAACCCATAAAAGCCAGATCCAAACCTCAGAAATGAGGTATCTGAGGAAGGTGGTTGAAGTAACAAGAAGAGACATGGTACGCAACCAGACGATATGTCAAGGCCTTAAATCCTACCCCCTGCAGACCCAAGTAGAACAGTCCCAATTAAGATGGTTTGGCCATGTCTGCAGAATGGGAGAAGATCGGATACCACGACAAGCATGGGAAACAAAGAGCCAAGGATCCAGACCCCGAGGACGACCCAGAGTCCGCTGGGAGGACAACATTAGACAATCTTTGAAGGATCAAGGACTAGAATGGAACCAGGCCAAGAGGAAGACAGCCGATAGGATAGTCTGGCGCTCTCTCTTCCAAACCTCTACACCTCACGGTAGAAGGGGAACGACTAAGTAAGTAAGTAAGTTCATACCAGCAGAGACTGCATTGGCTTTATCGAAATGAACAATATTTTCAATTTCCTGCAATCCTCTGATGACTGAATTAAAATTAATTAAGACATTTTATTTTTAAATTTTGAATACAAAGCTTTGCTAATTATTTATTGTAATGCACAAACAATATGAAATAATGATTATGTCAAACACAGTAATCAATACATAATCTAACTCAACATAGTGTTGTTGTTGTTTAACTAGGGTTGCTGAGCATCTTGCTGTTATGCAGCCAACACCAAGACTCCTTGGTATTATCTACACTGTAGATTTAGGCTTTTTCTGTGACTTTTCTGCCATTCTGAAATGTGCTTAGTTGAAGTCATGAGCTCCAGTTTCTCCAGCTTTGCTTACATTTAAAGAATTGTCACATCTGGTCCTAAGTTAGGAGTAAGAAGCACATGACATCCTGTACATTCCACACCATCCAAGGGGCACTCCAACTATGCAGAGCTAAAATACTGTACTCTGGTGCTGGATTCTCCCAAGGAATTGTCACGTCTTACACAGCTCAGCTGCCCCTGCCTATCACTGTGTCCATAGTGAGATCCTCCTGCATGCAGTCAACCAGGTTAAAGCAAAAGAATTACATCTGCTGCTGAAGTGACTCATATGTGCTGCTCTCCCTCAGGAAATGTCAAAGGTTATGAATGCTAATTGATCCTGTTGCACACTGGTTGTATACACGCAAGATGTATCCTCTTATATGTCCATCACTTCTGGTGTTATGTTTGATGCCAAATTGTAGCAATTTTAGACTTTAGAATTCATCGATTGCAGTGTCATTCTCTAAGAGACAATCATTAATTGTAATTACTGTCTCTCCCTTATCCATATCCAGTGTGCCCACTATGGGTGCTCTAGAAGCTAGTCTGTCAGATTTTTCATTGCCACATATCTCTGCATGACCAACACAGTAAATCTAAACAAGTTCCTGAAGACGAGGTTTCTATGGAGGTTATCCATTCATGATGAAGCCATCCATTTTGGATATTCTGAAGCATGGACTGAGAGTCTGACAAAATAATTGCCTTTGTGTATGATGCCATAATTGTTCGCATGTGAGGCTGCTAAGAATGTGACTTAAGGTTTCATACATAGAAGTAATAATTAATATTGAAGTGATATCAACTTTAGATTTGTGATGATCAAACCACCATTGCTGTGGTAGAATGTCTGCTTTTAACATGACAACTACTTGTGTGAAACTGAATTAATTCATTTCAAATATGGATTATAACTTTCTCCACAACATTTTTCATGTACCTATATTAAGCTTACTAAATAATTCACATTGTTTGTTTTCCTGCCAGAATCATGTTGGTCATAACTACACTAAAAACTATGATACTCATGATCAGATAGTTGACATCATGGATACAAAAACACCAAGAATTAAGAAAGTAGAACAACCTGGCTTTTGTGAAGATCAAGGTAATGAAATAGTAGTCTTATAGCTGAAATAATGCTTTTTTTTTTTTAAATACTTTCTTTTAATTTAATTTTTTTTTGTCTAATTGCTTTATTGATTTCTGAGAAACTTAATCTGAACTGTTAATTAAAAAATGTGTAAGATGAGAACATCACTTAAGGTACCATACATAGAGATAATAGTGAATCTACTCATGAACCTTTTGCCTTGTCTGGCATTCACATTTATTGTCATATATCAGTACTCGCACACACACAAAATTCTTAGACAGCAGCAATATAAAACAAAATATTCACAGATAGTGTAATGGTTCATGTTATAACAAATTTGTAATGATTTATTCCTCAGAAGTTACACACATTAACAAACAAATCGTTTACAGTATTTTGGTGTGTATAAATATTTATTGTGAGTTTTCTGTTCATAAGGCTAAAGCTGCCTGACCCTCTCATTTTCTTTAAAATTGATTAATTGGAACTTTGTCACTGCCAGTCAAACAACATATAAATTATTGATGTATTATTCTCCAACACCAGAGATGATGTTTTGTTGAAGTTTTTGTGGTAAAGATTTTTTTACAGGATGGGGTAACAGCCCAAAGCCCAACCCTCCTTAGTCACTTGTTACAACATGCATGGTAGGAAACAGTGTTACTACTCTTTGCTCCTCTTCCAGGCCCCGGTAACACACTGGTGTTTGTTCCTATTTAACAGCAAGCAAAGCTACAACTAAATGTGCAGACAGTACGAGAAGATGAAACACCAACATACTTAGGAATCACACTAGACCGCAGAATGACGTGGAAATCACAGATAAACAAAATACATCTAAGGGCAAAACTTTGCATGGACATCATGAAAAAGTTAGCTGGTACCACATGGGGTGCTGATGAGAATATCCTCAAAAAGCTGTACTTAGGCAGAGTCAAACCTGCTATGGAATACGGTATCACAGCTTGGTCGACGGCAGCAAAGTCAAATTGTGACAGAGTAAACAGACTCCACAAACCAAGCAGTATGTATTATAACAGAGGCCCTAAAGTCCACAAAAATCAACCACATGGAAAACATTACAGGGCTACAGTCAATGGAGGACAGACGTGACAGCAGAGTCCTACAACAAGCGGAAAAATTTAAGAGGCTCGAAGGACACCCCATGTTCCAAAGAAGGAAGAGGCAGGATCAAGCGAACTAACTTTGTGGCCCAAGCAAAAAGAAAAAATTAGCAAAAATACCATGCTAGCAAGCTCAGTTGCAAAGAAAATACCAACAAGCACAACTATCCCACTGTGGAAAATAAGATGCTTTCCTGAGCTAAAATCTGATATTCCCAGCATTGAAAGTAAAGGAACACAGACAGAAGCACAAAGAAAGTGTATAGCAACCAAGTATATTGACCAAAAATTCCCAGCAAAGCTTTGGACACATGCATATACTGATGGTTCAGCAAAAATTGCAGTTGAAAAAGGGGGGTGCTGGCATCCTCATAAAATTAAAGAATAGAATCCACTCTATGGCAATTGCCACTGGCAAATACTGCAATAACTTCAGTGCTGAAGCAGAAGCCCTGAAACAGGCAGCTGAAACTTTTATTGAATGCAAAGCACAGGCAGAAAAACAGATAGTAATCTTTACAGATGCCCTCTCAGTAATATCAGCGCTGAAGAGCCACCATGCTAAAGGATTGAAAGATCTGATAATCTCCCTTGAAAGACTGGCTAAATGCTTCAACACGTGCGCAATCCAGTATATACCAGCCCATTGCAACATACCAGGAAATGAGGAGGCAGACAAACTTGCTAAGGAAGGAGATGCCTTACAACAAAATGATATAGAGACAACTTACACAACGGCAAAGACTACTATAAAGGCTACATTCAAGTCCAAATGGGAAAGAGAGCACCCGGGCCATTTGAAAAATGATGCATATCCTCAACTATCCAGGAAAGAACAGGTCATCATTTTTTGGCTACGGACTGGACACAACAGATTGAGATACCATCTACACCACAAATACAAAATTGGTGTAACAGATCTCTGCACCTGCGGTACCAGCCTGATGACAGTCGACCACGTGCTGCAGTATTGCACAACCTACAGTAATGAACGGAGTAGCATATGGCAACAACCCACTTCTGTCAACGAAAAACTGTTTGGAGATGTCAGGAACCTTGAGTTGACTACTGCCTTTATTAGAGTCATAAATGTGGAGGTCTGAGGGCAAACGAGATGTCAGGAACCTTGAGTTGACTACTGCCTTTATTAGAGTCATAAATGTGGAGGTCTGAGGGCAAACGAGGAAGAAGAGGAAGAAGTTCCTATTTAGTGTTTCAGATTTTGTTATAAATTTAGGTGCCATATTATGTCAGCATTTTCACTTTGCTCATTATTTCTCTAATTATATCTTCCCTAAAATAAAACCCCTTATGTTCATCATCTCTTTCAGTCTTCTACTTTTACCCATCTCTTACTACTTCCAATTTTGCCTTTGTCACTTTTATGAAAACTAGATTCACCTGCCATCTTTACTTTATTCATAATTGCCATCACTACAAGATTTTACCCCACAGCTTTACTTTCCATTACAACTCTTCAGCCACCACATTTCATTCTAGGGAACAGCTCCTCATTAAACATACAGAGATTAAATTTGTTTTTTAGTGTAGGCATTTTTTCACTGCCAGCCACTCTCACCTCTTGTCTGACTTAAGTTTCCAACAATCTCAGCTACTATTTTTCTCACTCACCTCCAAAAATGAATTTTTTACCTGTTTTATATTCAACCTTCTTTACAAATCACTTTATAATTTCTTACCTACCCAAAAGCAAGAAAAGCTCATTTCCACCCTACTACTACTGGCATCCCTTACTCCTTCCATATTAATCAATCTTTTCAGGACAAAACAAATACATTGCATTAATAAAAGCCTTTCAAAGACCCACTTTACATTAACAATGTATAATAAATTACACAAGATTCATAGTTTGTATTATTTACTTGGCCATACTGGTTGCTGTGAAGATTTACATTTTGCATAATTTATGATGGTATATGTATTCACTGAAATTTTACAAATTTATTGCATGTTATAAAGGAGGTAGGTATAGGATCCTGTTACATGCCCTTTGAGACATATTGGGAATATGGTGTTAGACTCATATTTTCTTAACCATATGCACACTAGAGGTGATGTGGTCAGCATCACACCTGCCACCATAAACTTCTCACAGTTGCTCTGGTAGCAATTCATGAGGCTGGGTCAACCCTGAAGCCATTTGCAATCTAAAAAATCCCACCTCAACTGGGGATTGAACCATAACCACCGAGCTTGGAAGCCAGTTCACTAACCACTGTGCTACCATGGCTCCCAGTAATGTAACAAACAAAAGTCAAAAATATTTTCCACAATTAACATAACACAAATTTTCTTAAAAAAATTAACATCTTTTCACTCATGACATTGAGCAAAATTTGTAAACACTCAATAGAGACAAAGTGAATCTACATAGACATTAGTGTAAACACTCAACAGAGACAAAGTAAATCTATGTAGACATTAGTGTAAACACTCAATAGAGACAAAGTAAATCTATGTAGACATTAGTGTAAACACTCAATAGAGACAAAGTAAATCTATGTACACATTAGTGTAAACACTCAACAGAGGCAAGTAAATCTATGTACACATTAGTGTAAACACTCAATAGAGGCAAAGTAAAATCTATGTACACATTAGTGTAAACACTCAATAGAGACAAAGTAAATCTATGTACACATTAGTGTACACATTCAACAGATGCAAAGTAAATCAGTGCAGACAATTATGTAAACATATGTTAAACAAAATTTGTGCTCATAATGAAGGAAGTTGTTTATTTTACTGATAGATATTCAAGATATAGAATGAAATGTGATGCTGGCAAAATGTCTGACTATCCTCAATTTTTAATTTTGATTAAGCCATATATCTTGCTAAAATTGTATAGAGCTACACAATGTAGAACATCTAATAACTGATTGCTTATCATGCACTAGTTATTTATTTCCATCTAAATCCCATATAATTTCAGATGTGCCATATCAAGCCCAGAGCAGCAATAACAATGACAAATTGTACAAGAATGATTATACCAGTGTTGTATTATTGGCAAATGACATTTATGTTGAGTCTGAAATGACAGGAAGTGATGTAGCTGTACATTCCATTATTTGTCAAGACAGATCAGCAGACATCGGTGAGAACCAGAATGATTTTAAAGCCATGGTTCAAAATGAAAGTGGGTCAAATAACATCAGAAAGAAAAGTGATGAATTTGATGGGGTTGATGTGAGTTGTGGATTTGTAAACAACATACAGAGTAAGGAAAAACAGAATTGTTCAGCTCATAAAAAACTAAATGGAATACATACTGGAGAGAAGCTGTACAAGTGTGATTTTTGTGGAATAGGGTTTACACAGTCTTCTAAGCTAAAACAACACAAAAGAATACATACTGGAGAGAAGCCTTACAAGTGTGATGTTTGTGGAATAGGGTTTACACACTCTTCTAGTCTGAAAAACCACAAAATAATACATACTGGAGAGAAGCCATACAAGTGTGATGATTGTGGAGTAGGGTTTACACGGTCTTCTAGTCTGAAAGAACACAAAATGATACATACTGGAGAAAAGCCTTACAAGTGTGATGTTTGTGGTGTAGGGTTTGCACACCCTTCTAACTTGAAACAACACAAAAGAATACATACAGGAGAGAAGCCTTACAAGTGTGATGTTTGTGGTGTATGTTTTACACTGAATTCTCATCTGAAATCACACAAAAGAATACATACTGGAGAGAAGCCTTACAAGTGTGATGTTTGTGGAGAAGGGTTTAAACAGTCTCTTCGTCTGACACAACACAAAAGAATACATACTGGAGATAAGCCTAACCAGTGTGATGTTTGTGGAGTAGGGTTTTCACGGTCTTCTAGCCTGAAAGAACACAAAATGATACATACTGGAGAGAAGCCTTACCAGTGTGATGTTTGTGGAGTAGGGTTTAAACAATGTCGTTATCTTAATAAACATAAAAGAATACATACTGGAGAGAAGCCTTACAAGTGTGATGTTTGTGAAGTAGAGTTTAGACATTCTTTTAGTATGACACAACACAAAAGAATACATACTGGATGATTAACTAGATCTGCTGAGGGTTTTCACGGTCTTCTAGTCTGAAAGAACACAAAATGATACATACTGGAGAGAAGCCTTACCAGTGTGATGTTTGTGGAGTAGGGTTTAAACAATGTCGTTATCTTAATAAACATAAAAGAATACATACTGGAGAGAAGCCTTACAAGTGTGATGTTTGTGAAGTAGAGTTTAGACATTCTTTTAGTATGACACAACACAAAAGAATACATACTGGATGATTAACTAGATCTGCTGAGCTCGTTAGTCTTTTGCAAAAAACACACTGGAGAGAATCCTTACAGGTGTGATGGTTATGGTGTAGGGTTTACACACTGTGGTGATCTTAGTAAACATAAAAGAACACATACTGGAGAGAAACCATACAAGTGTGATGTTTGTAGAGTAAGGTTTACACAGTCTTCTAATATGAGAGCACACAAAGTAACACATACTGGAGAGAAGCCTTACATGTAGGATTTTTGGCATGTGGGGTCTGCATGATGCAGTGATCTTAATAAATACAAAATAATACATATTGGAGAAAAGCCATTCAAGTAGAATTTTTGGCATGTGGGGTCTGCATGATGCAAATATCTTAATAAATACACAATAATACATATTGGAGAAAAGCCATTCAAGTAGGATTTTTGTGGAGTAGGGTTTACGTATTCTTTTATTCTGAAGGTACACAAAATAACACGTACAGGAGAGAAGCATTACAGGTGTGTTGTGTGAGGTTTGCTTGATATTCTAATCTGGAAAGATACCATCAAATACATATAAAAATGAAGCCTTTAAATTATGATTTGTGTGGTGTAGTGTTTACACAGTTTATTAGTGTGGAAAGACATAGTAAGGTGGCTACTGGAGAGAACCATTTCAAATGGGATGTTTGTGGTGTTAGGGTTAACAGATTGTGGTTGTATGAGAAGACGCAAAATTACACCAGGAAAACAGCTTTGCAAATGTGATGTTTGTGATGTAAGGTTTAACATCTGTAGTAGTCTGAGAACACACAAAAGAATACACTTAAAGGAGTATCTTTACATGTATGATGTATGTGATGTGTAGGTTACATAGTCTCTAAGTTTTGTAATGTAGAAAAAATACCCACTGGAGAGTATTCTTACATGGTTTGTGTATTTTGTGATTTAAAAACATTTATTCATACATTTGTATTCACTGAAATACTTTGGTCCCATCACTTGTTAGAATCAAGATAAAAACTATCCAATTGGTTGATATTCACTTGACATTTGTTGTTGTTTTTTTTTATTTTGTAATTATACTCCCAGTTAATTCAGCACCAACATCTTATACATATATATTTAAATATTTTGAGTTACTTCTGTTAATAACCTTAATCTAAACCATATGTCCTTCACATGTTTGTGATATAAACAGTCTACTTTTTATGGTTCACGTGAAGGGTGTTTTTCTCTGCACATGAGATTTACCTGTTAATGTTAGTTGGTTGCATTTGATAAGTTTTCCCCCTAAATATGGGATCATGTTTGTTTTTTTTTTTTGTTGTTTCACACATTTTTGCATCCTAAATATGAGATTGAATGTATTATATTTCCAATATAAGGTGGAAATTTCTTATCACCCTGTTTGAGCCACCATCCAAGTGAAGAGGCAAAGGATGTTCCTTAGGAAGTCCATCTGCCTGGTGCTGCCCTGCTCACATCCCAAATAGCCAATGTTCAAGACTACTCTCCCAGTAGTCATACAGCCTCTCAGCACATTGGATCACCTTAGACTTGGGTTCATTAACTAACGACTGTGTGTAACCGTGGGGCTGGTTACTGCATCAAATAATCTTATGTGACCGTTATAACAATCTATCCAGGTGATATGCCAAACCTACACACCATGCAGACCTTTCGTCACAGGTGGTACATATTTCTTCTGGGTTTATTGATATTGAATTTCCTAGTGACCATAGTGTTTACTGGTTTACTTATATATCTTGTGGGTGGTAACTGGCGACTGCCAGAGGTGCAGTTACCCAAATGAATGTTGGTTCAAGACCAGGTCCTTTCTACTCACGTAAGTTGTCAGTGATCATTTGTATCTTCCTAGTGCTTCCATACATGAGTAAGTAACAGCAATAAATCATGGAAAACTGTTTATTAGTAGAGTCCAAGGGACTGAAGGCATGGTCAAATACAAAACTCAATAACCTGGCTATCAGCGGCCAGAACGCCTGTGGGTTACATGAATCGTAAGGTCTCTGCAAAAGGACATCATCATAACAACATGTCTGCTTGACTCTGCTAAAAAAATGTTGATAGGCTTTTGCCTAGAGTCTCAATATACATTTCATAGCAGACTAATCATTCTAATAGAAAAAATGGTTATCATACAAACCGTGTGAACACATCCCACAAAACTGGAAAACACAGACTTCTCGAATAACATACTTGTGAAAAAACATTTAATCTTTCAGTGGTCAGGTATTTCCTTGACCAGAGGTTAACTACACAACCTTTAAAAATCTGGGACCCGCACTAAGGCTGAAACACGTCTACCTCACTTAACAGTGAACCCCGTGACTGAACTGAGTTCTGACTGCCGTGGTAAAAAATAGCAGTCGACGATTTCATTGGTCAAGCTCGACCAGTGATGTCTTGTTAGCAACTAATCTTGCTCAAGATCTTTTACTACTGTTACAAATACGGTTAACGTGCTGGCTTGCATTAACTAAAGCCATCCGGTGACATGTGATTGAAGATGCCTTGACTCGAGTTTTATCATGCTTATTACAATGTGAAAACAATTGATATATATATAGCATGCACTCGTCTGCCAGGCCCGCATGGATTTGCATAACATCTGTAGCCTGGGCATGATCTCTGTGACAGAATGGGGTGACCCCTCTCGATCTCTGTTTTATTCCGGAAGTAATCGGTACATATGTGGTACTGATTTTATTGTGTGCTTTCAATTGTCGCACTTTTCTTTCTTTCTTTCTCTGCTATATAGCAGATATTTGGCATCTACATTCTTACACCCCTCCCAGAGATTACTCATCATGGTTGTTTGTTATCTATTTCTCCATGTGTTGCAAGGAGCAATTGAGATAATTCTCATTTACCACAGTTTGGCCGCTATGGATTAACACATACATCACCCTACGCTACCTGCCTAATCACTGATAAGACGGGTGCGTGCATCACCAAAGCTTGAAATACAGGGAGACAACTGATAGACAGACACAGATAAGAGATTGCTTTCTGATAAAGTAATGAATTCTTACTTTTGGGACACATTGCCATATGAGGTTAATGACATGTTTGCATACATGCCACACTTAAAGGTTTACCCATAATCTGTACGGGGTGTTTGCGTTTTCAGATGTGTACGGGCCGTACACGGGTCTGTACGGGTTTTTTCGCCTAATTATTAACCCTTTCAGCACCATTATGACGTACGCCATACGACATAAATCTTGACAATTTTTGTCGCTGTGCCGTACCGAGTACGTCACGGAAGTAGTGCGATACCTCGTTCCCATACACCTATAAAACGTACGTCCTATTTTAAAAGCACCAGAACTCTTCTGTTTACAATCGTATCGGCAATTGCTGGGCATAATCGGATTCAGCATTGAAAAATCTGGCCACTAAGCTTGAAACGAACAAAATATTTTACTGCTAGCGAATACGGTAGAACTGATAATAGTGATTTTACAAAAGCGAAAGTTACAAACATGGACGCTGCCATACCGCCGAATCATAAACATTTTGTGGAAAAAGAGCACGAAAATTCTTGTTTGAGTTGAATTTATTCAACTTGAATGATTCTGACAACTCTTTTTACTGAGATTCTGGTAATCTTTACCTTTATTGCCGTCGAGTATGTTTAATATTTGTATTTTCGTACCATTTAGAGTTAAGGTTGAGGTTAGGTTTACGGTAGAAAGTGCGTAAGAAATGTAAATTTGAATAATAATACAAAACAAATTATGGGTAGGCCTAATATCGGAATGACGGTCGCCGAATGCTCTGCATGTATTTTCGTACCATTTAGAGTTAGGATTAGGGTTACAGTTGGGGTTAGGGTTAACCCGAAATCTAAATGGTACGAAAATACATGCGGAGCATTCGGCGACCGTCATTCCGATATGACCAAATTATGAAACTGAAAAAAAACCCACAAAAGCAAGGCAAATTTGCATCTTAACCAGGTCAGAGAAAAGTTTATTTGGAGTTACTTCTCTTCTTAGTTTTAATTTCGTTTCTTTAAAAAACAATGTGATTTTGCCTTGGGTGATCATCATTACGGTCATCCAATGATTTATATTTATTAAATAATTAATTACTATCAATGTTTGATTGACACTAAAATTCGTATGGGTATAACGGCTATTCCAATTTTTGAAGTTCGGTAGAGAATATATAATATTGCGCCAGTTTATATTTTCATTGCTAGCTTTAAAAAATATATATATATATATTTGATTTAAGATTCCTAAACCTAACCCATAACGCTTATTACTGGTCTCTTTAGATCTATACTTTTATAAGGCACTATAGAACACACACCAAACTGTTCTTCATTTCCACCATAAATTGTATTAATTTTTTTTGCAGAAATAGACTAAATGATGATACAGTCACAGCTTTTCTACAATACCGGTACAAAATAAATTCTAACTCTTGTTGTTTAGGTTTTAAAGCAAGTGAAGACATGCTTAAAAAGGCAAAGGGCGCATGTTACTATGATGGTGCAGAACCATCTAATTGAATATATTTGTACATTAATTAACTCTATTGTTACGTTTTTCAGTCTGTACAGGTTTTGCGGGTCTCTGTACAGGGTTTTTGGATTTGTTGTACAGGTTTTTCATGTCTGAGGTGTGGCATGTATGTGTTTGCGAGTCTGTACGTGACCTTTTGCAGTACGCACCTTATTTCACATGAAATTTTTTGAAAGTACTACACCCGACCCGCCTGTTTGAAAATGATTGGAGCTTTTTTTTAACTCCATAAAAAACAGGTGCACGGGAATATAACCTGACACGTTTCCGTGTTATTCCACTGTAAAGATCGCTTGCCAAGATACCAGACCTTGCTAGAGTGACGCCTAGAATTCAGAATTCCTTCTTGACATACCGGACACCTTTTGGAGAATTTTGGACAGACTTTCATATTCCAGGAAATCTCTTTCATATTAAATAAGGAAACTGGGACTGAGGAAACTGAAGGACCACCCACAAAGTCAGAGAGGAAACTTATTAAATTAACGACACACCAGACGCATGTAAGAGGCAGATTCAAGTCTCTTTTATTCATTTGAGTAAAAAGTCTGTGAGCCAGGATTCGCGTAAGTTGTCATTTAACATTCCAAATTTTTCATAACTAACAAGTGAACTAACATATATATGTATATTGCCATGTGAATTTTAATATGTGAAAATTGCTCAGGGATGTCTAAGTCATTTGAGGCTGGCAACCTCAGCATATAGAATGATGATTCATGAACCACCACTACTTGAGCTGGTGATTGCTTTATTGCTAGTTTCTTAATTAGAACTAAAAGCAGAAAGTAGTCCCAAGTTCCATACGGAGCAGGGAGGGATAGATGAAAGAAATGATGTACATTTTTTAGTATAATGCTTACAGTTTCAAAGAGTGTAAATGTCCATATAAACATATTCACTTTAAAATTAATGTAAATTTTTAAGCTTTAACTCAGTGTAAATGTCTATGTGAAAATATTCATTTTAAAGTTATTGAGAGTTTTAAACTTTTCAACTAAGCGTAAAAATAAATGAAACTATATTCAATTTATATTGTGAACACTTTTCAATCGGTGAAGATGTGAATGTAAAACAGACTATCTGTATTATTAACCTTTCCATTTAAATGTAATATAAAGCTTAAGCTATTCAAGTTAAATGTAAAAAAAGTTTTTTCCCGAGGGATTAAATTTAATTCTCATTTAGGGTAAATTCTGAGATAAATTGGATGGTAGAATAGAAGAGTGGGGCACATAAGTATGTGTTGGGAAATGCAGTACTGAGGAGAGCATTTTGTTTCTATTCTTTATCATAGTTATTGTTGGTACCAGCAGAAAGTACTATCTTTAGAACCAAGTGAAGGTAGAAGTGGAATGACGTATTGCGAGACGTCTCATAAGAAGGTCTTAAAGACAGACGCAGGATCAGGTTGGCCGTTACTCCTTGACATTCTAGGAACGTGCGGCGCCTTTAACCTTGACCAGCAACAAGTGAGAGCAGTGTTCACAGAACCCATCACCAAAAGCAGAAACTTCTATTGGCAGCTAAGTGAAAAATATACGCCCACCAAAGTGAACTTTTCCCTATCATCTCTACCATATCAATGATGAAACTTTTCTTCTAAATTATTCAAATTATTTTCAAACTGTTAAAACTTAAGTGATTATTAAATTTTGTTATTTGTAATGTTACAAATTTAACTTTGATTTAATCATTTTAAAGTTACTGCATGTTTGTCTCAGACAATTTACTACACACACTCTAAACAGAGCTATACCAGAATCATAAGAATTCCACCGAGTAAATTAGGGTTGGGTGCTTGAACGAGCTGAAATTAATAAGTGCTTAATTACTTCACAAAAGTTGTTGGCAGATTCTAGAATTAACGTACTCAGCCAAAGCAGCATTGTTTTCACTTATCTGAATATCTTGTGAAGACTCACTTTGTAATAGAAGTGTCATTGCCCTTCTGTCTGCATCTGTGCCAAGAGTAATCTTGTGCAAAGGTAGATACGTTTGAAGCCCAATAGCAGATACTCTTGAGTTTTGGCCACTGTTGGACCACTACTGCAAAGCAGGGGAGGCAATAGCGTCACAATCGTCGTAGCTTTTGCAATGATTATGTATAGTTAAAGCACTCTTGGTATATTTGCAATAAATGGTGGAAATATTCAGTCACCCTGGTAGAACCACCATACCAGGGAAGAGGCAAGGGATCCCATAGGTAGTCCATCTGCCTGGTGCCACCCCGCTCACCCTCCAGACAGCCAGTGTTTATGACTGTTCACCCAACAGCCATGCAGTCTCTCGGCACACTGGTACACTTTGGACGTGGGGTCATTCTTTATGACAAAGATCTTAACATAATCTTGGCGAATTATGTGCATGGAATTGTGACGTGAATTGTTACGCTTATTTTCAGTACAATGGTGTTGTCAACAAAGTTTCCATATTCAAAGTAGAATGCCCGGCACTGTAATAAGGTTGGTAGAACTCTAGTCAATTCATGTTTCTACAGAACAAGAAGGTGGAAATTTGTAACGTTAATATTTACATCACCATCTTGAGGCAACATCAAATCCTTGAGGCAACATGAGCTCCCTCATGCATGGCTGGATACAAGTTCCCAAACTAGTTCGGATGCAGAATTGCAGGGGATTGCTGTGAATATAGGTGGTCTGGATTGGCGAGTCTACAATTTATATGCTTATGTCGACCTTCTTACAGATAAGAGTAGTTCGAATTTTCTGGCAGAAGTGTCTGAAGATTCTAACATATGTTGTTTAATTGCTGGCGATTTCAATGCCAGATCCAAGGAGTGGGGGTACATCATGGAAAATAGGCAAGGAATAGCTTTGAGTCAGGCATTACTTAACATGAACCTTACCATCTTGAACGATGGACGCCCAACTAGACTGCCAACTAAACCTGGTGATACAAATGGTGTCATAGATCTGGCATTCATCTCTAGTGCTGCCACCACCATGGCACGCTGGGGTGTATTAGGTGCGAAGGAAAGTGATCACCTGCCTTGTGTCATACTCATTGCAAAGGATAGGACCACTAGACACAGGAAACCTAAACAGACGTTCAAGTATCTTCCAAGCCCACTAGACTGTAACAACCCTTTACACACATGACGTCACAATGCCAAACAAAAGACAGCGAGAACACCTTTCACCCAACCTCCCTGGTGGAATAAGACAGTGGAGGAAGCATGGATAGAAAAGGAAAGAGCAACAAAGGAATGGCGTAAAGCACGAAACAGAAAAACGATGAATGAGGTAGAGGTTGAAGAGATGACGGAGAAAAAGCAAAGAGCCGGAAACAGATTCAAGAGCTTGGCAAGGGAGGCCAAGTATAAAGTGAGGGAGGACTTTGTGACACAGAAAAAACCCTACAGATTTTCTGGTCCGTACATCAAAGAATGAATAGAAAAAATGCAAGCCAACCCATCCCTAATATCAAAAGCTCTACAGGTTTAAGCCTGAAGATGGACGAAGAGAAGGGAAGAGCATCATTCAATCAATATGTGCAGCAGACTAATTAGGTGACAAATGTGCCTGCCTGAACGTAATGGCCAATGTTTCTGTAAAATGGACCAGGTATACTTCGATCTCATTTCTGAAGCGGACACAGTATACATTCTGAAAACCGGTAGAATTTATTTTTTTTTTATATTGTTTTGCCTCGTATTGGCGAAGCGCGTTCCGTTCAACCTAGTCGGTTATATTATGGCGCATGTCCAAATAGAATTTTTTTTTTATAATGTAAAACTTGTGCCTCGTTTTGGCGACTAGGGACCTAGTCGGTTATATATTTTTTTTTTGTTCCTCGCATGATGTCGCATTTTTTTTAACTCGCATGAGTCGCGGTGGAGCACGCCTGACCCCGGCCCTGGCTAAGACACATTGATCTTAGCCAAAGGCCGGATATTCGGGCGTATGTCCAAATATAATTTTTTTTCCCCTAGCATGAGATTGCATTTTTCCTTGCATGAGGTTGCATTGGCACACGCCCGACCCCGGCCCTGGTCAAGACACATGATCCTAGCCAAGGCCGGATAATAGCCGCATGTCCCAACACAAAAGGACCCAATGACACATGTGTCACTGTAGTGATCCTCTGTGTTTCCACACAAAGGACCTAATGACACATGAATGTCAATGTAGTGATCCTTTGTGTTAAGGACTAATCGGCTATATTAATTTTTTTCCCCCCTCGCATGAGGTCGCATTTTTTAAAACTCGCATGAGTCGCGGGGGGGGGGGGGGGGGGAGGAAAGAGAAATAAGGAGGCAAAAACTGAATAGACAAAACTTCCACTAAAATGTTTAAGTGAAGATACAATTAAAACCCTTCTTTCCCGTTTTGCTTTCTAAAGTAACGTTGACTTTCACTTTCCGATTCCATTTTATTTCCTCAATCGTGGTCGCCTTGCTTTGTACTGGATGAAAAACAATCCTCCTTCCATTAGTGACAGATACATTCTTATTTATATAAAAATTTATGTAAGGCAGTTACGCCGTCAAATAATGTTTCGTGTTCCACAAAGGTGTGGAACACTTCTTTTTTTATTAATTTTTTTTTAAATTCGCATTCCATTGGAGTTTACCAAACATGTTGTCGTAAATTTATTTTGAGAGGAAGAGTCTTAGAAATAGTGGTCCTGTTTAGAGTGGTGAGTGATGGTGAAAGGTCAGTGATAGAAAAAGTTAGAGAGTAAATAGTTGCTTCACAGAGTGCTGGGGAGAGTAAGGACAGACTTATTTACGACAAATCGTTCCTCTCAATCTTCTCTTCAAACTCTCCTGGGCAAACAATTATTTGCCAGTTTCCAGACACACACCTGCGCTCATTCCGATTTGGTGCTTCAAACACACAGACGCACGTGGATACAAACTATATTAAACAGATAGGGGAAATTTGGGCTTTGGGTATTCCAACACAGTAAATAAGTTTATGCTGTTTATTAACATTAAATCAATCACAAACAATTATCAGGTGTTACAGAAAAAATATCATAAGTACAGAAAATACAAATAGCAAGGAGGGGAGGGGGGTGAAGAAGATTGGTATCGACTAAGCCCTTCCCGCTTATTAGACAAATATAAACCCAGTCCAAAGATAGATATTTATCAGGAACATAGGTAATGTAACCCAACAGTGTATTTAATTACTCTGAAAGAGGTGTTACAATATTAGGTATGGGTGGTAGACAAAAATCCTGTTATTCCTAATTGTTCTTCCCTTTACTAAGCAAAATGCAAAAAGGGGGGGGGGTAAACAGAGTTAACAAACTATCCCACTTAAAGGAACAAGGCATGGTATACAGAAAAATGTATTACCCAGTAGGCAAGTTAACAAATGGTTTGCAAAAAATTAAATCTCCTGTCATTCATGCACGCTTGTGAGGGCCCACACTCATATATACTCACACACACTTACCGATTGCAGCATCAGCCAATCCATAGAATTATATAAACAGCAATTACGCTCTTGACATATGAAAATGTCTGGTACTTCGATGTCCCGCCCCAGATGTAGCAAGGTTAGCTGATAGCAAATATTCCCGCTTATCGCCGGAATTGAAGACTAAGAGTTCTGGTGTTCTATTATATAAAAAAGGAGTCTATGGGATGGCACTGACACAGTTCAATACAGGGGTGAGGATGAAGTGGTCTCTTTAATTTCTCTGCTGGAGGTAAAATTCCTTCAAGGTGTGATGATAGCAACTGACCGGTAGGTTTTAAATCCAGTGAGGAAAAACTAGGCTCAGTCACAGTTCAGGTAAATAGGTACTCTCTCTCAGTAGAGCAGTAAATAAAATATCGCTACTGGCAACTGTTCATCTTCCAGTTTATCTTACAGATTGTAATTTAATTTGATGGTTTATTTAAATGTTCTTGGGTAGGCTTTCTTTCATGTAATTATGATAGCTAGGTCGCATTGGACCGCCACAAGATTAAATTTAAAATGTTTCATTAATGTATCTGGAAGTTTCAGAACCGAGTCTGGACGACTCTGTATGATTTGCTTTATTGCTGGGATTGCAAAGGTCATCATTCTATAGAAAAAGATAGCAAAAACCATGACAACATAATCATACCGCAAAAATCAAATAATATTCTAACGCGCGATAAATTTACCGTTAAGACTATTATATACCCTCGCGTATTTAATTATGTATTTAAGAAACACTGCGCGAGTCAATGGTTAAAATACACATCTATATATATATAGGACTTAACTAAATTTATTAATTATAAATTCCTTCGCGACTTTAAAAGTTACTTTAACATTTAAGCATCTATTAATTTTTTGAAATATTATAATAGATATATCATTAAATTTACCACTGGAACTTTTGGGATGAGTTTAATTTAATAGATTTAAATAAACACAAAATCCAGTGAAATAAAATGAAAGCACTAGACCACTGATCACTTTAACAAATATATTATACCGTGCACAGAAAAAGAAATCACTCCTAATGTAGCCACCAATTTAGATGGAAATCTAGCAGAATTTCTACTATAGCTAGTGAATCTTAAATCTCTGGCGACCGAATGATAAAATGGGTTTCTTCGTGGTCTGTATATATCTAACTGAAATGTAACATGAGTGGGACATGTTAAAATTTGACACCTTTTTAGATCTCATGAGACTTTCGGGGATCTGACCGCCAGACTCAAGATAGATGCCGCCCCTGGTCTTCTGTATCTCCGCTCGCTGCGTCCGCGTCGGCTTTCCCGTTCGCTCCCACTGCGATCGGTTCTGTGGTTAACACCGAGATGCAAAATACCGGCAGGAAACTTGCGTCGCTAGTTTCAGGGACCACTACTGCCTTTGATAGCGCCGCCAGTCTTTCTTGAGATCCCTCGGTGCCTGTTTGATCGTTTGCCACTACTTTCTGTTTGATTCTGGCACCGCCCCCACTGGGCCAGGTTAATGAAAATAACTGCATATGATTGCTCAAGAGATATCCGTGGGCGTGATTTAACCTCTCCTTAAATCAATGCGATGACCAGAATGTACGGTAGATAAACTGTCCACATATTAATCAGCAAACGTGTTGACAATCTGCGTGGAAAGGTTGCATAGCTAATGAGTCCACGTTTTCTGTTGTGCGTAGCTAATTGGTCCAGGTGAAAGCATTCCCGTTTGACGAAAAGTTACCACAATATTCGGGGGCAGTGATGTTATCCGAAGGGGTCGTTACAAAGGGTCGTACCATATCATACAACAATTCAGGGTCGGCTGAGTTCATCTGTCACACATGTTAATTTTACATATTTTCATAAAGAAATTTCAGTGAAAAGACAATTACACAATGGACAAAAAACTCTTTCTTGCACATTTAAAAGGGTTATACATTGTACTTTTTTTTGTAATGATAGTAGTGATTAAAGGGAGAAGGGGAAAAGGGATAACGGAACCATACTACCTTGTTCTTGAAATTATAATGCACACTCGTTTTTATAGTGATAACGGGAGAGAGAGAGAGAGAGAGAGAGAGAGAGAGAGAGAGAGAGAGAGAGAGAGAGAGAGAGAGAAATAAGGAGGGAAAAACTGAATAGCGAAACCTTCACTAACTTGCACAACCAAAAAAATCACTGCTAAAGCAAGAGAGGTCACTTTTAGACTAATATACATCATGACACCCACAACAAAACGAGAAGCACACAGATCCAACCAAATAACAAAATGTCAGCGATGTAGGAAAAGCATCCAAGAAACAGAAGATCATTTTTTTTTTTTTTTGAATGCAGTACAATCACACCTACAAAGAAACTACTGCAGAAAATCATCGATTTACAAACATCACAAAAATCAGATTTATACAAAGCAATCTTCTTAAACATAGTTCCAAAAGCAGCATATAACACACACACATTGATCTTGGTTATTTTATCAGAATTTCGGAATCAGATTTGGTGTTTTCGGAATCTTGCCATGTTTAATCATCGTATTTTCAACGCTGGTTTATTTCTGCACATTTTTCGTCAGAAAGTTTTATCAATAGCCCCTGAGATGGTACCTCTTCTTTAACGAGGCAGCCTTGATTCGTAAAATGACAAATATATAAATTAAAAAAATAATATGGTATGAAATCAGTTTTACAAGTAAACGGTACACATGAGACAAGGAACGTTTCGGGTTTTACCCTTCCTCAGCTACAGTTACGAACAGGTGACAAGGACAAGGTACTACAAAGGTCTATGATGATGAGGAAAACGTCAAATGAGCGATTCAAGCAGATCAAACCACGGTGATGAGCGAAACGATAACAGTAACAATGCAAGAAAATCGTGAAACCAGAAACTATAAAGGTCTATGATGAGGAGGAAAAATGACTCTTTCTTTCCCCAACAGCCCTCCCTCCGTCTCACTATTATCTCATTCTCTGTCCATCCTAACATTTTGTAAGTCTGCTTTCTGCCTTCTGTACCCCCTCCCTTCCCCAGCCCCCCTAGCCTCTCAAGTACTATAGCTCGACCCTTTAAACTACACATTTATTCGCGGGAGGTCATGTTTGACCACAATTCTAGATGTCGTTAAAGTGTCAATGTCTGACCTTGCCAACTGATCCCTAAGTATGTTCGTGGGAAGTCTTTGACGTTTGGTATTGCGAGGCTCATACCTGTTAAATTCAGGCGGAACAAAAAGGGAAAAAATAATAAAATGTGCAGTGAAATGTGCTTGTAATTGTGTGTATGCAAGCATGCCCGAGTGTGTATAAATGTATATTTATATTTAATGGAATGTTCAATGTGTCTTTTCTCCATCTATGGAATGTGAATAAAGCTTGTTGTAAGCGGTCACACAGGGACTACTTTAATAACCAAAACTATCCACTAAGAAGTGTCTCTTTTCGGATCCCATTATTTCCCTTGTGGCGACCAAGACTCTTTCTTTTGTCCTAGAGGACGTATTTCAGATTAAATTTCACGGCCCAGCATGATTTTATTTTAGCCAAGCTGGACTGAGGTTTTGGCATCATAGGTCAGCGGAATCGGATACCTGCTTTTAGCGGAAGTAAATTTAAGTAACGTTTATTTGAATTGTTTTCCATCTGGACGGAAATCTTTCGCGACGGACTCTGGATCTAGGTCTTTGACACCCAAGGTCATTTTCTTTCTTTCTTTCTTTTCCTCTTCCTTCTCCTTTTAATCAACACTATCATTACCAAAATGTAAAATGTGTAACCTGGGAGTACTGGAAAGAGTGTAAATGAGTGTGTGCAAGGTGTGAAAGTAATTTTTTTTATTTATATTTTTACAGCTGCACAGTGTATTTTCATTGTTATGCTTATGTTCAAATTGTTGTTGTCAATGTTGGATAAACAAGCCCCGTCGCTTGAAAAGATGGTCAGACAGATTATGCAATAGCACAGCCGTTCACAACTTTTTTCACTTGCGTACCCCTTGGCAGCCCATTTCTATAAATTGTACCCCTAATATTAGCAAAATATTTGAAAATATAGCTGCTGTTATTCAAAATTTATAGATTATAACCAGAAATAAAGGGGTCAATCACGGGATTAAAAAAACAATGTAATAAAAAGGTGAACAAACAGTGCATATATTTTTACATTAAAAAAATCAGAAGTTACAATAAAAATTAACACTTTTAATTTATTAATAATAATAATAACGTTGTTATTGTTAAAAGTTGAAATCACTTTTTATAATAGACATGTCACGTGACCATGACAAATGTTCAGTGCGATCCTTGAGCTGGTTTTGAGGCACATAGTTTTTTTTTTAAATCAGGTTCGAGTGATGTAAGATACAGTCTCAATTCTGGACCTGCATTCAGTTTACTACGGTATTTATTTTTTATAAAGGTATAAGAAGAGAAAGCCCTCTCCACAAGCTCAGTATTTGTAAATGGCAACAGAAACTTAAGCGCCTTGTCGGTCAGCTGTTCATATTCTCTGCTGATGTCTCCCCAAAAGTTAATAAGGAATTTTTCTTTGAATTCAGCTATTAAAGTAGTCTCAGTCGAAAGTTCAATCGTTGATTGATAATGTGGCTGCTTGGAAATATTCTTCTTCAAAGGGATTTACAATCCAGTAGTTCTCTTTTCCAGGTTTCGGAAAGTACTTCTCGAAAGATGATTTTATCCCTTTCAAGTGATCAATTATTTCCTCGCTCATTTCCTGGCAGAGGTGCAGCTCGTTCTCAGGTAGGAAATTGTGCAGAGTTTCAAATACCCCAGGCTGGCCTTTTTCAATACACGACCTCCAAAAATCTAATTTTTTAATCATAGATTCAATTTTGTCTGAAACATTGAAGATCGTTACCGAGCTATTCTGAAGTGCCAAATTTAGTTTGTTTATTTGTAGGAAAATATCCGATAAGTATGAGAGACTCTGAAGCCAATCACAGTCGTGTAACTTTGAAGTAAGTTGGAAAGGATGGTCTTCAAAAAAAAGTTGGACTTAATGTCTAAGTTCGAACAGCCGGGTAAGGACTTTACCACGAGAAAGCCACCTTACTTGTGTATGAAGGAGCAGGGTAGAATGAAGACTATTCATCTCTTCGCACAGTGCTTTGAAAAGCCTCGAGTTTGTGGACTTTGACTTTATAAAATTAACCACTTTCACAGCTTCATCAAGAACGACTTTTAATTCACCAGGGAGGCGGTTAGATGCAAGGCTTTGCCTGTGGATGCAGCAGTGGCTCCAGGTTATATTGGGGGCTACCTTCGTGACACGAGCGCGAAGACCGGAGTAGCAACCTGACATAGACTTGGCTCCGTCAGTGCATAGTCCACAACAATTAGACCAATTAATGTCCTTTTCTTTGAAATAAGAATCAATAGCATGAAATATATCCTCACCTCTTGTAATAACTGACAGAGGATGACAAAGAAAAAGGTTTTCTTCAACTTCATTGCTTTTCAAATACCTCACAATAACAAGCAAAACAGCGAAATTAGCAATATCTGTGCTTTCGTCAACTTGAATAGCAAAGAATTTACTATTTTTAATTCTACTTATTATTTTCGCTTCAACATCGTCAGACATATCCTGCATTCTTCGAGAAATTGTATTGTTCGAAAGAGGGATAGCGTTCATTTTGCGAACATGTTCCTCTCCGAGCATGCACAGAACGACATCTTTTATACAAGGAGAAATTAAATTTTCAGCTATAGTGTGATTTTTACCACATTTACCAATACGATAACTAATACGGTAGGAGGCTTCAACCACATTTTCGTTATCTTTGTTAGCTGACGACTTGTCTTTTACACTGTTGACATATGTATCTTTTTTCCGCCATTACTCAATTTTTTTTCGCGTACCCCTGAACGTCCTGTCGCGTACCCCCATGGGTATGCGTACCACAGGTTGGGAACCGCTGGTCTAGTGTATATTGTCGCTGACCGTCAGATCGCCTGGCGTGGCTTAACACGTCTGTGTGAGGCGTTTTGTGTGACACCATAGCAGACACCATAGGATGGAAATAGCTCCCGTAGCAAATACTGCCACAGGGGAGAAGCGTGTTAGAAATTTTCCCCATGTATGTTCAGCATGGGGAGTAAGATGTGTGAAGGGAAAAAGTGGAATGCCAGATGAAAGCGATCGGAGAGAAAGGTGAAGGAAAGGAAATGATACTGCTGTAGAGCTGGAGGTGTGAGAGATCACACAAAAGGACAGGGACAGACACTCCGTCACAAATATATCTACATAGTAAATGAATACTATGATTACAACAACAAAATGTGCAATGTATATTTAGAGTACAAGAAAAGCAGTTTTAAGTCTCGATGTTTTTTGTGTTCCACGCCTCTGTGGAACACGAAACTATTTTTTGACGGCGTAACTGCCTTACATAAATTTTTATATAAATAAAAAAAAAAAGAATGTATCTGTCACCGAATGAATGAAAGGAGGAATGTTTTTCATCCAGTACAAAGGAAGGCGTCCATGATTGAGGAAATAAAATGGAATCGGAAAGTGAAAGTCAACGTTACTTTAGAAAGCAAAGCGGGAAAGAAGGGTTTTAATTGTATCTTCACTTAAACATTTTAGTGGATGTCCAAATATAATTTTTTTTCCCTCGCATGAGGTCGCATTTTTTTTTCCTCGCATGAGGTCGCAATTTTTTAAACTCGCATGAGTCGCGGTGGAGCACGCCTGACCCCGGCCCTGGCTAAGACACATTGATCTTAGCCAAAGGCCGGATATTTTTTTTTTCCTCGCATGAGGTCGCATTTTTTTTTAACTCGCATGAGTCGCAATGGCACACGCCCAATCCCGGCCTTCGTCAAGACACATGATCCTAGCCAAGGCCAGATAATAAGCGCATGTCCCAACACAAGAAGACCCAATGACACATCAGTGTCACTGTAATGATCTTCTGTTTTCACACAAAAGATCTAATGACACATAAGTGTCGTTTTTTTTTTCTCGCATGAGGTCGCATTTTTTTCCCTCGCATGAGGTCGCATTAACTCGCATAAGTCGCATTGGCACACGTCCAATATAAACGCATGTCCCAACACAAAAAGACCCAATGACAAACAAGTGTCACTGTAATGATCCTCTGTGTTTTCACACAAAAGATCTAATGACACATAAGTGTCGTTTTTTTTTCCTCGCATGAGGTCGCATTTTTTTTCCTCGCATGAGGTCGCATTAACTCGCATAAGTCGCATTGGCACACGTCCAATATAAACGCATGTCCCAACACAAAAAGACCCAATGACACACAAGTGTCACCAATGATCCTCTGTGTTTTCACACAAAAGATCTAATGACACATAAGTGTCACTGTATTGATCTTTTGTGCCGGGCACATGGTTATATTAGGGCGCATGTCCAAATATCAAAGACCCTTAGGTATGGAAGTTATTAGTTGTCCAAATAGAAACACTGCTCCGGGTCTTGATATATAATAAAATCAGTTCAGATTTTATAATTTTAACTAATTTGCATAGTTTTGTTAAAGTTATACAGGGTGTTCCACGAAAAAGCAGCCCGTGACGTCATGGAATGCTGACGTATTGTGTCGGAAGTAGTGCGAATGGCCAAGTAGTCCTAGCGTTGTAGAAATGTGACTTCCTAACAGTTGGCACTATACATTTTTCGGCATTAACGACCGACCCTGTTGTACGCCATTTTGAGATCAACTTCTGTGTGCTACTCTTTGATAATCACGGAAAATAATTTAGGTCAATCTAGTACTACTTAGAACCTTTTATAACCAACATTTTTGTAAACATTGAAAAATGATGAAAAATCTGGCTCCTTTCACTTTGTGAATGGGGCCGCTTTTTCGTGGAACACCCTGTATTATGCAGAGAAGAGTCTATGACTTTTAGTCTTTGTTAGCAAAGGGAGACGATTTAAAATTACGTCCCTTGATGGTTTTAGTGAGTTGATAAAAAAAACAACGCGCACGAGAAAATTTGCTAGAGTTAACACTTTTATCGAAGAATTGTTGTAATGGGAAATCGGGGTTTTTTTGCTTTTTTTTAAAGTTTTGCCTCGTTTTGGCGAGGCGCGTCCCGTTCAACCTAGTCGGTTATATTAGGGCGCATGTCCAAATATAAAAGACCCTTAGGTGTGGGATAATCTTTTAATCTGAGTTGGTTAGATTTGTTATCTGGTTAGGCAAGAGATTAATAAATTATTTTCCACAGCCATTAATACTAACACTTTACAGGTGGTTTCAACATGCAACAACAGCAGCCGAATGTGGGCATAGACCCTAATGTAGCCATTATTCAACAAGTAGTCAGGACTTTAGCTCCTATTGACAACAATGCAAGGTTTCAGAACATTAAAGGCATTATAAAGCCTTACTCGGGTAATCCCAAGTTATATAGGCAGTGGTTGTTAGTGTGACGTATAATGGAAATATAGCCTACAGTAATCGGACAGCCTTTGTAATCCCGTTAGTGTTCTATGATTTGCTAGCAAAACCAAGCATCTTTCTACCTGTCTTACTCACACAAGCTTAATTTTCATCCACGCCTCTTTTCTTTGAATGTAATCAAACGAAGTTGTTAACAAACTTTCATGACCTGTCAGTCATAACAGGGAGCGAATCAGGTTTGTTTACTGTCAATAATCGGATACCTGACAGACCGCACGTGAATAACAGCGGTCCTTTTGAAGTAGACTCACGGGCAAAAATCTTTCCCAGAGTACCCTTTGATGTTCGTACACAGAGGGAAACCCCGAGCTATTTAATCTTCAGAAGCGGGCAAAATCTTAGAGAATCCCGTTACACGGATTTAAGTCTCTGATGTCGGTTAGCAACACCCGACAGAGCGACCGTAAAACCTTTATCTTGGGGGAACTCATGTTTCTGATTCTCTGCTATACACAATAGTGTGAAAAGTAGCATCAGCTATAAATCAGAGAACCATAATGATATACTTGTATTAACTGTGGTCTCTTAAACCTGCTATCAGTTGTCACTCAGAATTGTTGGATAGTCTAAACACGCGTGACTAAAACCATTTTCGCTAAATGTGTTAATAGCATTCGTGGGGATCATTTCATTCTGTTGTTCTGGTAATAGAAATTAATGCTTTCGTGTTAAAGTGTTAAAGCTTTTACCATTATAATTCACTTAGATTTCTAGCTGTTAAAACCAGTGAAATAAAATAATGCTTAGCTATTTTATAGCTGATGTTAAGTTATAATGTTAATTTTTACCACCCTTTTCTCACACAAGAAGAGACGGTTCTAGTTGACTGATATATATATATATATATATATATATATATATATATATATATATATATATATATATATATATATATATATATATATATATATATATATATATATGCTAGGCGCGATTGATAGTGGCAGAATAGAATTCCCGTTATATTTCATTTTTTGTATTTTTAGTAAGTGACTATTCTTTAATACCATACAATGACCAACAGACGCCGACAATTTAATAGCTATTAACGACAGGCGATATTTATGTAATTGCACGTATGACAATTAAATAATAATTGACATTGTACGCTGATCGTTAACGTGTGCGTAAGGGGCGGGGAGGGTTGCATACCTTCATCCTATCTAGAAAACGCAGCACTAGCGAAAAGCTGACCGTTTAGGTGTAAAAGGAAAGTCACCGTGTGCCTTTTAAATTTAATCAGGACTGACGAAGTGGATAAGAGATCGTCTTGTCCCCGTCCGTGTGCGTATATGTAGCTATATATAGAATAGTAGCATTTTTCCATAATGTTTCTTTATTCCTAGCAGACCTGATCACAAGAGCGTGCAGCGGTCTTTTCTTCATTTACTGATGGGTTAATGTTGTCTTTTTCTTGACTTGTGCGTCACCAATTTCATGTGTGAGCCAACGATAAACGAGAAACATTTTAACTTGTAAAGTTAACTGGACTTACAAAACCCAGCAATATTTTTTTCAATTTTATCAGCCCACTGGGGTTGTACAGAAAAATAACATTATCTGAAGACTGACAGTCGTATTCAACTGTATCATCCAGAACTTACGCTGTTTCAGAAACGGCACTCACCATAGAGCTAGCCGATAGGATTACCATCATTTATCAATTGTAACAGTTTTAGCAACCAGATGTTTCCCAATACTGAAAGTATTTTCCTCTGTTTACTGTGAACCCCAAGATCTCGGTGTCTACACTAACTATTCGGAGTGACATTTGTTCGTCCAGGAATAAACCACCAAATTCGGCGTCCACCTCATTAATCTTATTTGTTTGAGGACAGACTAGGGCCAATTTAGGAAATACACCTGACATTTTGTATATTCAGGAACCACTGTAATTCCAAGGGATATCACCAAGAGTAGGTAAGCGTGATTGAATGGGCCACTGTATGATAGAGAGAGTGAATATTTTTCTTTGTTACAGGAATTGTACCAACAAGGATTTTGCTTAAAATTGTGTACTTTACTGGGTAGCTATTAGTAGGAACTTTGTTTTCTTTACTGTCTATTCTGTTACATAGTGCTAACCTTTGACCTTTGGGGTTATTAACATTTTGGGTTCTTTTCTCAAGAGGGAGAGGGCACATTTATTCTGCTATTTTTCATATGTATGAAATATGATTTTATTTGATCTTTTTTTTTTTAAGATATTTGGTATTGTCAAGTTTACTGATAATAAACAACAAAAGAAACTTAACTTTGTGTGTTGGTCAGACCCCTACCCAATTAACCGTAGTTTTTCACATTTGTGTGTCTTGTCATCACATTGCTGTGTGTGTGTGCAGTTAAACTTATATTTACATGTATGAGGAGGGGAAAGATTGTCTTTTACTAAATTATAGTCGAATAGATAGGCTGGACTAGAGAAACGTGCTCATTCCAGAGACATATCTTCTCCTTAAACTATTCACCCGTGAAATCTATTTCTCACACCTTTTTTCTCACGTACTTATCACCATTCACTCTACTCAGACGGGACCAAAGATAACTTCTAAACCTATCGGTACGACAGTTAGATATTCAGAGGTATTGCTCTTCGGTTAACGCTGATCAACCGGAACACAAGAATGCAGCGTCCGGTGATCAAAGATGGCGGTTCCATTGTTGTCTTCCTTGTGATTCTATTTCTATCGTGCAAAAGCTTTCTGCAGGGAAGTAAATTTGTTTCTTTAAATTCATAGACCTAGGGAACTGCATAATATAGTCAAACAATATTTAACACTCCCAAAAAACTTACAGTTTTAACTGACTCTCTTTCAACAATTAAAGCACTTAGAAACTTACGAGAATGTAGTAGACCTGATATAGCAGAGGAGATATTTCTGACTCCTACATACTTATATTCCAGAGGATGTTCAGTCTTAATTGCTTGGATACCTTCACATGTTGGCACAGAGGGAAATGAAAAGGCAGATAAAGAAGCCAAGAAAGGTAGATCTGATAAGAACCTAATAAATGTAGGGACGAGTAAATCAGAGATTTAGAGCTTAATTAAAGATTTAATAACAGATGAATGGAAAGCAGAGTGGGATAATAATCTGAAAAGAAGACAAGCATACAAGCTGTTCGGGGCTCCAACAAGAAAATGTCAGATATCTAGGGAATTGAAAATTCCCAGTAATAAGAAACTTCTCAGACTACAGCTGGGAAAAGGTTATTTCAGAATAGAAGAACATTACTGTGCAGTATGTCTTCAAGACAATAATATAGAACATTTCTTGTTAAAATGTAAGAGGTATGAACAAATTAGGATACCAATTGTAGCAAGTTTAATTTGCTGGGGAGGTTAAGATGTTATAACTACAAGAAAAAGTGCAATGTATGTGTCAACCGTGTGAGGTCAAGCTATGTAAGACCCTGAGTCTAATAGTTGATGATGATGAATTCTCAGGGCACCTAACGCTACCTCCCTTGATCTCACACGGGCTGTATTTTATTTCTAGTGTCTGGTGTTTGATGTGGCTAGTGTCTAGGGGTGAAATGAAAATGATGGTACATCAATACAACATACTATAACACTCTAATAATAATGTAATAAGTCTGTGGTTTTAGTTTGAACATTAATTCTTTTTTTTTTTTTTACAATTTTATTCTGCCTGTCCTGCAATCTCTTTTGGACAGGTCTTTGAAAATGAGGAAAAGGTATCTTACACTAATGAGTAACTAAATTGGACTCTTTGTCCTATAATAATAATATACTGTTCCTGCAGGTGTATTCACATACTGTTCATTAGTATATAGTAATGTAAGTCATTTATCGGAGGAGCTGTAGTTGTCATCATACCCCGATCTCTATAGTTAAGTTTTGGAAAAACACTTTATTTCCAGATGAATTGTCAGGATGCCCAGCTAATGGCACATCACCTTATATTCTTTTATGTAGAGTCAATCGCCTAACACTGCTCTTCCGAGAAAGTCATTTCACAGAAGCTCCTTCTGGATACTGCATACAGTAGGCTTATACACTTTCAATGGAGACTCTCTGTCTTCAGATATATTTCTTCAGGTTTCCTGTCACCGGCTGGTAACAGGAAATAAAACCCTGCGAACAAAAGACACCCTGTCCTTTTCATATCTGAGTGATACTTCAATTAACTATGTATGCATGATATGATGGGGTCAGCCTCGTGTGCATACAAGTGCACCAGCCCCTAATTTATATGACTTTACTTACTACTGTGACCACACCACAGGTCCATATGGCGGATACGCCACTGTAATTGTACATAGTTTTCTTCAAAACAATTTATTCGGAGTATATATATGTATATCTCCTTCTTTAGGATTGTTCTCTTTTCAAAATATAAATGCTCAAGGCATGTTGATAAGTGTTCATGGAACACAGAGGCTTGCTAATATTTATGATCTAATAATGATAATAATAGTCATAATAATAGGCAACATTCAAACACAATGCAATTTGAGGACCCAATAATTTTTGCTCCCGGCATGTCCTTCACTTTTCCCAATAGCAGTTTCTAGCTTTTGCAGTTTTATTAATACATAATAATAAATCACTCTTCCTACCACAATTCAATGAAATATAAACACACAGGCAACGATGACTGGCAGATATGGCATAATTGTTCCCTGCCGCTGTCCAGACTGTTTGAATTTTATTTATTTATTTAAAATCAACACTTCTGATCTCATCGTCCTGTGGCAAAGAATTTCTTTCAAATGGCCAAGAGCCTTGTAAGCTTTTGCTAATATCAATTGGGACTGGCCAATGAAATCCGGCGACTACCAAATTTTGAATTTAGTTTGAAAAAAAAAACTCCAAACATACTATGTGTGTCGTAGTCTGTTGGCCCGTCTGCCTATGCTATTACACTGCAAAAAAATATGTTCAGATTTTGGCTAACATTTTCTACCTCTCCCTTCCTCCTAGCGTTAGCCAATCAAATTTGAATCACGCCAATACCTCTTTTCAAAATTGCGTCCCAAAAATGATACCAATAAAATGAGCAAGAACGATAGTCCGTTCGTCTTTCTGTTCGAACATATCTAGTATTTCTACAATATCTTATTTATAAGTCGGCGTCTGTGGCCTAATGGATATGAACGCAGTTTCATAATCCAGATATACCAGGTTCGAAACCTGCTGCAGGCGGTTTGGTAGCAGATCGCTTTGTGTGGATTTTTAACAGTGGTATAAACGCCGTACCGTTCAGAAAGCAATGGCAAACTACTGAATGAAAAAAAATTGCCTAGAAAAATCAAAAACAGCCAATAAAAGCTGGGGTTGATTGCTACGTCCTGTAAAGGATAAACAACTAACTTATTTATAAATTGAGTGATTTTCGATATCAAAACATATTATTGACCAGAAGACTAAGCTCTGTCTGTCTATTTAAGTTTTATGTCAGTCTTTAGTGTCGTTAACATTTTTGTCTTCTTGGGTTTTCTTTTGCTAAACCACAAATTGTACTCAAATATATTCGTCTAAGATTGCTCTAAATTATTTTTAATGACTATGGAAGATTTTATAGGTAATATTATCAATGTTATCCTTGTAACCATTCTTTTTAGTTTATTTTGAAAGTCACAATAAGTTTCACTTTCAACATCGGTTTCTTCCTTTTCTGCCCTTTCCCTAATGTATATTTGAATCGTAGTTAACTGCGTGTCTAGCCTAAACGAGGTGGCGGGTAACGTTGGGGGTAGGTTTTCTCACGCAATAGCGCACAAATTTCAAACCTCGGTTACTAAGCGACGGGGTACCCTACCATACTGTAGTGGCCTTGAGCATCCTAGAATGCAGTTGTTTATTGCCTCTCTCACTCCTTTAGATGAAACCAGTATTGGCCGCCGACAGACGGTCTCATGTTTAGTCCCTACTGCGCAAACGGAGCGACAGTTTTATAAGCTATCATTTCCTTCGTATTAATACTTTTCAAATCCAGAGCGCCTGGCGGGCATGGGCGATGGATTTTTCCACAACCAAAGGTTTTCACTATAGTAGTGGAGTTTATAGTTAATAGTCTTAAATTGGGGGTATTGAGCGATAAAATATTTGCGCGTGTTGTCCATGCAGATTTTTATTACGACACCAATATTAGATTATTTGCAAGCATCCAACTTACCTATAAATATAGAAGAGGTGTTGAGAGTAGACAGACCTAGGGAACTGCATAATATAGTCAAACAATATTTAACACGAACAAATGTTAATATACAGTGGCTGGGGATGTGAAGGTCTGATGCTGTTATTCCAATGCTTATGACTTTTAACAGATGAAAGTCAATTAAATATCTGTTAAAGTCAGTTATATAACTGGAACCGCCAGGCCTTTACATCCCTTCACTTTAATATTATTAGTGTTCAGAGTTTCGTCTTGATTTTGTTTGTTGTTTCATTTTTATTGTTATTTATTTATTTTTTATTTATTTATTTATTTTTTATTTATTTAACATATAAGCACAATTGTGATTGTCCCTATTTACAATGATTTGACAAATGTGATGCCACTTTCTCATATCGGCAGTTTTTCATATTATTTGGAATTAAAAACAATATATATATCCTAATTATAACCCATTAGAGGTTGAACGGGATATTTTTCTTCATTAAAATGAAAAATAAAAAATGTTGCGTGCCTTTCTTCACAGGGTTTAGTTACGAAACTTGGGAAGAGCTTAAGAAGGAGCTCATTAGGAGTTACAAATCACGATATCTCCTACGCGTGGACGCTTCTCTGCCATTTCTGCAACAACCACAAGAATCTGTAAAGATGATTAGTCACAGGTTGTTGAACCTCGCTGAGGAAGCCTTCGTGGGGCAAGATATCAACCAACAGGAGGTTGAGAAACAATTAGTTGGGATTTTTGTCGACGGACTCAGTGGAGTGCCTATGAAGCTACACCTACTCCAAAAAGATCTTTAGAACCTAACACAGGCTATTTCATTAGCTGTAGCGGGGGGAAATGTGAGGTTGGACTTAAGGCTGGGAAGAACAGTGGCGTATGAAGAACGAGAGGAAGAGCCAATAGAGATATGACACTGCTAAAGATTGACATTAGATAACTTCATATTATGAGGTCCTGAACATTTTGTTGTTTATTAACGATCTACTTTCGCGTCAAATGCATGGCTCTACTTCAGTGCTATAAGCACGCATGATAGACATATTATTGCCACTTTGAAACTGTGCAGTACCATATTTACTAAAAGATAAGTATGAAAACTACATGATGTTTAAATCCCTTTAATTTTTTTCCCCCTTTCATATTTTATTACCTCACTCTTAATTATTAGTTTTTTCTCTTCTTTTACCTATATTTTCTTACATATTCGGAAATTGGAAATTTTTCTTTGCTTGTCGAACTTTTCTTTTCTATTCGGCACTTTTTTTTCTTTAAATGCTCCCTAAGGGACATAACCCTACTTATATTTCACATGTTTTAGTAGGTTGATTCTCTTTATGTAACAATTCTCTTTTGTGATAGTGATATCATTACTTTAGCATACACATTTTAAGATTTTCTTTTCTTTCTTGTATTAATAGTTAACATTTCTTTGTTTCTTCTTGTCATATTCTTATGACAATGCTATGACTGATGACAGTCTTTTTCATGCACTTTCATTAATATTTCCAATAGATCGGACTTCTACTGGACTTTGACAATTTATTGTTCTACTGTTGACGATTTATTATTATGATGTTTTTGGCCGTTCTTTTATTCGGGGAATGTTTGAAAAAAAAATTCTGTTTTTTTTCCCCCCCGAGAGGACGGTGTTGTTGTTGTGAGGCTTTTGCGCACAGGCGTATGTCAATACTTTGCTGAAATACATTTTTTTTCTTTTTTTGTAAAGTTTCTGCGAGGCGCGTCCCGTTCAACCTAGTCGGTTATATTAGGGCGCATGTCCAAATATAAAAGACACTAGGCCTGAGATGATATATATATATATATAAAGCTGAAATACAGCTGTCTTTTTCTTTTCTTTTTTTTAATTAATGAAAAAAAAATATATCACGTTCAACCTCTGCAACCTCTGATGGCTTATAATTAGGATATACTGTATATTATTTTCAATTCCAAATAATATGAGCAGCTGCCGACATGAGAAAGTGGCATCACATTTGTCAAATCAATGTAAATAGGGATAATCACCATTGTGCTTATACGTTAAATAAATAGAAAAAATAAAAAAATAAAAACAAGTAAACAAAATCAAGAAGAAACTATGAACAAGAATAATATTAAAGTGGAGGGGTGTAAAGGCCTGGTGGTTCTAGTTATATAACGGACTTTACCAGATATTTAATTGACTTTCATCTGTTTAAAGTCACATGCATTGTAAGAACAGCATCAGACCTTCACATTCCCAGCCACTGTATATTAACATGTGTTCGTGTTAAATATTGTTTGACTATATTATGCAGCTCCCTATGTCTGTCTATTCTCAACACCACTTCTGTATTTGGTTGGTTGTTCGTCCATCACGGGTGATGAAGACCACTCTGTTCATCCAATTATTTAAAAATATGTTAGGTTAGTCTATGGGTACGAAGGTGACTGAAGAGCCCGATGCGGGCCTGGAAAGATCTTGGACAGTGTGGGCAGGGAATGTTTGCTTCATGTGAAGGTTTTATTTCACGGTCCTTTCTAGCTTGTCTCCGCTGTTCCGCTGCTGCTCTTCTGGATGATTCGCATGCCGCTGCATCTTTACGAAGAGATGTGCGCCAAGCAGTTCGGTCTTGCGCAGCAGCTTCCCATGTGTCTGGGTTTATGTCAAAGGTTTTCAATGACGTCTTTAACGTGTCTTTGAAGCGCTTCTTTTGGCCACCATGGGAGCGTTCTATATTTATAGGCAAGTTGAATACAGCTGTCTGCATTAGATATATACAGTACATTATATTATTGAATGGGAAAAAAAAAACACACACACACAAATAGTAATACGTTTGTGTGTGTGTGTGTTGTTTTTTTTCCCCCATTCAACTGTTTTACCCCCGTCTTACGGCAGTTCTCCTCATATATTTACATTATATTATGTGACGTATGTATCGTCTGCTCATGCGCAGCCCAACGGTCAGCATCCTGTGCATTTTTCCAATCTCAATTGACCTGACTAGACGTGCCATTTTTGTAAATATTACAATAACATTGTTTAGATGAAGTTAGATTTAACTGTCAGAAAACTTAGGGGTAATTTCCTATTACTCGTACCTTTTTGCTCCGCAGTGAATGTGTGTAGTTATGTCCAGTTTCGTAGGAGTTAGGGTTAGGATTAGGGTTAACTTACTTACTTACTTAGTCGTTCCCCTTCTACCGTGAGGTGTAGAGGTGGATTAGGGTTAACACTAATCCTAACCCTAACTGCTACGAAAGAACACTTAACTACACATATTCACTGCGGAGCAAAAAGGTACGAGTAATAGGAAATTACCAAAAAGAAGGCGGATGCCACTTCATATTATTTGATTTCACTAAAACTTGTAGAAAGTGCGTAAGAAATGTAAATTTGAATAATAATACAATACAAGTTATGGGTAATATCGGAATGACGGTCGCCGAATGTTCTGCATGTATTTTCGTAGCCTACCATTTCGGCTAGTAACACAAACCTTAAATCTAAATGGTACGAAAATAAAACCAGAAAATCCTTTGATGCAGTATTTCCCAAAAGATAGACCAAGATTTTCATAAATTCCTCTTCTCTCAGATTTTTAAAAAGAAGTTAAGTCAAAGTAATTTGTCAGTACCTACTCAAATTTGGAATTGTATAAGTAAAAGTTCTACCTTGATCAGCTAGGTTACAGTATTACATGGGTTGAAGTTCTGCCTTCATCACCTCAGTTACAGTATTACATGATCGTACATAGTTTTTTGGTGCACAGGCAATAACAGGTTCATAAACGTCTGCCCTACCGTCAGTAGATTACAATACTTTTAGTCATTAAACAATCACGCATGTAATCATCAGCCAGCTGAGCAAGCACTAGTTCCCCTCTGTTTGCAAAAAAAGGGCTTGCGTCAAAATCTGACAGTAACAGGACAGCATGTTTGAGATCTGAAAATATACAAAGAACGAACGAACTTTATTTTCAAAGGGTTGAGAATTGGGCACGCAGGCCCATCTGACATTCTGCCCTTCCTTTCTCTCATCTTTTATACTGATTTCATTTATTCTCACATACATTTTACCCATCAATTCAAGGAATTCAACGTTATAAAGGTAAAATAATAGCATACTCACATTCACAGTATCTAATTATAAACATGAAATAAAGTATGTTGAAAAATACAAACTAAGTATCACCATGAAACAAAATATGTTGAAAAACACTATCATCATCATTAAACCTACATTCAATATTATACCATTTGTTCGGAAAAATAATCACATTAGGGGGGGTGATAATCAGAACTCATAAAGTAATCGAAAAGTTTACGATTGTATGAATAGGGACTGAGGTTGTTATCTTTCAGATAATGTGGAAGATAGTTCCAGAGATGAGCAGCAGAGTAAGCTAAGCTTTTCTTGAATAAGTCAAGCCTAGGCTTGGGCACTTGTATTTTGTTAAGGCGTTGACTGCGTCTTTCACTGATAAACCAGTATTTGGCAAGCACTTGTAAGAAAAACACTGGACAACAAAAAAAGCCCCTAGGTCAGGATCAGTAACTCATACATTGATTGACATGTCCTGTAGTAGATATCATGCTAGGATTCTGTGCAGAAACCACTAACAGAGCACACAAATATACTAAGCCAAAACCCAGTTCAAACGTTTATAAACCTAGCCAATATGCTACTATTAATGTGACACTACATATTAGGCTTTCCTAAATTGCTTTTGAAAATTTATTAACTGCAGAAATAAAAATTTAAATCTAAATTCATGTTTCTGATTCCTAAGACAATTGCTTCATGCTTTACCTCATTCTGACACAAATACATCTTTGAGCTAAATTCGGATGAGCAGAATTTAGGATATGTAGAAGTAATTTAGTGTAAGACAAGGTGATATCCTGTCACCTTACCTTTTCATACTCCTCATGGACGATGTCATTAAGGCATGTAAGGAGAGAACAAGAAAGTATTCAGTGGGGTACTGGAAGATGAGACGGGTCTGTATTTTGGAGCTGGCATTTGCTGATGATGTTGCCCTGATTGCTAAATCAGAGGCACATCTCCAATTCAACCTGCAAGTCTGGAAGGAAGAGCTGGAGAAGAGAGGGATGGTTATAAGCAGCTCTAAAACAAAATCCATGGTGATATCACAAGAAGAAAGAAGACATCAGATTAAGCTTGGAGAACAGGTCCTGGAGCAGGTAGACCACTTTAAATACCTCAGAGCTATTATTGACCGAAAGGGAGGCATCAAAGAAGAGTTGGCCACTCAAAAAGCAGCAGCTGGGAGACGTTTTCAAGCCATAAATCGAGGATTCCTCAGCAAGAGAGAGGTTGGTAAGAAAACAAAGATGGCTGTATACCGCTCCACCTATGTCCCAGTCTTAACATATGGATGCGAGTCATGGGCAATGACTACAACCCACAAAAGCCAGATCCAAACCTCAGAAATGAGATATCTGAGGAAGGTGGTTGAAGTAACAAGAAGAGACATGGTACGCAACCAGACGATATGTCAAGGCCTTAAATCCCACCCCCTGCAGACCCAAGTAGAACAGTCCCAACTAAGATGGTTTGGCCATGTCTGCAGAATGGGAGAAGATCGGCTACCACGACAAGCATGGGAAACAAAGAGCCAAGGATCCAGACCCCCAGGATGACACAGAGTCCGCTGGGAGGACAACATTAGACAATCTTTGAAGGACCGAGGTCTAGAGTGGAACCAGGCCAGGCGGAAGACAGCCGATAGGATAGTCTGGCGCTCTCTCTTCCAAACCTCTACACCTCACGGTAGAAGGGGAACGACTAAGTAAGTAAGTAAGAAGTAATTTAGGTGTTGGAGTGGCTAAGAGGTATGGTGTCCACCTCAAATTCCTGAGGTACTTACTTACTTAGTCGTTCCCCTTCTACCGTGAGGTGTAGAGGTAAAATTCCTGAGGTACCAGGTTCAAATCCCAATTGATGAAATATAATTTATGGACATTTTTTTCAGAACTACTGGTCCTAATAATGTCATACTCCCCCCTGGTCATCCTGGGTAATGAGATCAGATGCCTAGCCTTCTCTGATAAGTGAGAAAAAATAGGACGTCCCATGTGCAAGTTGCACACGTTAAAAATCCCATAGCAGTTGGAAAATCGTAAAGAGTAGGCCTATCAGGCCACTGCCCTGGCAAAATTTAAAAATTAGAAACCTGGCCACCACAAAAATATTTATAGAATGTGTGATTCCTGTATACACACATTGGGATTCTCACCAGTGCAATGGAGTTCATGTACTGTGCTGAGATCCTCCTTGTGTGATCTAATAGAGGAGATCGGAGCACTGATGGAGTTTTCTATGTGCAGTGAAGATGATCCTTAAACCCAAAACAAACCAAACCAGAAGTAATTTAGATGGTCCCAGCAACTTCTACTTATCTGGACTACACTGTAAAATGTTTTTAGTTATCACAACTTACATCTCTACATCATCTTCTACCACCTTAGAGTTTTTAGTTATCACAACTTACATCTCTACATCATCTTCTACCACCTTAGAGCTTTTAGTTATCACAACTTACATCTCTACATCATCTTTATCACCTTAGAGTTTTTAGTTATCACAACTTACATCTCTACATCATCTTCTATCACCTTAGAGTTTTTAGTTATCACAACTTACATCTCTACATCATCTTCTACCACCTTAGAGCTTTTAGTTATCACAACTTACATCTCTACATCATCTTCTACCACCTTAGAGCTTTTAGTTATCACAACTTACATCTCTACATCATCTTCTACCACCTTAGAGTTTTTAGTTATCACAACTTACATCTCTACATCATCTTCTACCCCCTTAAAGTTTTTAATCATTTTTAGGATTTAAAACTTTGTTGTATATTTATATGAAACATAATTTTTGTTTCCAGTCTCCAAGAAATAGTCAAACACAGTTCCCATTTATGAATGAAAAAATGAAACTGGAGCAGTATTGTAAAGTGAGTTTTTTCTTTTCTCTTCTGTTACTATTGACAAACTAATTCTTCAAAATTTTGACCCCTACACATTTTTTTCTTCAGGTTTTCGGGTTCAGGTTGCTAAAAATTATGGAATAGATTAAGTGTTTCTAGTGGTTCTCAGAAAAATCATGTATTGTATTTGTTTTTTTTTTTTTTTTTAGAATATAGCCCTTATCTTCTGATTTTTTTTCCAGCAGGATGAAGGGAATATTGAAAATGACATCTCTGGTCTGGCTGCCAGGATGAAACAGGAACAAGATAATGAGGTTACATTTTTACTTTGCATACATACATTTAATTGAGCTTAATTAAAGAAGGTAATATATGAAAGTTTTCTGTTATGTGTACAGCTTTGATCTCTCTTTGATGTGTACATTATTTGTACTGCAATAATGCAGTTTAAGATATCCTGCTATGGTCCATCACTCTTTCTTCTCAGACTTCAAGTCATGTTGAGACTACAGCTGCATTCAGTGGTGAAAAAATAAAACTGGAACCAGGTTATGAGGTGAGTTCTTTATTTGTTAATTTTTTTTTAGTAAAGTATCAGTCTGCCTTAGTACACTCATTTATTGAACAGATCTATACTTGCAATATTGCACCAAACTACTGAAACCTTATCATGATCAGAATATCCTATGAGGGTAGCTTATGTGATTATTTTCCTCCACAACCATTACTAGTTTATTGTAGCACTGGAGAACCACATATTCTTACTGTTATTGAAAATGATGTATTATACAGTTTGTTTCTCATTTTCTAGAATGATGCTTTAGTGGGGCTGTTCTAAGAGTTAGCTTATATGTGATGCTAATATAGTGCCCACATGTTTGAATGTTTCTACTTGTTACATACTGGTACTTTTATATTTATTTAACATTCTGTTTCATACCAGCAGAGACTGCATTGGCTTTATCGGAATGAACAATATTTTCAATTTTCTGCAATCCTCTGATGACTGAATTAAAATTAATTAAGACATTTTATTTTTAAATTTTGAATACAAAGCTTTGCTAATTATTTATTGCAATGCACAAACAATATGAAATAATGATTATGTCAAACACAGTGATCAATGCATACATCTAACTCAACATAGTGTTGTTGTTGTTGTTTAACTAGGGCTGCTAAGCATCTTGCTGTTATCCAGCCAACACCAAGACTCCAAGGTATTATCTACACTGTAGATTTAGGCTTTTTCTGTGACTTTTCTGTCATTCTGAAATGTGCTTAGTTGAAGTAATGAGCTCCAGTTTCTTCTTCTTTGATCCTTAGCCACCGACCGTCAAAGCAGTCAGTGGCCATCACGCCTGGTGGCGTCTTGTAGGGCAACAACAAATTGATTCCACTTTGCTTGGTCGGTGGCCATATTTCGTACAGTACCCCAACTCTGGTTCATACCTCGCATCTCAGCCTCCACAGTCCTTCGCCAAGTTGTTTTTGGTATGCCTCTCTTTCGTTTTCCTTCAGGGGTCCATAGCATAGCTGTTCTTGTGATGGCATCGGGGTCTCTTCTAAGGACATGGCCAACCCAGCTCCAGCGTCTGCTGTATGTTGTATGATGGTGTGCATGTCCTCTCGCTTGCTCCGAGTAAGCAGATCTTAGTTGGTGATGGTATTCGACCAAAAGATTAGGATAACTTTTCTTAGGCATGTTGTGTGAAAAGAGGACAATTTTGACATTTCCTTCTCTGTAACTCTCCAGCTCTCCGCGCCATAGAGAAGCACAGAAAGCACACAGCTCTGATATAACCCTAATTTTGTGCTTGTGCTGTACTGAGAGGACTTCCAGATGTTGTTTAGACTAAAAAAGGCTGTTCTTGCTTTGTTCATTCTGCTGTTGATGTCTTTGCTTGCTCCGCCGTCTGGTGTTACTATGCATCCTAGGTATGTGAATGCGTCTGTCTGTTCCAGTTGCTGATTCCTTACTGATATGGGCTCAGGGTTGCTCACATTGAGCGTCATGACCTCTGTCTTCCTTAGATTGATGTTCAAGCCCACCTGCTGGCTATACTTATTAAGTCTATCCGTTTTTTCCTGGATGTGTTGATGTGAATGTGCTAGTTGTGCAATGTCATCTGCATATTCCAGATCTTCCAATGTAGAAAATGTAGTCCCATCTTATTCCTCTTGGACTGCCTTCTGTTATCTGGCGCATCACCCAGTCTATGACTGTTAAAAATAGAGTGGTTGATAAGGTTCATCCCTGTCATACTCCTGTCTTCACCTCAAAAGTTAGGTTGCTCTGCCCAACACTACACGTAAAGTTGGCATAGAGGCTTTTTATGATTGACACTATGCATCTTGGAATTCCATAAGCCCTCAGTATTTTCCATAAACTGTCCCTATGTTACTGTCAAAAGCCTTTTCAAAATCAACTAAATTAATGTGCAGCTGTCTTTGCCATTCTGAGCACTGCTCTATAATGTTCCTGAGGGTAAAAAGTAGTATCTACACTCATGTTATCTTACCTGGCTACCCAGATTGTAGTAGTATCTACACCCATGTTATCTTACCTGACTACCCAGATTGTAGTAGTATCTACACTCATGTTATCTTACCTGACTACCCAGATTGTAGTAGTATCTACACACATGTTATCTTACCTGACTACCCAGATTGTAGTAGTATCTACACTCAAGTTATCATACCTGACTACCCAGATTTTAGTAGTATCTACACTCATGTTATCTTACCTGACTACCCAGATTGTAGTAGTATCTACACCCATGTTATCTTACCTGACTACCCAGATTGTAGTAGTATCTACACTCATGTTATCTTACCTGGCTACCCAGATTGTAGTAGTATCTACACCCATGTTGTCTTACCTGACTACCCAGATTGTAGTAGTATCTACACCCATGTTATCTTACCTGACAGGAGCCGCGCTAGCGTAGTGGTTACAACACCGCTCTGGCGACCGGGTGATTCAGGATCAAACCCGGGCGACGGCATTTGAGGATTTTTCATCGACCGGGAATTGGACTGGATTAACTCGAGACCTGGCGAGGACATTTGAAGGAGTGTCGTCGATCAGGGATTGGCGGCTCCTGAGCCGACCCAGCTGCAATGGGTACCTCCGAAATCGGAGAGTATTTGCCTGAATGGCGAGGGACACCTGTCTCTGTACAAGTAAAAAGGGATACTCACGTAAAATCAATGTCAGGTTAGACATTAGGAATAACCTGAGATTTCGCCTCGAGTATTAGCGGGCGTATGCAAAAAAAAAAAAAAAAAAAATCTTACCTGACTACCCAGATTGAAGTAGTATCTACACCCATAGTATCTTAACTGCCTACCTAGATTATACAGGGTGTTTATAGAGTCGCTGTGCAGTGAAATTTTCGCCCGGGCGAGACTACGTCACCAGAAATGGGGTTTTCAATTGGGCCTTTAAAGACGCCCAAAAAATTGTAACGTAGATTTTATTATTCATCTAGACACTACACAGAATATTATGACGTAAATTTGCATCATTCGTGACGTAATTGCTAAAATATTTTTTCAAATTCGCTACACAGCGACTTTATAAACACTCTTTAGTAGTATCTACACCCATGTTATCTTACCTGACTACCCAGATTGTAGTTGTATCTACACTCATGTTATCTTACCTGACTACCCAGATTGAAGTAGTATCTACACCCATAGTATCTTAACTGCCTACCTAGATTATAGTAGTATCTACACCCATGTTATCTTACTTGACTACCCAGATTATAGTAGTATCTACACCCATGTTATCTTACTTGACTACCCAGATTATAGTAGTATCTACACCCATGTTATCTTCCTTGACTACTCAGATTGTAGTTGTATCTACACCCATGTTATCTTACCTGAATACCCAGACTGTAGCAGTATCTACACCCATGTTATCTTATGTGACTACCCAGATTGTAGGAGTATTTACACCCATGTTATCTTACCTGAATACCCAGATTGTTGTAGTTGTATCTACACCCATGTTATCTTACCTGAATACCCAGATTGTAGTAGTATCTACACCCATGTTATCTTACCTGACTACCCAGATTGTAGTAGTATCTACACCCATGTTATCTTACCTGACTACCCAGATTGTAGTAGTATCTACACCCATGTTATCTTACCTGACTACCCAGATTGTAGTAGTATCAACACCTATGTTATACTACCTGACTACCCAGATTGTATGGATATTACATCATGTTATCTTACCAGATTCCCCAGGTTGTAGTAACAATCTGGATAATTCGTTCGCCATCTTATTGCTTGTTTGTAACTGTACTAAGCCTCCTGGTTCTTCTTCAGTGCTGTTTCTTTTGAGTGTTTACACTCATGTCTACATAGATTTACTTTGCCTCTGTTGAGTGTTTACACTAATGTCTACGTAGATTCACTTTGTCTCTATTGAGTGTTTACAAATTTTGCTCAATGTCATGAGTGAACAGATGTTAATTTTTTTTAGAAAATGTGTCTTATGTTGATTCTGGAAAATATTTTTGACTTTTGTTTGTGACGTTACTGGGAGACTATGCCTCGATTCATCCAAACAGCTGCAAAATCTGGCCTGCAGATGACACAGATAACGACATAATTGAATAAGGAGTGATTCTATATTTATAACTTTAATGAAGGGGTATGTGCATGCAGGCTGACTGAAAAGTCGCTTCCTATTGTGTATATCCTGTCACTCCCATCCAACTATACTGTTCAAAAAAAGAAACGCATAGCTATCCGAGGGCGCGTTTTATTGAGTTTGTAAGTAAAATTTGGTGCTAGGGTATATAAAAACGACCTCAAATGTTCTTTACAGTGTCAAATGCATGTGTTGACCTGAATTGCATTCGTTTTTGTAATCGTTACAACGCAGTGGTCAATAGTGTTTATGACGCAATTTTTGACCACAGCTCATGTTGCGCGCACGTGAAAGCAAAAAAATTTGTGGTGAACACTATTCACTGACTACGCAACTGAACCCTATAAAAGGATAATGCTACACACAAAAAAATTCAGTTCATTTTCAAGCAGACATTTATGGCGTCTCTATCGATAAATTTAAGGAACATTGCTATTGGCCGACTGCATGCAGGTGAACGTCAAAGTCAGGTTGCCAGGCATCTAAACGTGCATCAGAGTACCATCCGTCGACTTTGGCACTGGTTCCAAGCCACTGGCTCAGTTGAAGACCGGCATCGCAGTGGACGACCCAGAGTGACAACAGCAGCGGAGAATCGCTTTATTCGGCTTCATCACCTCAGAGACAGGTTTACAACAGCTTCCTTAACTGCCCAGTCATTGCCTGCAGGACATCATGTGTCTGATCAAACTGTCCGGAATAGACTGCATGATGCTGGACTTTGGGCACAATGACCTCAACGAAGACCTGTCCTTACGCGCCACCATCGCCAAAATCGACTTCTTTGGGCCAACCAGCATCCTCCCTGGGCAGCTGACAATCAATGGAGACGTGTCTGGTTTAGTGACGAATCTTTCTTTTTGTTGCAGCATCATGATATACGGCGTAGGGTCTACCGTAGGTGAAATGAACGTTTTGCCCAAAATTGCGTTGATGAAGCTCCGCCACAAGGTGATGGAGGTGCAATGGTGTGGGGAATGATCAGTTACAATGGAAGGAGTCAATTGGTGCACATTGAAGGAAGCTTGAATGTGCAACAATACGTCAATGAAATTCTTCGACCGCATGTCCTTCCACTTTTGGCTGCCCAAAGGTCTGTGTTTCAACAGGACAACCCCAGACCCCATTGTGCATGGTTGACCAAGCACTTCCTGACTGCCAACAACATTCTCACCCTTCCCTGGCCATCCCTGTCTCCAGACATGAGTCCGATTGAGCACCTGTGGGATGAGCTGCACAGACGTGTTTTTCGCTCCAGCCAATCATCGTGATCTGTTCCAGGCACTCCAGGAAGAGTGGGCAGCCATCCCACAGGCCCACATCAGACGTCTGATCGCATTCATGCCCAGGAGATGCCAGTCGCTAATCGATGCAAGAGGAGGCCACACACCATACTAACGGGAAAGCCCGTACGCCAAAAAACTCTCGTGACCCAGATGCAAAACAACTGTCAATTGATTGGTTGAACCCTAAGGTATTCTTGTGTGCAATTTGAACAATTAACTCATTAATGAATGGCCCTCCTTCTAAAAAATCTGCAAACTGACGTTTAAAAATGTCATTACAATGTTTGGAAATTTCCTTAAAACAAGAACAGACAACTTGCTTTTCACCTTCATTAAGATAGTTTATGAAAAAGCCAAACACTTTCAGAAGAAACCAGAAAATAATCTCTGAAGACAGAGCTGGTATTACTAGATAGTTCAAATTCTGGACTGCACCAAGCATCAAGAGCCGTAGTAGGAGTCATCTGGAACAATAAAATTCCAGAAGTTATTTTTTTTTTTACACATGTATAGAGAATTACATGTACTATTACTGGCTTGTTCTTGTTCAGAGTTTCTTCTTTATTTATTTTTTTTTAACATATAAGCACAATTGTGATTGTCCCTATTTACAATGGTTTGACAGGTGTGATGCCACTTTCTCATATCGGCAGTTTTTCATATTAGTTGGAATTGAAAACAATATGTATCCTAATTATAACCCATCAGAGGTTGAACGGGATATTTTTCTTCTTTAAATTTTCTTTTCGGGGAATTTTAAGACTATCAGCTATTGGCTGCGAGTCCGGACATTTCAGTACAGCATCAGCTACTTTAATTATGGCATTGTCCGGTCTCCTAGCCTTGACTGAATATGTCGGCAATTGGCTTTGGCCTTGCGATATCCTTCGCTTTTGAGATCATAATTCACCCTATTATGCTGCAAAATAAACCTTTATTCAATTACACATTAATCAAAACATGCATTTTTTATTCAGATTGGTAACTTTCTTAGCTTTTCAAGCTCATGAAATAATTAGATTGATGCATGAATGTCTGAAGTGGTGGTAACACATTCATTCCATGCTGTTACAACAACTATGCGATCGTGTTAAATTGCTAAATAATATTAAAACTATTGTAAAGTTTACATTTAAAGTTCAAAACATTGTTAATAAGTGATATACTTATGTATAGTCATCTTCAAATCAGAAGATGTGATGAATTTTGAACACGAACCAACATAAGTGGCATGCCGATCTTGATCGACATCGGGGGTGACCCTGGTCGATGTAACAGCCTCGCTCTCCATTTTTCGCTAAAATTCTTGACTGAGAGAGCGTTACTTAAAGTCAATTCGCTCCACCAGCAAATATCAGAAGTCTTTGATTATTTTACAGGAATAAATAAAAATGGCTCCCAAATCTTCTCATACCATGCAAGGAATTATAACACCACTTAGAATGTCAAATCTTGTAAAATTTCAACTTCACTTCGAGAAATTGACATCTTCCACTTTGTTTTCTACAGCTTGCATTATACGAAATTAAAGCTATGCATCTGCCCCGCCTAATGGTGAAAACCGTATGCAAATCAGAGGTCTGCTGGTCAAGCGAAAACCGTTTGAATGAAGCGGGGTGAGGCTGAAACGTTAAGAGTTGGCTGTGCGCCGGGGCCAACTAGGCATAACGTTGCTGTTTGTTTTTATTAGTAAAAAAATACTTCAATAACTTTTATTATTCAGGAATTAATACATTTCAAAAGAGAAGAAGATAAAGAGTATCGTGATGTAAATTTTATTTCAATCTGCTTAATAGCAAAGGGACAGTGATGACTTAAACTTGACGAATTGCCATCAGTTTTCTCCACTTTCGTCTGTTTTCAACAGCACGAAGCGGGCACTTTGTGGTACCTACATATAATTAAACAAAAAAATACAACTTATTTGTCAAACGGCAGTGAGTGCTCATTGTTGTGATAATTGTGTCATGTATATCTAGTGGATACAAGTGAGGATAAAAACGTTTAAAAATAGGACATGACTTTTCAATCACCGTGTCCAATAAAGGATTGAGATGGTGCTACTGTTGTCAAGAGATGACAAGAACCAGACAAGTGTCAGTAGAACAAGAGATGACAAGAACCAGACAAGTGTCAGTAGAACAAGAGGTGACAAGAACCAGACAAGTGTCAGTAGAACAAGAGATGACAAGAACCAGACAAGTGCCAGTAGAACAAGAGATGACAAGTGTCAGTAGAACAAGAGATGACAAGTGACAGTAGAACAAGAGATGACAAGTGTCAGTAGAACAAGAGATTTCAAGTGCTTGGCTTGCATTTAAAGGATCGTTATATCTGATCCCAAGTTAGGAGTAACAACATTCCTCACTATCCAAGGGGCTCTCCAACTATGCAGAGCTAAAATACTGTACTCTGGTGCTGGGTTCTCCCAAGGAATTGTCACGTCTTACACAGCTCAGCTGCCCCTGCCTATCACTGTGTCCATAGTGAGATCCTCCTGCATGCAGTCAACCAGGTCAAAGCAAAAGAATTACATCTGCTGCTGAAGTGACTCATATGTGCTGTCTCTCCCTCAGAAAATGTCAAAGCGTATGAATGCTAATTGATCCTGTTGCATGCTGGTTGTATACACGCAAGATGTATCCTCTTATATGTCTATCACTTCTGGTCTTATGTTTGATGCCAAATTGTAGCAATCTTAGACTTTAGAATTCATCGATTGCAGTGTCATTCTCTAAGAGACGATCATTAGTTGTAATTACTGTCTCTCCCTTATCCATATCCAGTGCTCCCACTATGGGTGCTCTAGAAGCTAGTCTATCAGCTGTTTTATTGCCATATATCCCTGCATGACCAAGACAGTAAATTTAAACAAGTTCCTGAAGACTTGAGGCTTCTATGGAGGTTATCCATTCATGATGAAGCCATCTATTTTGGACTTTCTGAAGCATGGACTGAGAGTCTGACAGAATAATTGCCTTTGTGTGTGATGCCATAATTGTTCGTATGTGAGGCTGCTAAGAATCTGACTTAAGGTTTCATACATAGAAGTAATAATTAATATTGAAGTGATATCAACTTGGAAGATCTGGAATATGCAGATGACATTGCACTGCTAGCACATTCACATCAACACATCCAGGAAAAAACGGATAGACTTAATAAGTATAGCCAGCAGGTGGGCTTGAACATCAACCTAAAGAAGACAGAGGTCATGACGCTCAATGTGAGCAACCCTGAGCCCATATCAGTAAGGAATCAGCAACTGGAACAGACAGATGCCTTCACATACCTAGGATGCATAGTAACACCAGATGGCGGAGCAAGCAGAGACATCAACAACAGAATGAACAAAGCAAGAACAGCCTTTTTTAGTCTAAACAACATCTGGAAGTCCTCTCAGTACAGCACAAGCACAAAATTAGGATTATATCAGAGCTGTGTGCTTTCTGTGCTTCTCTATGGCGCGAAGAGCTGGAGAGTTACAGAGAAGGAAATGTCGAAATTGTCCTCTTTTCACACAACATGCCTAAGAAAAATTCTCCCAATCTTTTGGCCGAATACCATCACCAACCAAGATCTGCTTACTCAGAGCAAGCAAGAGGACATGCACACCATCATAGCTGGCAGACGCTGGAACTGGGTTGGCCATGTCCTCAGAAGAGACCCCGATGCCATCAGAAGAACAGCTATGCTATGGACCCCTGAAGGAAAACGAAAGAGAGGCCGACCAAAAACAACTTGGCGGACGACTGTGGAGGCTGAGATGCAAAAAATGAACCAGAGTTGGGGCACTGTACAAAGGATGGCCGCCGACCGAGCAAAGTGGAATCAATTTGTTGTTGCCCTACAAGATGCCACCAGGCGTAATGGCCACTGACTGCTTTGATGGCCGGCGGCTAAGGATCAAAGAAGAAGAAGAAGAAACCACCATTGCTGTGGTAGAATGTCTACTTTTAACATGACAACTACTTGTGTGAAACTGAATTAATTCATTTCATATATGGATTATAACTTTTTCATGTACCTATATTAAGCTTACTAAATAATTCTAATTTTTTGTTTGTTTTCATGCCAGAATCATGATGGTCATAACTACACTAAAGACTATGGTACTCATGATCAGATAGTTGACATCATGGATACAGAAACACCAAGAATTAAGAAAGTAGAACAACCTGGCTTTTGTGAAGATCAAGGTAATGAAATGGTAGTCATATAGCTGAAATAATGCTTTTTTAAAAATACTTTTTTAATATTTAATTTTCTAATTGTTTTATTGATTTCTGAGAAACTAAATCTGAATTGTTAATTAAAAAATTTGAAAGATCAGAACATCACTTAACCTTTAGCACGCTGCATAAAATTTCAGAAAACTTGCCCTACAGCTGCATTCTTTTTCACAACCCCCCGTTTTTATAGTGGGCGACTTGTAATGTCTATAGTTTTTGTGTTTCTTGGTCAATTGCTATCATTTTTGGAATTTATGTAAATAAATGAATGGTGAATCTGATGTTATAAAATTTGTTTGTGTACATGTTAGATGTGATAGGAAGAGAGGAAAGGAAAGATGAAAAAAACGAAAAAAATTTAAAAAAAATAAAAAAAATTTTTTTTTTAAATTTCAAAATAAAAAAAAAAAATTAAAAAAATGACCAACGAACGAAGCGTCCATATCCCTTGCATCTCAATGAAAGTCATTTGACCAATAGAGCAATACAAATCAAATGACGATCTTTTCGTTACACCCATCATCAGTAGCAAAGCAACAAACTCCCTAGCCAGCCGTGACATTCGGCCGTAATCCTATTTTTTCCTGATATTCCTAATCCTAACCCCGAAAATTATACATACTTGAAAGGCCATTTTACTTTCGTTTCCATCTCAGCCATCAAACATATTCTGAGAACCGATTTCAGCGCTTATAAAGACAAAAATTTCATCCCCACCGCATGGCGTCAGAATGCAATAAAATTAGAGCGAAATGGCCGCGCGTCTGATGCCGATTCATTTCGATTTAAAAAATTTACAAAAAATAAACGCGGATACACCCATCACTTTTTTAAGATCGGAAACGGAAGCTAACTCTCTTGCAAATTAAATTACAACTTAACATCCGGGGCTGAAAATCACGTGTACACAAGTCCTCATGCTAGAAACGGTGACAGCCGCAAGGCAAAACATCTCGCCTCCAGCTGTCAGAACATAGGTTACCTTCGGCGAGATGTCTCGCCGGAAGCGTGCTAAAGGTTAAGGTACCATACATAGAGATAATAGTGCATCTGCTCATGAACCTTTTGCCTTGTCTGGCATTCAAATTTATTATCATATATCAGTACTCACACATACACAAAATTCTTAGACACCAGCAATATAAAACAAAATATTTACAGATAGTGTAATGGTTCATGTCATAACAAATTTGTATCGATTTAATTTTTTTTACTCCTCAGAAGTTACACACTTAACAAACACATCATTTACAGTATTTTGTCTTCTTGTAGTCAATCTTTTAGATGTTTGTGTTATTTGATCTGTGTGAATCTTTTAGGTGTCCATGTATTTTAGCGTATGTGTGTGTATAAATACTTATTGTGAGTTTTCTGTTCATAAGGCTAAAGCAGCCTGACTCTCTCATTTTCTTTAAAAATGATTAATTGGAACTTTGTCACTGCCATTTAAACAACATATAAATTATTGATGTATTATTCTCCAACACCAGAGAAGTTGTTTTGTTGATGTTTTTGTGGTAAAGATTTTTTTATAGGATGGGGTAACAGCCCAAAGCCCAACCCTCCTTAGTCACTTGTTACAACATGCATGGTAGGAAACAGTGTTACTACTCTTTGCTCCTCTTCTGGGCCCTGGTAACACTCTGCTGTTTGTTCCTATTTAGTGTCTCAGATTTTGTTATAAATTTAGGTGCCATATTATGTCAGCATTTTCACTTTGCTCATTATTTCTCTAATTATGTCTTCCCTAAAATAAAACCCCTTATGTTCATCATCTCTTTAAGTCTTCTACTTTACCCATCTCTTACTACTTCCAATTTTGCCTTTGTCACTTTTATGATAACTAGATTCACCTGTCATCTTTACTTTATTCATAATTGCCATTACTACAAGTTTTACCGCACAGTTTTACTTTCCATTACAACTCTTCAGCCACCACATTTCTTTCTAGGGAACAGCTCCTCATTAAACATACAGAGATTCAATTTGTTTTTTAATGTAGGCATTTTTTCACTGCTAGCCACTCTCACCTCTTGTCTGACTTAAGTTTCCAACAATCCCAGCTACTATTTTTCTCAGTCTCACCTCCAATAATTCATTTTTTACCTGTTTTAAATTCGACCTTCTTTACAAATCACTTTATAATTTCTTACCTACCCAAAAGCAAGAAAAGCTCATTTCCACCCTACTACTACTGACATCCCTTACTCCTTCCATATTAATCAATCTCTTCAGGACAAAACAAATACACTGCATCAATAAAAGCCTTTCAAAGACACACTTTACATTAACAATGTATAATAAATTACACAAGATTCATAGTTTGTATTATTTACTTGGCCATACTGGTTGCTGTGAAGATTTACATTTTGCATAATTTATGATGATATATGTATTCACTGAAATTTTACAAATTTATTACATGTTATAAAGGAGGTAGGTAAAGGATCCTGTTACATGCCCATTGAGGCATATTGGGAATATGGTGTTAGACCCATATTTTCTTAACCATATGGCACACTAGGGGTGATGTGGTCAGCATCACACCTGCCACCATAAACTTCCCACAGTTGCTCTGGTAGCAATTCATGAGGCTGGGTCAACCCTGAAGCCATTTGCAGTCTAAAAAATCCCACCTCAACTGGGGATTGAACCATAACCACCAAGCTTGGAAGCTAGTGCACTAACCACTCTACTACCATGGCTCCCAGTAATGTCACAAACAAAAGTCAAAAATATTTTCCAGAATTATCATAACACAAATTTTCTATAAAAAAAATTAACGTGTGTTGCATGCAGTCGGGGACGTTATTTCAGATTCCTGGTCTAAGGGGAGTCACTCGCTATATACTTTGGTTTAAGTCGGAATTAGTTGTCATCCCACTTGTCTTTTATCCAAGCGGTCTAATTTTAGGACCGAGGTCTTGCAATCTGACCATATATGGCTCGAGTAGTCAGCTTTTCCTGGAATGTTTCAGATCGCCCACCTGACCTTAACTCAGGGGACTTGCGTCTTGCGACGCATGCGCGGGAATTTGGCGCGCGGGAAGAAGACTGTATGTTAGGGAGTCGAGCTGAGATTTTCAAGCTGTTAAGATGCGCAGCGTCTCCTATCTGGCTAGGTGTTCGGGGAAAGAAAGCCTCTGTGTGACAAAAGATGTCTAAGATTTATCCCCATGTGTTATTCTAAGCGCCAAGGATGGCGAGTGTTGTTTTTGATGTTTGTTTGTTGGATTGCTGGCAAGGTAAAATAACTTTACACCATTTTTTCCCTCTGTTGTCAATTAACATTGTAGTGACTTTTCCTCCTGTGCGGGAAAGAGTTCACTGAAGATATTAGTATTGGAGCTCACTCATTATGCTGTCGTATTTATTGGGTTAGAGGAAGCCCAGAGAACATTGCACATGTTAAAACCCGCTATTCAGGCGGTATCAACTGAACAAGGACTGACATACCTTGTTTGTCTAAAGGAAAGCCACAGAGGTCATCGTATTTTAGGAGCCCGCCATATTTGCGCGGCCTGCTTATGCCAGAAAATGTACCTGACTGGGTTAGTCAGAGGATATTCAAAAGAAAGTAGAGATTAGCATTGTATGCTAGAAGCCCGCTAACTTTGCGGTGTAATTTGATCAGAGAAGTACCTGACTTGTTGGGGTCAGGTGAAAGATGAACTAAGCTTATGTACTTGACTACCCGCTCCCCATGCGGGGTAGTTTTGCCGTAGCTGTACCATGAAAGGATAGAATGATATGTCAGTACTATGATATGTACAAGCTACTAATGATTTATTGATGCCAGCTGCATTGAACTGTTATCGTGCTTGATGTTATTGAGTCTTGTCAACATGACTATGTATTGATGTCAGCATAACCTGTTGTCGTCCTGTAATAAAGTGTCGAAACGTCAACAGTCGTTTAACGCTTCCTTGATTTCATCATCGCAAGTTACTGTGATGTCTTCATGACTTGTTTATAGTAGCCCTGTGTGGGCGGGTACATCAACACCCCTAATAACATACCAGACACATTCAGATTAACATTTGGTGACCATACCATTCGTAAATAACCTCAACGATAAATTAAACTATAACATCTTTGGTGGACGGCTGGTTTTGTCTGGTAGCCAGCACTTACAGGGTCTGTTAACCCATTCAACATTCAGATGTCAAGATCCAGTGAACTATTGCCGTTACGTTCTGCATGATATCTGTGTCACAGCAAACTACACCATAACATAACTTCAGCCAACATTATGGTATGCCAGCTTGATGTCAAGTTCGGCTATAAACTGAAAGTACCCGGCGCTACCCAGAAGGTTGTTGACATTTCCCGAGTCTAAAGTACATGGTGAATTGCAGTGCTCCCGACTCCATTAGCTACTGGACATTGATGTTGCTGCCAGTATTCTACATTGGTCAACAATGTAGAATGGTGTACACAGCTGTTCAAGTCGAGTCGATATCAGAAGGTCAAGTACCAATACCATCGTTGTTGCTGTGTTCCTGTATTCCTTATTTGCTGGTCTGTTGAAGTCACCATTGCTCATCATAGCAAGAAGCAGAGCTGTAAGAACATCTGTACCCTACGTTTCAGAGTTCTGTACCCTTCAGCGGTGGATCCTGTGCTCCTTGGATGCCTATTGGTGTACTACTATATTGCTGTTATTGAGGATTGTCATCTGAAGATAAGTGGCCTGTTTATGTTTGTGAACTGTGCCTTTATCTTGTGACTGAATTGAGCCTTCCTCTTTGCACAATCTTTGTTTACATATTACATGTTTTTTTGTTTACATGTTATATAAGTGTTCATTTCAGCGGGTTTTGGTTGGGCGGTGTCTGTTGTAGGGTATACCACGTTACAGAGGGCCTACAACGGCATTCTTTAGGGAACTTATGGCGAATTTCACATTGTGGAAATTGTCAGCGACTTTTGTTTGCTTTCGCGATATCTTTGTTTAGCTGTGCTGAGGTGTCCTTTCGTCGTGTTTGTGATATTTTCTTTATTCTTTAGTTTTGTTCTGATTTGTTTATATTTGTCTGCCTTCCTTTCCTGTCATTTATTTTTATAAACCTTTTGTTTATACACTGTTGCTGTCATTTGTTTTGTTTAATTTTTCGCAGTTATCATTACAATTTTTTTAAATATTCTCTTTAGTTAAGCTTTATAGTTTGTTTGACTTCTGCGAACGTTTTCGTTTGTCCTTGATGATGTTCTTTGTGTATGTTATTCATTGTTGTCATACGCTGTTTATATATATATACTTGGTCATGCACTATTAATAAGATAATACACTTTAGATATAGAAGTGATTAATAGTGATATTATAATGAAGGTAATTAGACAAGGTCTTTGTCAAAGACTTGTCTACCACTGAGATTGGGATAAAGGTGGTTATTATTTCAGAAATACTGATAGCAAATTATTAGACATAATGTCTACCTTGGATTACTTTATTGAGCAAGGGAAATCCCTTTGCATGACTGGTGAAAAATTAGAAGAATTCGCACGTGGTGAATATGCCAAAGCGCAGAAGGCTGAAGAAAAGAGACATAAGGTAGAAGCTGAAAATATAAGATTAAAAATGCAAGCAGATGAAAGAAAATTCCAAATGAAGATGGAAAAACAGAAGCTAGAAGCTGAAGAAAGAAAAGAAAAACAGAAGCTTCAAGCTGAAAAACAGAAAATGGAACATGAGGAAAGAATCTTAGCTTTAGAGTTGGAGAAATTAAAGTTGGCGAATATGGGTAATACCTCTACACCTCACGGTAGAAGGGGAACGACTAAGTAAGTAAGAATATGGGTAATTCACAAAATGATTCAAATAATCAAGCAACTTCTAGTAACACAAAAGCTAATTTTTATAAAGTTAAATTACCTCCTTTCAACACTGCAAAGGACGACATAACGTTCTATCTAGATAGATTTGAACTTACATGCGAACCGCATAAGGTAGATAAGGCACAATATGTCGGACAACTGATGGAAATACTTATAGGTGAAGCATTAAGTACTATAATGTCGATAGAAGGTCCTGACAAGCTTAACTATGATGTTGTCAGAGCAGCCTTATTAAAGAAATATCAACTTAATGAAGACGGTTATCATCTTCGCTTTAAGACTATGTTACCAGAAACTGGGATAGAATTCTCAGACTTTATTACAAAGATACGTCTTACATTCTCACGATGGATTGAGCTGTCTAAGACTGAACACACATATGAAGCTCTTATGGACTTGTTACTCCGTGACAAAGTCATGTCATCAGTTAATGACTCTTTCCTTGCCTTCTTACATGAGCATAAACCTAAGAACTTGAAAGACATGGAAGAATATTGTTGCCAGTATGTCACTACACCCTCAACAAACTGTTAGCAATTCTAAAGTCAAAGGTTTGCCGGTGGCTTCGGTGGCAACCTATGGTCCTAATTTTCATTGTAAATTTCGAGGTGCTCAACGCAATTTTGATAGGAAGAGTAATTGTAACTTCGGACAGGATCAAGGCGATCCATCCGGTAAAGGTTCATCTTCAAAGAACTGGAGGCGATGTGACAGCCCTCTTAATTTTGGTTCCAGCAATTTTGGAAATTTCCGCAGGGGTAGCCACAATAAAAACTATCCTACCTATCATAGTTTTTCACGGAGACAACAAAACCAATCTAATAGATATTCTCATCAAAGGGAAAATGACAATCGCAATTGTGAAAACTGCGGTTCAAACCAAAACAATAGTTGCAGTAGGTCAAATAACAATAATTCCAGAGGAAATAATAATCGCGGTAGATGGCAACACAACAATAATAGATCATGTCATCATGCTAACTGTGCTCAACAAGAGTCACAAGGAGCTAGTAATGAATCGGACAATAATAAAGGTACTTCTAGTGCTATCACTTGCTCCGCTTTCGATTTTGGGAGAGCATCTCAATGCCCACAGTGCACTACTTTGTTTGAACCTACTACTATATCTACCTTGAGTTGTGGTCATCCTCTACCCGCTCTTCCTACTGCGGCTGCGCATGACGGAAGAGGATCTCTTATTCTTCATAAAGGTCTTGTGAATAGTAATCCAGTCTCAGTTTTATTTGATTCTGGATGCACTACTGTTGGTGTTAAACAATCTCTTATAGATCAGTCCTGTGCCACTGGAAAAGTGGTTAAATGTGTGACATTTGGTGGCACACTGGAAAAGTATTCAACTGCTATCATCCACATAGCTACTCCCTTTTTTACGGGAGATGTCCACGCGTGTTTGCTACCGAATCCTATTGCGGATCTTATCATCAGACGTATACACGGTGTTAAGGAGTGTACCCCGCAACAAATTGCTGCTTGGGAAGAACAAAATATTCAAACTGCTAATGCAGTTATCACAAGAGCGCAAGCTCATAATATGCCTCAAACTTCATCGACCGAAAGTAATTGAAGTGCTTAATCAAGTTGATCACTCGGTTATTTCGCGTGACTCTTTTATAAAACTTCAACAAGATGACACATCTTTTAAAAAAATTCTTCCTTCTTGTCAAAAATAGTGATCCAAATCGGAACGCTAATCGCAAATCTTGGATCACTATGAAGAATGGTGTACTAGTGCGTGTGGTACAAGATTCGAATACGTCTATGCATTCACAAATTCTTGTACCTAAAAGTATGAGAGTTCAAATTCTGCAACATGCCCATGACTCTCAATGTGCTGGACATATGGGATTTTCCCGTACGAAGTCGAGAGTTCTTGCGGCCTTCTTTTGGCCATTCGTAAATAGAGATATACGTGTTTATTGTCGCTCATGCAAAGTATGTCAAGAGGTCAAGTCGAGAGGTCCACGCCATGCAGCACCTATCCAGGCTGTGGACATTCCTATTCGTCCATTTCAAAAAATGGCAATAGATATTATTGGCCGTTTTAAAATCAAGTCGGCCAGAGGACATCAATTTATTCTGACATGCGTTGACATGTGTACACGTTGGCCAGAGGCTATACCTCTTAAGAGCATTTCTACTGCCGATATTGCAGATGCTCTTTGGCTGATATTTTCTCGTCTGGGATTTCCCAAAGAAATCTTGTCAGACCATGGCTCCCATTTAATATCAGACACTATGTCGCAGGTGATGTCTACTCTTCATATTGAAAGGTCTCTGAGTAGTATCTATCATCCGATGTCTAATGGGTTAGTCGAACATCTGAATAGAACGCTCAAGAATTTACTTGGGAAGATAACTGAGGATCATCCTCAGGATTGGGACAGGGTTTTACCCGCAGCTCTCTTTGCTTATCGAGAAGTCCCTAATGAACATACAGGGTTTTCTCCATTTGAGCTTGTCTTTGGCGCACGACCGCGCGATCCCATGTCTTTGCTTCACGATCTTATAACTGCTGAGGATATCAGTGATGACACACAATCTTCTTATGAATATGTCATTGCTCTCAGGCAGAAAATGATTGAATCATGCAGATTAGCAACTTCTGCATCGGAATTTGCTAAAGAGAACGCAAGGCAATTTGCAAATAAAAATAGATGCTTACGTCAACTTTGTCCTGGCAACAAAGCATTTGTATTACTCCCTTGTAGGGAAAATAGACTTCTAATTGCATGGAAAGGTCCTTATATGGTTGTCTCTAAAATTTCTGATGTCAACTATGTTGTCGATATAGACGGAAAGCATAAAACCTTTCACATAAACATGCTTACAGAATTTCGTGAACGACCAGAATACCTACAGCCTATTTTCCAGGCGACGGACGATCGTCTAGTCCCTCGTGGTCATTTCTCATCTCTGTTGGTTATACAGGATGAAGAATCTACTTTCTCAGACGTTAATCTTCCTCTTCCAATGATTCCACTTCATTCTACGGAATCATGGAGAAATGTTACTGTTTCTCCTAAATTATCTACTGAGGAACAACTACAAGTCTCTTCCATGTTACAAACATTTCAGGATGTTCTTACGGACATTCCTGGACACACATCTATCATTAAACATGACATAATACTTACTGACCAAAACCCTATTAGAGTCAGACCTTACCCTATTCCTATACATTTTCAAGAACAGGTCGAGAAAGAATTGGATGAAATGATACAATTGAAAATAATTGAACCATCCACTCTTCATCTATGGTTATTGTTCGTAAGACAATAACATACGTCTTTGCGTTGATTACCGTAAACTAAACCAAGTAACAAAATTCGATGCTGAACCTATGCCTTTATTGGAAGATCTACTTATTAGACTTTCTAATTCTCAGTTCTTTACCAAACTCGACTTGTCTAAAGGTTACTGGCAAGTCCCTCTCACGGAACGCACCAAACCTCTTACTGCTTTCTCAACACCTAGGGGTCTGTTCCAATGGAACTTCATGCCTTTCGGTCTTATGAATGCCCCAGCTACTTTCGTACGCATGATGCGTCAAATTTTTTCATATCGTTCAGATGTCATTGCATACTTGGACGATATCTGTCTTTTCAGTGATTCTTGGGAAGATCACTATTTGGGTTTATATGAGCTGTTGTCTACTCTAGGCTATCATAATCTGACAGCCAAACCCTCTAAAGCCTATGTTGGGTTCACTGAAATTTCTTTTCTGGGTCACCGTGTTGGCCATAAACTCTTGCGTACAGAGGACCACAATACTTCCAAGATACTGAACATCACTATTCCTAAGATGAAGAAACATATCTGTAGTCTCTTAGGTTTAATACAGCTCTAAGGAAGATTCATTCCGAATCTGTCTTCTATCACGGCACCTCTCTCAACCCTATTGAAGAAAGGGTCTCCTAATATGGTGCGCTGGTCCCAAGAATGTCAATCTTCATTGGATCAGATTAAGACATTATTCTCATCTCAACCTATCTTAAGACTATCTACAACTGATAAGACTTTCGTTCTTCATAGTGACACCTCTTCAACAAGGATCGCGGTGGCACTGATGCAGGAGTATTCAGAAACTCTGCATCCTGTAATGTACATCTCTAGGAAACTGAATGCAGCAGAAAGGAATTACTCTGTTCTAGACCGAGAATTATTAGCTATGGTCTGGGCGATCCTTAAACTTCAAAGATTCCTTCTTGGTGCACATTTCATTGTAGAAACTGACCAAAAAGCTCTAACAGCCATTCAAAGCAGGGACTTGAAGAGCTCGAGATCAACTTGATATGCTATTGCTCTTCAACCTTTTCATTTCTCGGTACGAGCTATCCGTGGTTCAGATAATGTGATGGCAGACATACTGTCTCGATGCCCACATGATTCTACCTAACTCTTATGTCCTAGATCTCCTTATAGGTGCCTAGGTTTAATATATACTTATGTCAGTCTCATACAATAACATTATATTAGCACATGTGCTTCACATTGTTTAAATTGGTGATTGTAAAACGTTTGATTTTCTTTCTCTGTTACCATCTCTGGTATAACAGAGGAAGGTTTAGTTATCACAATATATGGGTCGAAAGTTTGCACGGCCACATTTTATACTTAGGAATACATGTTTATATATTGGATATTAGAAATTATTACGGTTATCAAATACAATTGTGTCATTTGTATTTTCTCAGCGTAGCATTGCTGTTTCATGGAGAGTCTGTACAATTTACCAGCCATTCCGAGATTTTGGTGTCCATGTTTACCTATCGGACGATACTGTAGAGATGCCCTCTTACACTTTGTCTTGGACTTCACATGCCATCTCCATGTAGTTAATATTGTTTAAAACATTGTATTAACTCTTAGTATACGAGCTCAAAAACCACGTTTTTACGAGCTAATTTCAGAGAGTACATTTTTAGACATGACTACATTTACAGATTTTGCATTAAAAAATTTATTTATAAAGATAACATAAAGTGTTACATATCAAAATGTGAAGAAATGAAACTCCTATATCACGCACTTAACTAAATTGTTCAGTTGTTTTAAACATGCATTCACCATATACAGTAATGAGTGCAGAAAATTTTTAAACTTTTAAAAATTTAAAATCAAATTGTACTTATCAACATGTGTAATTAATTCTGGTAAACTTCAACTCCTAAAGCTACTTTTATTTTAAACTACATCCATTTTCACATAATGTAGGAAAGTTGCAGTCGTTTCTGAGCACAAATAAAGTTTTTATAACAATTTGAAATTTTGTGGTATATTTAGAAAAAGCGCACAAATATTTTAATTCTAAATTAACAGACATGACTACCATTACTGATTTTGCATTAAATACTTTACTTATAATGATAACATCAAGTGTTATATATCAAAATGTAGAGAAATGAAACTTCTTTGACATGCACCTAACTGAATGGTTCAGTGGTTTTAAACATGCATGCAACATATAGATTAAGGAATGAAAAAAAACTTTTTAATTTAAAAAAATGAAAAACAATTTGTACTTATCACTATGTGTAATTAAATCTGGTAAACTTACACCCATAAAACTACTTTTATGTTAAACTACATCCATTTGCACATAATGTAGTAAAGTTGCAGTTGTTTTTGAGCACAAAAAAAGTTTTTATAACAATTTGAAATTGTTTGGTAATTTAGACAAAGCGCACAAATATTTTAATCCTATATTAACAGACATGACTACCAGTACTGATTTTGCATTAAATACTTTATTTATAATGATAACGTCAAGTGTTATATATCAGAATGTAGAGAAATGAAACTCCTTTGACATGCACCTAATTGAATGGTTCAGTGGTTTTAAACATGCATGCAACATATAGATTAATGAATGAAAAAAAACTTTTTTATGTAAAAAAATGAAAAACAATTTGTACTTATCACTATGGTTAATTAATTCTGGTAAACTTCAACCCATAAAACTACTTTTATTTTAAACTGCATCCATTTGCACATAATGTGGTAAAGTTGCAGTTGAAGAACGCAGCCAGGAGTCAATCCACAGTGCTGAGTACATTCAAGTTGATCTGCCAGATGATGATCTCACACACTTCTTGGACGGGAAGAGAGATGCAATAAAGTTTCCACCTGCCAGTGCAAAAGGGCTTTGGGAACAGCTGGACGAAGCCTTGGCAAAAGAGTTGGATAACAGCCTGAAGCAGCTAACTTTGGAGAAGAAGCTGGAAATCTTTGGCGACATAATATATCTGCACTGTCGCAAAGTGTTCGGAGTGAGGGAGGCAAGGGAAAGTAACCCACCACGGAAAAGTAGAAGACAAATTAAAATAGATGAAATCAGGAAACAGAAGAAGCATGCCCGAAAACTGTTCAAGAACGCAGTTGCCACAGAGAAGGAAGGGTTACGGCAAGTTTGGGAGCACCTGAAAGGCCAACATAATGCCCTTTGTAGAGCGGAAAGGTTGTGCAGGAAGAGAAGGAAGACTCGAAGGGATAGGGAAAGATTTTTTAGGGAGCCCTTCAAGTTTGCCAAAGAACTGTTTGAGCAGCCACGGTCGGGTACGCTAAACATCAGGAAAGAAGACCTGGAAGAACACCTTAGGATGACATATTCAGATGGTCGCAAAAATGAGCCGCTCAGCAGCATGGCAGGCCTTAAATGGCCGGGTAAGCCAGGAGCTGAATTTAACACCAAGCCCCCAACGGTGCAAGAGGTAGAAAGCATTGTCCAGAAAGCTCGGTGCAAGTCAGCTCCAGGTCCTAATGGTGTTCCATATGTGGTGTATAAAAGATGCCCTGAGGTTCTCAAACGACTGCTCCGTCTACTGAAGAATGCGTGGAAAACCCAACTCGTAAGCAAGGAATGGAGAAAGGCAAACGGAGTCTACATCCCGAAGGAACAAAATTCCACAGACATCAGTCAGTTCAGGCAAATCTCACTACTCAATGTGGAAGGGAAGATATTCTTCTCAGTAATGGCGAAAAGACTCACTACATACCTCCTGGCAAATGGGTACATTGACACTACCATTCAGAAAGGAGGTATCCCAGGTACACCAGGATGTCTAGAGCATGCCACAATGATCTGGGAAGCAATCCAAAAGGCAAAGTCTGACAGAACAAATCTCCATGTAATCTGGTTGGATCTAGCGAATGCTTATGGATCCGTTCCACACCAGATGTTGTGGCAGGCCCTAGAAATGTATCATGTTCCACAAGAGATTGCAGCAATGCTGAAGCTGCATTTCGCAGGGTTTTCTGTCAGATTTTTTTAACCAGAGAGTACACAACGAAGTGGATTGGCCTTGAAGTTGGAATTGCGATGGGATGTACCATCTCTCCGATACTATTCGTCATGGCTATGCAGGTAATCCTCAATGCGGCTGAAGGAATGGCTATAGGTCCAAAGCTCTGTGGAATGTGTCACATGCCACCGCTCAAAGCATTCATGGATGACACAACAATTCTGACATCAGATGAACATCAGGCCCGGAGGATGTTAGCACGCCTGGATGAACTAGTCAGCTGGTGCAGAATGAGCTTCAAACCCAAGAAGTCGAGAAGCCTATCAGTCAGGAAAGGGAAGATAGCAGAGGTCATATTCACGGTTTCCAGCCAAAGAATCCCTACATTCATTGAGGAACCTGTTAAAAGTCTTGGCAGGGTGTACGATGCCTCTTTAAAAGACTCGAAGGCAGTGCAACAGACAATAGAAATGGCAGACAGAGGACTACAGATCATAGACCAAAGCAGACTCCTGGGAAAGTTCAAACTGTGGTGCCTCCAGTTCATGTTGATACCGAAGTTGCTGTGGCCACTGCTTATATATGAAGTAAGCACAAGTACAGTGGAAGCTATAGAGCAGAAGGTCAACAAGTTCATGAGAAAATGGCTAGGGGTACCACCAGGTCTGTCAGATGTAGCACTGTACTGCAAAAAGTCAAAACTTCTGCTTCCCTTCAAGTCAGTTGTTGAAGAGTACAAAGTTGGAAAGGCAAGGCTTGCAATGATGCTACGCGAGTCAGCTGATGACGTGGTTAAGTCCATTCAGCCCACACTGAAAACAGGAAGGAAGTGGAGAGTGGAAGAAGCTGTTGATGCTGCTGAAGAGTCACTCAAACTGAGAGAGGTAATCGGATACACACAAACGAATAGACGGGGATTTGGGCATGGTGACATCCGCTGGTGGTCCAAGGCATCAAGCAGGGAACGCAGAGACATGGTAGTTCAGGAGATACGAGGAGCTGAGAATGATAAGAGGTTGCTAAAAGCAATGCAGCAGGTCCAACAAGGCCAATGGACTACATGGGAAGGAGCCCTGCAGAGATCCTTGACATGGAATGATATATGGCATATGGCACCTCTTAGGCTCAGCTTCGTGGTTAGATCAATGTATGACCTGCTGCCGTCGGCCACCAACCTTGTGAAATGGGGAAAGTCGGATGATGAGCAGTGCCCCCTGTGCCAGGGGAGGCAGACACTTGAACACGTGCTCTCAGCGTGTAAGGTGGCATTAGGGCAAGGACGATACACTTGGCGCCATAACAAAGTGCTAAATGAGCTTGCTGCGACAATAGATCAGGCAAGAATGAAAGCGAATAGCAAAGTCCGGCCAGACACCACAAACACATACTTTCTGAGGGCAGGAAAGTCAGCACACCCCAAACCGAGTAAACCTGGTAGCAGTTTACCATCTCTTCTTGACTGTGCAAACGACTGGGAGATGGCGGTAGACCTACCTGGACGGGGGGCATATCCAGAGAGTATCAGAAAATCGTGGAGACGGCCGGATATAGTGCTTCATTCTTCAGCAACGCTTCAGGTCATACTGATTGAACTGACCGTGCCATTTGAATCCAGATTAGACGAGCAACATTCATTCAAAGCGGCCAAGTATAGCGATCTAGCCGCGGATCTGAGACACGATGGATTCAGTGCAAGGGTCATGGCGGTTGAAGTGGGCGCAAGAGGGCTTGTGGCTGCATCAATGTTTGATTTATTGAAACTGTTGGGGTTGAAGGGACAGTCTAGAACAAGGGCACTGAAGAGGCTTAGCGAAACTGCCAAAAAGGCATCAGGCTGGCTGTGGAACAACCGCAGTGGGCAATGGAGATCGTGACGGTAAACGCTGCAGTACAGAAAACACCAAAATTTTTCTAAGTCCACAGCGCTGAGTTTATATGGTGTACTAGTGAGGGGGCTGCGACTCTGGGGCAACAGGCGATGTATACTATAGGGAGTGTGTCAGGTACAGAATTTCAGTGGCGTGCGGCGCGCAGTGGCTAAGGTTCGTCGGCTGCGCGCTCGTGTCTCAGTGTGTGTCCTTAGTTGTGAAGGGCGACGGAACGAACGGAATAATTTGTCTTTTCTTTGTTACTTTCACAATTGCCCCCACGGCTGGCGTTGTGGATTAAAAGTTGCTACCGTAAGTGAAATGGGTTCATTTTCGATACAAGACAACAGGAAGCTGAGACGCTTGGGAGTCATGACCCAAGTGGGCCCGCCCCCCTTAGAGTGTAAAGGAGTAATCGGGCCGAAACACTTGTCAGATGGGGGGACTTCTTCTGATGATCAGATTGCTTCCTGTTGTATCGCTCTGTAAAGAGTTTCCTATCATCAGTTGTTTCTGAGCACAAATAAAGTTTTTATAACAATTTGAAATTTTTTGGTAATTTAGACAAAGCGCACAAATATTTTAATCGTATATTTACAGACATGACTACCAGTACTGATTTTGCATTAAATACTTTATTTATAATGGTAACATCAAGTGTTATATATCAAAATGTAGAGAAATGAAACTCCTTTGACATGCACCTAACTGATCGGTTCAGTAGATTATATATAGATTAATGAATGAAAAAAAACTTTTTAATGTAAAAAAATGAAAAACAATTTGTACTTATCACTATGTGTAATTAATTCTGGTAAACTTCAATCCATAAAACTACTTTTATTTTAAACTACAGCCATTTTCACATAATGTAGGAAAGTTGCAGTTGTTTTTGAGCACAAATAAAGTTTTTATAACAATCTGAACTTTTTTGGTATATTCAGACACAGCGCAAAAATATTTTAGCCTGTATTTAGACATGACTACCGTTACTGAATTTGCATTAAATAATTTATTTATAATGATAACATAAAATGTTATGTATTACAATGTGGAGAAAAGAAAGCCTTTTGACATGCACCTAACTGAAATGTTGAATGATTTTAAACATGCAACATGCCTATACAGTACAGAGTGCAGGAAAGTTTAAATATTAAAAAATTTGAAAAAGAGTTGTACTTACCAACAAAAATAATCCAATTTGAAGCCAGAAACTCCTAAAACTACTTCCATTTGAAAGTACACTCACACAATGTAGAAAAGTTTCAGCTGCTCCTCCTTTTTATAAATACTATTTTTATTACAATTGAAAATTTGTTGGCACATTTTGAAGATGCACTCCAAATCTGAAAGTTTACTATATACAATGTAAATTTTCCCTTCATTCTTAAAATTTAACTACTTTGCCTCATGGTATTTGGCAAAGCAGTCATTTAGCAGTGTATCAAAGACTTTAATGGCTTGTTGGCTCTTTACATCTAGCTCAGGACTGTATGATGTATTGGCAAAGAAGTAAATCAATAAATTGACAACGTAACCAGTACTACTGTCACAAAGGCCGAAGGTCTTGACATGATATTTCTTAGGCTTTGAGGCATTGAACATTTTATGTGCCCACCTGCCTTTCCACCCTATCACCATTTCATCTAAAGACAGCTCTTTGTAGGGATAAAATGCCTCCTGAAATCGTGTTAGGAGTTTCTGCAGAAACGGCTCGATTTTTGCTTTTCCCTGCGCGTCAACATCACTTACATGGAACATTGTGTGATACAATGCTTGAAACCTGTCCCTTGTAAATATCTGCCTGAACCAAGGAGTCTGTATATAAGGCTCCTGAGACCAGTAATCACTCATTTTTCTTTTTTTGACAATGCCCATGGCTATGATAACAGAAAAAAACCTGTAAAGTTCATGAAGTGTTATTGGATGCCAGTTGCGATAAACAGACCCAGTGCTCGCTGTTGCTGCTTTTGACTGACAGAGGTGATCAGCATAATCATTGACAGACACAACAAGTTGTTCCAATATTTCCTCTGTAAAAAGGGCTTTGAGGCAAAAAAGTGCTGGTGAGTCTTCGGGGACAATATCTGGATTCACACCAGGAGTCCTACCCTGAGGTGGAACAAAGCGAAATGCATTCTGAGTTGAACCCTTATCAACTTCATTCCATTCAACCTCCTGTTCAGTAATGTTGTTCTGAAGCTCTGCATTAGGCCTACCAGATTCAGTGATTACCGATCTCAGCTGTGATCTAGATCTATCTTCTCGTTCATTTTTATGGCATTTACCTTTCCTTTTTAGCAATCCCTTACCAGTTCTATAACTAGGTCCAACCAAAGGACATGCCCCCTTGTCCTCATAATCTGCTAATGTTTCGCTAAATTCAGCGTCATCTGAACTATCAGTAGGCTGGCTACTCGAAGATTCATCGCTGTCATTATCAATCCATGATTTAATAAGCTGTGATGCGTGTTCAGCTGATAATCTTTTCGAACGACCATTTGAACACGAAGCCATTCTCAGACAGAAAAAAAAAATTTTTTTGGGAGTAATGAACTGTTCTAAATGTAATCAAAATTGATCAATATTTAACACGATTTTCAGTTTTCAAACACGATGTGCTCCAGAAATGGCATTAGAACTCTTTTTGGGAAGAAAAGTATGTAAATAATGTTAAATCTTTGACTATTGATACGGAAACAGTCTAAACTGACTACGGCCACTCTAGAAGGCCAGCCGTAAAATGGCGAAAGTCCATCGGCCTCCTGAGAAGGCCAGCCGGATACTAAGAGTTAAAGATATTATTTGTTTATATGATGTAACCTTTTCTTCATAACATGTTTATTTCACTATAAGGCGGTACATTACTTAGTTAATAGTATATTAAGGTAATGACACCGCTAGCTAGACATTGAGATATTGTATTTTTGATGTGATATATATATATCTACATGTATGTAATTTTGGGCTAGCATAGTAACGTTGCCAGCACTTTTAGGTGCATTTCTGGCCTGTTCTCATTCAACGCTCCATTGGGCGTCAATATAGCCTGTCATTATGGCGTGATATATATTGTGATGCCCGTTATTAGCGCATCATTCTTGCGTTAGGAGCCTGCTGTACATGCTCTTTATTAATTTTGGGGTGGATAATTTATTTGTATGTCCAGGTACGCCTCTAGATTATTATGATATTTATTTATGCTGTGCATTTGATTACCAGATTGTAGATATTGTAATACTACCACCCTCCTTTGTTCTATTCTATGTAATTTTTTCAAAAAAAATGATGGTATCTTTTTTTTTTTCTGTAGGGGGGGGGGGTGAGGGGCGCGGTAGACTGTTGCATGCAGTCGGGGACGTTATTTCACATTCCTGGTCTAAGGGGAGTCACTCGCTATATACTTTGGTTTAAGTCAGAAGTAGTTGTCATCCCACTTGTCTTTTATCCAAGCGGTCTAATTTTAGGACCGAGGTCTTGCAATCTGACCATATATGGCTTGAGTAGTCAGCTTTTCCTGGAATGTTTCAGATCGCCCACCTGAGCTTAACTCGGGGGACTTGCTTCTTACGACGCATGCGCAGGAATTTGGCGCGCGATAAGAAGACTGTATGTTAGGGAGTCGAGCTGAGATTTTCAAGCTGTTAAGACGCGCAGCATCTCCTATCTGGCTAGGTGTTTGGGGAAAGAAAGCCTCTGTGTGACAAAAGATGTCTAAGATTTATCCCCATGTGTTATTCTAAGCGCCAAGGATGGCGAGTGTTGTTTTTGGTGTTTGTTCGTTGGATTGCTGCCAAGGTAAAATAACTTTACACCATTTTTTTCCCTCTGTTGTCAATTGACATTGTAGTGACTTTTCCTCCTGTGCGGGAAAGACAAGGGTTCGTAGCGACCTGGAAAAACATTGAAAAACCTGGAAAATGGAAAAAAAAATTCCAGGCCTGGAAAAATGGCTAAAAGCCTTGAATTTTCTGCATCGGACCTTGAAAAAAAAAAAAACGAAATCGAAAGTTCGTTACTTTGTGTCCATTTTTCGGTTATTGATGGTATTTATCGCAACATCAGACGCGACGAGTGCTAAAAATAAATCTGCGTTTACACCATTAACGCAAAGCACCGAAAACGAAACCGCCAAAACTTATGGAAATGGATTTAGTGCGCAAAGGGAAGTAAAAATTGTAAAGTTACCGTACAATTTTTACTTCCCTTTGCGCAAAGTTACCATACAATTTTTTCTTCCCTTTGCGCACTAAATCCATTTCCAGAAGTTTTCGGCGGTTTCGTTTTCGGCGCTTTGCGTTAATGACGTTTTATTTATAGCACTCGTCGTAAGTAATAAATTCATTTATCTCATTTATAAAACCTATTTGAATAAGTCCAGTTTATAGATAGGCCTACTGTACTTGCGTCTGTATTTACAATGTAGGCCTATTTACAGTTTTATTTTTAACCATGGCCAAAATTAGCCTATAGGCAAGCGTTTGAACGAAATTTCTTGGTTTACATCTGCATACGGGAATATATTTGACACAGTTTAAGATGGTCAGGAATAGAAATTGATGGCGATTCCATATCCTATAGCATACCCTTTTATCAGACCCATGTCCCACTGTTCATTTCACCACATTTTTTGGAAATAAATATATTTTAAATGCTTTTTTATTATATTTATGGGAGCCGCGCTAGCGTAGTGGTTACCACACCGCTCTGGCGACTGGGTGATCCAGGATCAAACCCGGGTGATGGCATTTGAGGATTTTTCGTCGACCGGGATTTGGACTGGATTAACTCGAGACCTGGTGAGGACATTTGAAGGAGTGTCGTCGACCAGGGACTGGCGGCTCCTGAGCCGACCCAGCTGTAATGGTATCTCCGAAATCGGCGAGTATCTGCCTGAATGGCGAGGGACACCTGTCTCTGTACAAGAAAAAAGGGATACTCATGTAAAATCAATGTCAGGTTAGACATTAATAATAACCTGAGATTTCGCCTCGAGTATTAGCGGGAGCACGAAAAAAAAAAATTATATTTATGATGAAAAGACTTATCCCGTTCTACCTCTGAAGGGTTATAGGCTAATTAGGATAGGCCTAGGCCTACATGTTTTCAATTCCAGATAACATGAATAACCGCTGATACACGAAAGTGGCATCACATGTCAAATCACTGTAATTAGGATAAATGAAAATCAGCAATTTTGTGCATAGGCCTATGTTATTTAAAATTTAAAAAAAAAAAAATTAAATTAAATTTTTTTAAAAATCTAAACAAACAAAAGAAACAAAACTCAACAAAAAAATAGTAAAGATTTAGGGGGGGTGTAAAGGCTTGCTGTCTCCAGTTAGATATTTAATTGATTTTCACTTATCTTAAGTATTACCCTCCCAATTACTATATATTACCTTTTGTTCTAGTTAAATATTGTTTGACTATATTATGTATGCGTTTAGAATTTTGAATTGGTAAATATACATAGCTTAGGCCTACTCATAAGTTATTTGTGTGTTCCCTTTTTTTTTTTTAAACGGAAAAGAACACAACCCCAAGGAAGTTTTTCCCTCAGAAATATCAAAACCATCTAACACTACTCCCTCGGACACGTCAAAATCGTCTAACACTACTAGGAGACCTACAGATGTAACATCATTTGTGACCAAGGTAAAAACTCTTGAGAGCTGAGATTATTTGGACTTTTTTTTCAGTGAAAAGTCACCATAGTTTTAATTCAAATTTCATACGCAGCAAGGGACATATTCTCTTCTGTGGTAGTTTTGATTCAGCCTTCAGCTTTATTTCAAGACCTGAAATTCAGATTGGTGCATTTGGAACAGTAGTGGAAAATAGGAAGCATTTTCCTGTAGCACTGAAGAAAAAACAACTCAAATTGAAAAAGACAAATCATCCTGTGTTTTGTGCAACAGAAGATAAGGCATGCCGACAGTCACCTGGCATGATACAAAAAGATTTAACCTTATATCTACTGTTCACTCCAATGATAATATAAACAAGACAATTAGAAAGACAAATTCTTTAAGGCAGTGCTTGCAGAAAAATACAGCAAAAGTATGGGAGGTGTCGACCACTTCAGCCAACTAGGTGCAAGCTACTCCTACCCACACAGATCCTATTTTTATATTATTTCTTAGTTGAAACTGCCCTGGTCAATGGGCACATAACCTACAACACTGCCAACTCTACAAAAAAAAAGATCAAAGCAAAGATCAGGATGTCAGTACGACTCTTATTGAACCTGCTATTCTTCGACGCAATGTGACACCTTCAAAACCACAGGTCACAACAACACGACTTACTGAGCACCACTTCATTGATAAATATGAAAGGGCAAGGTACAAACCAGACTGTAAAGTGTGTAAGGCTGCAGGGAACAGAAGCCAGACTTGCATGTACTGCCCAGATTGCAATGTACCTCTATGCCTGATACCCTGCTTCAAGTTATACCACACAGTCAAGGATTATAATCAATGTGGATCGTTGACAAAGACTCTTGCAGAGGCCTACAGCTACAACTTCAACCCCAGTTAATGAAAAAAGCAGCTCAGACTCCAACTAGAGGTACTTAACTACTCAAACATTTACAAACGCTCATTGTCAAATGCCACAGAAGCAGAATACATTCAAAAAAGACAAACACGAAAAATACAGTTTTTTTATCCATTTTATTAGCCTTTTATGTTGATATACGTGGTTAATCGTTAAATCAATACGTCAATCAAGCTTATTTTATTCATTACCATCCATGTCACTAACATTTTATTGCGCTGATGTTGAACAAATTCACTAAAAACTTGGAAAAGATGTCTATTTTTCAATCTTTTATGAATTTTAAAAAAAAAGTTCTTTTTAAAGAAATCTGCAAACACCCTTGGTAATGGGAGATGGTAATGTTCCAGATTGCTGGTCAGCAAAGTGATAATTATATCTGAGAAAATTAGATGAGGAAAATATTAGAGTTTCCCATCCTTGAAAATCACGTGCTGGACCTGGAAAATGCTTGAAGAAATTTGCTATGAACCCTGGAAAGAGTTCACTGAAGATATAAGTATTGGAGCTCGCTCATTATGCTGTCATTGTATTTATTGGGTTAGAGGAAGCCCAGAGAACATTGCACATGTTAAAGCCCGCTATTCAGGCGGTATCAACTGAACAAGGCCCGACGTACCTTGTTTGTCTAAAGGAAAACCACAGAGATCATCGTATTTTAAGAGCCCGCCATATTTGCGTGGTCTGCTTATGCCAGAAAATGTACCTGACTGGGTTAGTCAGAGGATATTCAAAAGAAAGTAGAGATTAGCATTGTATGCTAGAAGCCCGCTAACTTTGCGGTGTAATTTGACCAGAGAAGTACCTGACTTGCTGGGGTCAGGTGAAAGATGAACTAAGCTTATGTACTTGACTACCCGCTCCCCATGCGGGGTAGTTTTACCGTAGCTGTACCATGGAAGGATAGAATGATATGTCAGTACTATGATATATATACAAGCTACTAATGATTTATTGATGCCAGCTGCATTGAACTGTTATCGTGCTTGATGTTATTGAGTCTTGTCAACATGACTATGTATTGATGTCAGCATAACCTGTTGTCGTCCTGTAATAAAGTGTCGAAACGTCAACAGTCGTTTAACGCTTCCTTGACTTCATCATCACAAGTTACTGTGATGTCTTCGTGACTTGTTTATAGTAGCCCTGTGTGGGCGGGTACATCAACATCCCTAATAACATACCAGACACATTCGAATTAACATTTGGTGACCATACCAATCGATGATAGGAAACTCTTTACAGAGCGATACAACAGGAAGCAATCTGATCATCAGAAGAAGTCCCCCCGTCCGACAAGTGTTTCGGCCCTATATACTCCTTTACACTCTAAGGGGGGCGGGCCCACTTGGGTCATGACTCCCAAGCGTCTCAGCTTCCTGTTGTCTTGCATCGAAAATGAACCCATTTCACTTATGGTAGCAACTTTAAATTCCACAACTCCGCCAGCCGTGGAGGCAATTGTGAAAGTAACAAAGAGAAGACAAATTATTCCGTTCGTTCCGTCGCACACACTGAGACACCAGCGCGAAGTCAACGAGTCGCCACTGCGCGTTCCCCACTGGACTTTTGATACTGACACCCCTTATAGTATACACCGCTTGTCGCCCCTGAGTCGCAGCCCGTTCACTGGTCCACCACAAACAATCGTAAATAACCTCAACGATAAATTAAACTATAACATGACATTGAGCAAAATTTGTAAACACTCAAAAGAGACAAATTGAATCTATGTAGACATTAGTGTAAACACTCAATAGAGACAAAGTAAATCTATGTACACATTAGTGTAAACACTCAACAGAGGCAAGTAAATCTACGTAGACATTAGTGTAAACACTCAAAAGAGACAAAGTAAATCTATGTACACATTAATGTACACATTCAACAGAGGCAAAGTAAATCAGTGCAGACAATTATGTAAACATATGTTAAACAAAATTTGTGCTCATAATGAAGGAAGTTGTTTATTTTACTGATGGATGTTCAAGATATAGAATGAAATGTGATGCTGGCAAAATGTCTGACTATCCTCAATTTTTAATTTTGATTAAGCCATATATATTGCTAAAATTGTATAGAGCTACACAATGTAGAACATCTAATAACTGATTGCTTATCATGCACTAGTTATTTATTTCCATCTAAATCCCATATAATTTCAGATGTGCCATATCAAGCCCAGAGCAGCAATAACAATGACAAATTGTACAAGAATGATTATACCAGTGTTGTATTGTTGGCAAATGACATTTATGTTGAGTCTGAAATGACAGGAAGTGATGTAGCTGTACTTTCCATTATTTGTCAAGACAGATCAGCACACATCGGTGAGAACCAGAATGATTTCAAAGCCATAGTTCAAAATGAAAGTGGGTCAAATAACATCAGAAAGAAAAGTGATGAATTTGATGGGGTTGATGCGAGTTGTGGATTTGTAAACAACATACAAAGTAAGAAAAAACAGAATTGTTCTGCTCATAAAAAACTAAATAGAATACATACTGGAGAGAAGCTTTACAAGTGCGATGTTTGTGGAATAGGGTTTACACTCTCTTCTAGTCTGAAGCAACACAAAAGAATACATACTGGAGAGAGGCCTTTCAAGTGTGATGTTTGTAGTGTAGGGTTTACACAGTCTTCTGCACTGAAACAACATGAAAGAATACATAGTGGAGAGAAGCCTTACAAGTGTGATGTTTGTGGAGTAGGGTTTACATGGTCTTCTCATCTGAAAGAACACAAAAGAATACATAGTGGAGAGAAGCCTTACAAGTGTGATGATTGTGGAGTAGGGTTTACACACTCTTCTAGTCTGAAAAAACACAAAAGAATACATAGTGGAGAGAAGCCTTACATGTGTGATGTTTGTGGAGTAGAGTTTACATGGTCTTCTAATCTGAAACAACACAAAAGAATGCATACTGGAGAGAAGCCTTACAAGTGTGATGTTTGTGGAGTAGGGTTTACATGGTCTTCTCATCTGAAAGAACACAAAAGAATGCATAGTGGAGAGAAGCCTTACAAGTGTGATGATTGTGGAGTAGGGTTTACACAGTCTTCTAGTCTGAAGCAACACAAAAGAATACATAGTGGAGAGAAGCCTTACATGTGTGATGTTTGTGGAGTAGAGTTTACACAGTCTTCTAATCTGACACAACACAAAAGAATACATAGTGGAGAGAAGCGTTACAAGTGTGATGTTTGTGGAGTAGGGTTTACACAGTCTTTTAGTCTGACACGACACAAAAGAATACATAGTGTGATGTTTGTTGAATAGAGTTTGCATGGTCTTCTAGTCTGAAAGAGCACAAAATGATACATACTGGAGAAAAGCCTTGTAAGTGTGATGTTTGTGGAATAGGGTTTGCTTAGTATTCTAATCTGAAACAACACAAAAGAATACATACTGGAGAGAAGCCTTACAAGTGTGATGATTGTAGAGTAGGGTTTACACAGTCTTCTAATCTCAGAGCACACAAAGTAACATATATGGGAGAGAAGCCTTACAAGTAGGATTTTTGCCATGTGGGATCTGACTTATCTTAATAAATACAAATTAATACATATTGGAGAAAAGCCATTCAAGTAGGATTTTTGTGGAGTAGGGTTTACGTATTCTTTTATTCTGAAGGTACATAAAATGTACATGTACAGAATCACACATGTACATAAAATAACACATACAGGAGAGAAGCTTTACAGGTGTGTTGTGCGAGGTTTGCTTGATATTCTAATCTGGAAAGATACCATCAAATACATATAAAATTAAGCCTTTAAATTATGATATTTATGGTGTAGTGTTTACACAGTTTATTAGTGTGGAAAGACATAGTAAGGTGGATACTGGTGAGAAGCCTTTCAAATGTGATGTTTGTGGTATAGGGTTGACAGATTGTGGTTATCTGAGAAGACACAAAAATACACCAGGAAAGCAGCCTTACAAATGTGATGTTTGTGATGTAAAGTTTAACATCTGTAGTAGTCTGAGAACACCCAAAAAAAAAAAAACACTTAAAGGAGTATCTTTACATGTGTGATGTATGTAACGTGTAGGTTACATAGTCCTAAGTCTTGTAATGTTGAAAAAATACCCACTGGAGAATATTCTTACATGGTTGGTGAATTTTGTAATTTAAAAACATTTATTCATATTTTTGTATTCACTGAAATACTTTTTTCCCATCACTTATTAGAATCAATATAAAAACTGTCCAACTGGTGGATCTTCACATGACATTTTTTTTTTTTAAATTTTGTAATTATGGTTCCAGTTAATTCAGCACCAACATCTTATATATATATATTTTTAAATATATTTTGAGTTACTTCTGTTAATAACCTTAATCTAAACCAGTATGTCCTTCACATATTTGTGGTATAAACAGTCTACTTTTTATGGTTCACATGAAGAGTGTTTTTCTCCGCACATGAGATATACCTGTTAATGTTGGTTGGTTGTATTTGATAAGTTTCCCATCTAAATATGGGATCATGTTTGGTTTTTTTTTTTTTTTTTTAATTTGGTTGTTTCACACATTTTTGCGTCCTAAATATGAGATCAAATGTATTATATTTGCAATATAAGGTGGAAATTTCTGATCACCCTGGTAGAGCCACCATCCAAGTGAAAAGGCAAGGGATGAACCTTAGGAAGTCCATCTGCCTGGTGCCACCTCACTCACATCCCAAACAGCCAATGTTCAAGACTACTCTCCCAGTAGCCATACAGCCTCTCAGCACATTGGATCACCTTAGACTTGGGTTCATTAACTAATGACTGTGATTGAAGATGCCTTGACTCAAGTTTTATCATGCTTATTACAATGTGAAAACATTTGACATATATAGCATGCCCTCGTCTGCCAGGCCCACATGGATTTGCATAACATCTGTAGCCTGGGCAATTGATAACACTATTGGCTTCTAAATTTTTTCTCTTGGATCATGAGGATATTGGAATTGTAGATGATTATTTGTATAATGTCTGCCCCTTGTTTGGCACTTCAACAATTCCAGTATCCTATACTCACATACTTCATCAAATGACGATCTGCTTTCTTTCTGTACCTTCTCTGTCTGGCCCTTCTCTTCCCTACCTCTCCTTCTGCATTTGTATTTCCTCATTTCACTTGCTGCAGGTATCGATGACAGAGCATGATCTCTGTAGCTCCTGCGATGATTCTGGACAGTTAAAGTACTCATGGTGTATTTGCAATAAATGGTAGAAATATTTGGTCACACTGGTAAAACCACCATTCCAGGGAAGAGGCAAGTGATGTCCTGTAGGGACATCTTGAACGATGGACGCCCAACTAGACTGGTAACTAAACCTGGGGATACAAATGGTGTCATAGATCTGGCATTCTTCTCTACTGCTGCCACCACCTTTGCTCGTCGGGATGTATTAGGTGCACAGGAAAGTGATCGCCTACCTTGCATTATACTCATTGCAAAGGGTAGGACCACTAGACACTGGAATCCTAAACAGACCTTCAAGTATCATACAAGCCCACTAGACTGTAACAACACTTTACGCACATTGCGTCAAAATGCCAAACAAAATACATCTTTCACCCAACCTCCCTGGTGGAATAAGACAGTAGAGGAAGCATGGATAGAAAATTAAAAGAGCAGCAAAGGTATGGCATACAGCATGAAAAAGAAGAATGAGGTAGAGGTTGAAGAGATGACGGAGAAAAAGCAAAGAGCCATAAATAGATTCAAGATCTTGGCAAGGGAGGCCAAGGAGAAAGTGGGAGGACTGTGTGACACAGGTGGGCACAGAAAAAACCGTACTAAATTCTGCTCCTTACATCGAAGAATGAATAGAAAAAATGCAAGCCAACCCATCCCTAATATCAAAAGCTCTACAGGACTAAACCTGAAGATGAACGAAGAGAAGGGAAGAGCAATATTTAATCGATATGTTTAGCAGACGGATAAAGGTGACAAATGGGCTCACCTGAATGTAACGGGCAATGTTTCTGGAAAATGGGCCAGGTATACTTCGATCTCATTTCTGAAGCGGACATAGTATACATTCTGAAAAGCAGCAGAAACACTGCTCCGGGTCCTGATGGTGTACAGTACCACCATATAAAACAGCCATAATAAATATGTGAGCGATTTCAATACCAGCATACAAAATGCTGAGGTGCCGGAAGACTGGCTACACAGTTACCGTCGGTCACTTCCTAAACCTGGCAAACCCCCTACACTGCTCAGCTGCAATTGAATTATCATATTACAGAATGTCAATGGCAAATTACTTGAAAAGATAGTTGCAGGATAAGTAATGCGCCATCTCGAAAATGCACACATCCTTCCTGATACCCTAGGTAGCTATAGACCCATGAAAACAACATGGGGTAACGCTGGAACATTTGCGTATGATGTGTACAAGGGATTCCAGGGTAAAAGAGAAATGGTGGCTGTTGGCAATTCACTTAGATAATGCTTATAACAGTGTGGACTTTGCAACCCTAATAGACTGTATAATGGCATGTCGTGTAAACCCTTGGTTAACAAGGTAGATAGAAGCTGCATTAATGGAGAGATCAGTTGGATTTCGCTTGGGAACATGGACATCAGAATCAATGCATATTTGCCCGGGACTACCCCAGGGTTCTCCACTATCACCAGTGCTGTTTAACATCTACACAACAAAAGTAACAACCTTTCAACCAACAGGACTGGGATGAACATTAACTTTCACAGATGACATACTCAAGTACAGAACTGGCTTAGACAGACAGGAAATGGTCCAAGACATTCAAGAGATGCTACTTGCAGTTTCTAAATGGTGTGAGGAAAGTGGATCAAAGGTCAATCCCAACAAGGCCTGTGTGATGTAGTGCTCTTTGAACAACTCCATAGTGAAAGCAGATCTTCCAGACATCACGTTCAATGGGCAGAACATTGAAAGGCAAGACAAGTGAAGTATCTGGGAGTAATGTTTGATGGTGGGCTATTGTTGAAGTGATCATACAGAAGTGCAAGTGAGGACCTGTCACCTTAAAAACAATGGCTGCTGTGCACTTGGAATGGAGACTACTGTTTCTCCTTTATCATCAGCTCGTGATTTCAGTAATCGAGTATGGGCAATAAATACGCACGCTGTCAGTGTCACAATGTGAACGACTGGAATGCATTTAAAATGGAGGGATGCAACTAATTTTGGGATGAACGCATAATTCCCCCCATTGCGACAATGAGATACATGCTTGGACTGCCATCGATTAGATCCAGATATGCGATGGCCCAGGCAAAAGCCTATACGCAGGTAACCACCGTTAAAAGAAACCCCCTACATGAGAATGATATAAGTATATGAGGAGAACTGCCATAAGATGGGGGTAAAACAGTTGAATGGGAAAAAAAAACACACACAAATAGTAATACGTCTTATAAGGAGAAAGGACAAGAAAAACAAATTGCCATTGTTGCTTCAAAAACTTGTGGTTCAAAAGGTGAAAAAGTGGGTTGAATTTCTTTTTGTTAGTAAGTCACACATTATTTAAAAAAAACTTGACTGATCTTTTCCACGGATGAATCAACTTTATTTTGTAATAAATTGTTTACACCTGGTTGCATTTATTTGGTCCATAGTGGAGTTTTTCTTGGTGGCCACTAACTTTTGTCCAGTAGTATAGATTGTAAACTAGTTAAACTACAAGATAATAAAATTGTTTTATTGGATCCTGAGGACTTGCTTCATTACCTCATGTTGAAGAGTTTTACAGTAAATATTGAACAATAAGTATGCTAATGATTGTCACGCAACATTAAACATCACAGAGAAATTTTGGAACGAACTGGGTTACAATTATATTCAAGAATTTAGACCTCTGGCAGTATACCAGTAATTCCTGACTTGAGTGATACAATACGCATATATACACACCCCCACACCAATAACTTTTGGAATTCTAGACTTCTTGCTCAAAAAAATATCCTTGGCAACTTGATGAAGATGCCGCGAACACACGTCTGGAGTGTTATTTTTTTATTAAGAACTCCTCTGTGACTTGTGAGCGCTCCTGTGGGATTCCGGTTTTCCTTATTAATAAAGTCTAGTTTTCTACTGATCTTTCAGAAGGTGCTCTAATACGTTTTTTTTTCCTGGCACTATAAGTTCAGAATCGTAACTCTGTTCTTTCCTGGCTTTGTCTGGAATATCTCTTTGACAGTTTTGGAATGCAGTGTCATATATCGTCTGGAATGTGCCACGTAAAATCACAGTTTTATTACCCACACGTCCACCTTGTTTTCTGACTGGCATCCAATAGAAATGAATGTATATTTCTTGCTCTCATTTGGTCCAATCCATAAGCAAGAATGAAGTGGGTCGGGTCACTTGTACTTTCCCTCGCGTGTTTTAATATAGCATTTTAAAATGTTAACACATGACCTCATCTCCATATACACCCTGGCTCTTTCCATTTACTCTTAGGTAACCTTTCAAATCAGATTTGTTATCCTCATCCCTGCAAGATAGTGTCCTTGTTAATTTGTCTCTCCAGACGTGTTTATCTGTAATTATTATCACAGACAGTCTCTGGATGGATGTGATTATGCAATGCCTCTCCCCTGGTTACAGGTGGGGTAATCTTAAACCGTTGCTCAGCCCTATGCCGCATGGTTTTTGACCTGAATTATCTAGTGAATACTCCCTTCAGATAGAAGCAACATTATACATCTATCTACATCTCTGCCAAGAGTAATCATGTGCGAAGGTAGACAGTGTCCTTTGACAACCCATTTAGATACTCTTGAGTTTTGGCCACTGTTGGACCACTACTGCAAAGTAGGGGAGGCAATCTGTGACTATTGGGGGCAAGTCCAGAGGTAAGAAACCCGATGGTTAATTTCATTAGAATACTGACAGAAATTTTAGATTACTGAAAGAGTATTGTTAGTTATTAGTTTATATCAATCTGCTCATACATCTTGCATAAATAAGTAAGGTGAAATATTTTAAGAGTAAAGTAAATAATTGATAAAATCAAAAACTTCTCTAAAATAATTGGAAGAGGACAAAACTGTCCATTGCTGAAGCTTTATTTCTGTTGTTGGTGTTGTGTATTAGATAATTGTAGTCAGCTAGTATTTTAAACTTAGAGCTTTGGACACAAGCATATACTGATAGTTCAGCAAAACAAACTCAGTTGAAAATGGTGGTGTTGGCTTCATCATACAATTAAAGAATAGAATCAACTCTGCTCTGTGGCAATCGCCACTGGCAAATACTGCAATAACTTCAGTGCTGGAGCAGAAGCTCTGATACAGGCAGCGGAAACTCTTATTGAATGCAAAGCACAAGCAGTAAAACAGATAGTAATCTTTACAGATGCCCTCTCAGTAATAACAGCGCTGAAGAGCCACCATGCTAAAGGATTGAAAGATCTGATAATCTCCCTTGAAAGACTGGCCAAATGCTTCAACAAGTGCACAATCCAGTATATACCAGCCCATTGCAACATACCAGGAAATGAGGAGACAGACAAACTTGCTAAGGAGGAAGAGCCTAACAACAAAATGATATAGAGACAACTTACGAAACGGTAAAATCTATAAAAGTAAAAGCTACATTCAAGTCCAAATGGGAAAGAGAGCACACAGGCCATTTAAAAATAATGAATATCATCAGCTATCTAGTAAAGATTGTAAGTAAATTAATTAAGGGGCTGCTGTAAAACTGGTAAGGATATATATATATATATATATATATATATATATATATATATATATATATATATATATATATATATATATATATATATATATATATATATATATATATATATATATAGAATCATCATCATGAGCTGCCATCTCCACAACGAAGGTTGGCTGTAATGGAACTCCAACGTCTTCTGTCTCTTGTCTTGGTGGTGCACTCTGATAGACTCTTTCCTGTCCATCTCTTGATGTTATCTTCCCACTTATAGCGCTGTCTTCCCCTTGCACGTTTGTCTTTACCTTCAATAAAGCATCTTATTTTCCACTAGTTGTGTGTTCCCTTACTTTCAATGCCTGGAGTATCAGGTTTTAGCTCAAGAAAGCATCTTGTTTTCTTCTAGTTGTGTATTCCTTTCTGCCATCACCGGTGTCAATATCTTGTCGAGGTGTGGCGGCTTGCGTACTCTGATTACCCCCAGAGCTATGCCAGCGGGAGTTGTACTCCTGGAAGGTTCTACCAAGCTGGACAGGTTTGCGCGGGCAGGGGTCAGACTAAAGCAGACACACTGGTCCTCCAGGTTGAGGGTTTTAGCATAGGGCTGACACCCCTGTCTATGTAAAAAACAATGAAGTTACAGAAACAACAACAAATGAATAAACTTTGCTGCGGGATGGACATCTGGAGTCTGAGGCTCGTATGACTGTCAGTGGTGAAAGCCGAAAGGAAGCCACTGACAATGAAAACGGATGTCCTGACCACAAAACATGATACAAGAATAGGATTTTGGAATGTCAGGACAATGAACGAGATGGGAAAACTAAAACAGGTCACGGCAGAAATAAGAAACTATAGGTTACACATTCTAGGGATAAGCAAGAGCAGATGGACAGGGGCAGGAAAAGTTAAAACAGCAACAGGAGAAACAGTACTTTACTCTGGAAGAGAGGATGGACAGCACAATGAAGGTGTAGCCATTATTCTACAGAAAGGAATAGAAAGGACATTACTGGAATGGAAATCCATCAACAACAGACTGATAAGATTAAGATTGAGAGGGAGATTCACCAATACTACAATAATACAATGGTACGCACCAACGAATGATAGCGATGAAGAGGTCAAGGATGAATTCTATCAACAACTGCAGAAAGAAATGGAAGACACACCAAGATCTGATCTTATTATAGTAATGGGAGACCTCAATGCGAAAGTGGTACACACAATACATATAATGAAACAGTAATGGGTAAATGCGGCAGCGGAACAGCAAACGAAAATGGGGATAAATTAATAAGTTTCTGTAGCATTAACAACCTGGTCATTGGAGGAACACTTTTCCCACATAAAGAAATTCACAAATTAACATGGGAATCACCAAATGGTCAGGACAGAAACTAGATAGACCACATCATGATTAACGGTAGATGGAGACATGCATTACAAGATGTGAAGGTAAGAAGAGGTGCAGATGTGGGAAGTGATCACCATTTAGTAGTAGCAAAACTGAAAGTGAAACTGAGAAGGGCTGCACCAACTGTAACTACACAGAAAAGGTTTGACATCAGCAAATTGAAGGACTCCCTTACCAGAAAAGCTTTTGCGGCTGACATAAAGAAACGATATCAATTTGCCAAAAGTCAGGAAAAGACATTGACTGATGATATAGACCAGAATTTCAACATCATTTCAACAATATATAAGTAAGGAAAGCAGCAAATCATGCTTGGTATTCCAGGAAAGAAAGAAGCAAGACTGGATAACACCAGAAACATTAAACACCATAATGATGAGAAAGGAGATGAAAATGAAAAGAAAGAAAACAGAAGCGAAGTTCCCCCAGGTTTAAGCAACTATATAGCGAACAGCACAGTCAGCTGGACAAGGAAGTTACACGCCAATCCCGAGCCAACAAAATGAATTTCCTAGACGATCTTGCAAGACAGGCAGAAGAGGCAGCACTGAGAAATGAACAAAGCACAGTATACTTACTTACTTACCTAGTCATTCCCCTTCTACCGTGAGGTGTAGAGGTAGCACAGTATACAAAATAAGTAAATTCATCAGCGGAAAACGAGGTGCAAACAATATTGCATTAGTAAGAGATAAGCAGTTGGATGATCTGGATTTTGCTGATGACTTGGCTCTTCTGTCCCATAACCGTAATCAGATGCAGGACAAATTGAAAACACTCGAGGAGAGGTCACAGCAATTGGGTCTGAAAATACACAGGGAAAAGACAAAAATAATGAGAATAAATGCAGGTAATGATAACAGGGTTGAACTTGAAGAAACACCAATTCAAGATGTAGAATCATACACATATCTTGGCAGCAATATAGACAAAGTTGGAGGGACAGACAGCGATATCAAAATAAGAATACAAAAGGCAAGAGGAGCTTTCATTGCATTGGGAAATATATGGAGATCAAGAGAAATCGGATCCAACACGAAAATAAGAATCTTCAACTCAAATGTGAAGTCAGTCCTATTGTATGGCTCGGAGACATGGAGAACAACAAAGACAACAACCAAAAAGCTACAGACTTTCATAAATGGGTGCTTGCGTAGAATAGAGGGATTAAAATGGTATGACAAGGTTACCAACGTGGAACTGATGACAAGAACTAGACAAGTGCCAGTGGAACAAGAGATGAGAAGAAGACGATGGCGATGGATAGGACACACACTGAGGAAACCTGTTGATAGCATTACAAGGCAGTCCTTGTTCTGGAACCCCCAGGGCAACAGAGGCAGAGGAAGACCAAGAAGTACATGGAGAAGAGAGTTGGAAACAGAGGTGAAAATGATGAGAACATGGAAAGAACTTGAGATGATGGCACGGGACAGGAGGACTTGGCATGTATTTGTTGAAGGCCTATGCTCCTTTGGGAGTGGAGGGTTATGAATGAAGAGATAAGCAAGGATAGGAAACTCTTTACAGAGCGATACAACAGGAAGCAATCTGATCATCAGAAGTAGTCCCCCCGTCCGACAAGTGTTTCGGCCTGATACTCCAGGCATTGAAAGTAAGGGAACACACAACTAGAGGAATATAAGATGCTTTCTTGAGCTAAAACCTGATACTCCAGGCATTGAAAGTAAGGGAACACACAACTAGAGGAATATAAGATGCTTTCTTGAGCTAAAACCTGATACTCCAGGCATTGAAAGTAAGGGAACACACATCTAGTAGAAAATAAGATGCTTTCTTGAGCTAAAACCTGATACTCCAGGCATTGAAAGTAAGGGAACACACAACTAGAGGAATATAAGATGCTTTCTTGAGCTAAAACCTGATACTCCAGGCATTGAAAATAAGGGAACACACATCTAGTAGAAAATAAGATGCTTTCTTGAGCTAAAACCTGATACTCCAGGCATTGAAAGTAAGGGAACACACATCTAGTAGAAAATAAGATGCTTTCTTGAGCTAAAACCTGATACTCCAGGCATTGAAAGTAAAGGAACACACTTCTTCTTCCTATTTGATCTCATCACGACAGCAGAGGGACAGGAAACAAGATGGGCAGAGCATTTCAGAGAAACTCTGAACAAGGAACCACCAGAGACACAATTAGATGTTCCTGAGGCTGAAAACGATCTAGATGTTAACACAGACATTCCACGAAAAGAAGAAATCATCACAGCAATCAAAGGTATTCCTGATATTTTCATCTGCGCATTATTCATGCGTTGTGAGCCTGTTGTACGTTGCTCCTAGATGTATTTCAGAAAAAAGAAAAAAAAATGTTCCATTTTTTTTTTCCCGGGAGGTGTGGTAAGACTGTTACGTGCAGTCTTTGATATCTTGCAATATTATACATAGGTAATTTTTAGTGCTTAAGGGAAAGTCATTATTGAGTTACTTCCCTTGGAAAGTTGTGTCGGCTCTTTCGATCAAACTCCGCGGATGAATCCATTTTACTGCGATTTATTCGTTGTTTGGGTAATAATAGATTGTTCTTGCTTCAGAATATCTATGGCCTGAATTTATGTGTATTGTTTGTCTGAGTAGGACGAGTCTGTCTTATATCTGTATATCTTTACATATCTAAGTCGAACTATATGTTCTGTTGTCTCTAGAGAGGTCGAAGGCTATTCGGCGGATGTGTCGCTAGAGTGTGGTGTGATTTGGCTTCGTCCCGATAGGGACTGTGTTTTCTATGTCGGCTTGTAGCCGGGGAAAAAGTGATCTCAGTATTTGTATGATGAAGCCAAGTTAAATGTGTGAAATGTGTTACACCCATTGTGCAAAAATATATATTAAATTGTTCAGTCGTCAATGGAACTTGTTGATTGCCTGAATTATGCAAGTTCTCACTCTGTGCTGTGACTGTCATTAATCCTTAAGCTCTACACAATGTTCCTCTCACAGACTTAGCTCGTCTGGGTTAACCGTTAAGTTTATAGCGTAATAGAGTGTGCAACCAACTCCTACCGAATCCGATCCTTAGAATTATTATCCCTTCACAATACTAGTGAGTACATTATCTGTAAATCTATAGATCCTGTCTATGTATCATTATTCAACATCTTTGGCTTGCATCGCCAGGCTTTAACTGCCGTGTATATAAGTTCAAGGTGAACGTAATCTGCTTTGTTCGCGATTCTAATCCTGACTCTACCTGGTCCTATAATCAATTTGATACGGATCCTTACGCTATCTTACACTTTCCAGTGGATCTGCCGTTCCACATATATTTAATCAGTGGCTATGCCACATATTCAAACACGATCCTTAAGTGGTTTTACCACACAATCCAACACTGCCATTTGGCTCAATGGCCATACATAGACTAAAATGTAACTAGGCTAGACGCGTCATACATCGATTTGCGCGATTTCTGGTCTTAGTTTAATTGAGGTGTCTCGTGGTGCACGCATGCGAATGTGGCCAACATTCACATGCCTGCAAGCCGCGAAACAGTCCTCAACATCACCCCCCCCCCCCCCCCCCCGATCGCAAACGTGACACTCGTGGCACGTGAGAGAGTGGTGGCGAAGATGTGCCCGACTATAATCTATGCATGTTATCTAACGTCAAAATGAAATAATGAAATTAATATTCCTAATTAGAAATAATAATTATAAAATTATGTCCCTTGTCAACATCAAGACAAGAAAGTTATCTCAATCCTGTGACGTAAAATTTCTTGATAACAAGTCCGCGAGGTTATTATCAGTTCCTGAAATCGGAATTATTGTAAATGCGAATTCTTGTAGTAAAAGAAACCACCTGTGAATTCTTGCGTTTTTCATAGTTCTCGAAGTGATAAACGTGAGCGGACTGTGGTCTGTGTAGATAAAGAACTTTCTCCCTATCAAGTACTTAGACAGTTTTTCTAAGCACCACACCACCGCGAGCAGTTCGCGCTCTCCTGTAGCGTATTTTTGTTCTGCTGGAGTAAGCTTGTGTGAGACAAACAAGCATGGATGGAGTATCCCTTCATAGCATTGAAGCAAACAACCTGCAATTCCGGAGCTGGATGCATCTGTTTGAATCAAGAATGGTAAATGTATGTTTGGCAATAACAGGATAGGAGGATTCTTAAATAAATTCTTTATCATAATCAGAGCCTCTTCGCACTGCGGTGTCCATAATATTTTTTTTGGACTACCTTTGGCCAACAATCCGGACAAAGGAGCAGAAATCTGTGCGAAGCGTGGCATAAATTTATGGTAATTGTTAACAAGCCCGAGTAAACTTCTTACTTGTTTCTTAGATGATGGAGTGGCAATCTCCAGTATACGCTTGACTGTATTGTCATCAGGGTGTAATCTATGGTTACCTATGCGGTGACCAAGAAAAGTAATCTCCTGACAACCTATCTGGACCTTAGAAGGTCTTACAGTCAAACCATGTTGTCGTAGTGTAACGAGAAGAGAAGACAAACCAGTAATATGGTCTTCCCATGAGTTGTGAAATAGACAGATGTCATCGATGTATGTGATGACATCTTTTCTATCGCCCAGAAGGCGGCGCATCATGCGCACGAATGTCGCAGGCGCGTTTACAAGGCCGAAGCACATGTAATTCCATTGGAATAACCCAAATGGAGTCGTGAAGGCAGTGAAAGGTTTGGCATGTTCAGTAAGTGGTATCTGCCAATAGCCTTTAGACAGATCTAGTTTACTAAAGTACGTGGCCTGTGAAACTTGCGAAAGTAGGTCGTCCAACAAATGCATTGGTTCAGCGTCAGTAATTGTGATACGGTTCAGACGTCTGAAGTCAATACAAATACGGAGCGACCCATCTTTCTTTTTCACAATAACCATCGGAAAAGCATAAGGAGATTCTGATGGAGATATAACTCCTAATTTTATCATATCCTTTATCTCCTTTTCAACCCTGTCTTTATGATGTAACGAAATAGGGTAAGGTCTTAACTTAATAGGATGATCATCCGTTAGAATGATGTCATGAGAGATTAAAGACGTATGACCTGGAAGGTCAGTAAGTACATCGTTAAAAGAAAAAAGAATTTCCCTAACTTGACTTTGTTGTGACGATGACAAAGTCGAAGAAATTGTGACATCCTTACAAGATTCGGAAGCTTGTAAAGATGGTAAAGCAAACTGTAAAGGAATTGAAGACGTAGTGTCTTCTTCATTCACTAATGCAAAAGAAGAAATATGAGGTGAAGACTCAGACACAGACACAGAGTTAATAATAGGAATTAACTCTTGTGGTCTTTCCACTGCCAATTTCAACATATTGACATGGAACGTTTTAATTTTTCCTCTTACGTTTATAGCATAGTCAACATCCGTGACTCGTTTAATAATCACAAATGGACCCTGCCATGAAACCAACAGTTTATTATCCTCATGAGGTAGAAGTAACCAGACTTTTTCCCCAGGATTAAAATATCGCAATCTTCTCCCTTGATTGTGGAATAATCTAGCTTTTTGTGTCGCTGATTTAATGCTTTCGGATGCATATATACACGCATCAATGATTCTTTGTCTAAGGTCAATCACCAGCTCGTAACTAGTACGAGTGGATTCATCCCACTTCTGACACCAGTATGTTACGGTCTCCCGCTGTATCTTTTCTTGCTAGTTGTTATTAAAAGATTCAGCACTGTTGGACGTGAGTTTATTGGGTTGCTTGTCAATATTTCAGATATTATAATTCATCTATTCTAATTCCAGCTTTATAGTTCGATTGCAGTTTTAAGCCGTTATGGTGTGATTAAATTATTATTATATTCAGTGTCGTTATTGTATATTAATTCTTCCGCAGTGTTGGTTAGATTATAGTTAGTCTTAGAAATACCTGTGATAATCTGGACTGACCTTGCAAGGATTAATGACAGTCACAGCACAGAGTGAGAACTTGCATAATTCAGGCAATCAACAAGTTCCATTGACGACTGAACAATTTAATATATATTTTTGCACAATGGGTGTAACACATTTCACACATTTAACTTGGCTTCATCATAGTTCTAAGCTCTACACAATGTTCCTCTCACAGACTTAGCTCGTCTGGGTTAACCGTTAAGTTTATAGCGTAATAGAGTGTGCAACCAACTCCTACCGAATCCGATCCTTAGAATTATTATCCCTTCACAATACTAGTGAGTAAATTATCTGTAAATCTATAGATCCTGTCTATGTATCATTATTCAACATCTTTGGCTTGCATCGCCAGGCTTTAACTACCGTGTATATAAGTTCAAGGTGAACGTAATCTGCTTTGTTCGCGATTCTAATCCGGACTCTACCTGGTCCTATAATCAATTTGATATGGATCCTTACGCTATCTTACACTTTCCAGTGGATCTGCCGTTCCACATATATTTAATCAGTGGCTATGCCACATATTCAAACACGATCCTTAAGTGGTTTTACCACACATTCCAACACTGCCATTCGGCTCAATGGCCATAAATAGACTAAAATGTAACTAGGCTAGACGCGTCATACATCGATTTGCGCGATTTCTGGTCTTAGTTTAATTGAGGTGTCTCGTGGTGCACGCATGCGAATGTGGCCAACATTCACATGCCTGCAAGCCGCGAAACAGTCCTCAACAGCCACCAACGCAGAAATGTTGAAATGTGCTGAGGGCATTATTCTTACTGATAGGCGAATCACTACTCAACAATTGGCCTTACAGCTGTCAGTCATCATTGGTAGCGCAAATACAGTTATAAAAACTCTAGGATTTTCTAAGGTTTGCGCAAGATGGGTTCCTCGAAGTCTCACAAATGACCACCAATTGCAAAGGAAAGCAATTTCTAATGAATTATTGGAGCGTTTCAATGCTGATGAAGTGAACTTTTTTGGCTAAGATCGTTACAGGTGACGAAACCTGGGCACATCATTTTGAACCTGAGACAAAAAGACAGTCAATGGAGTGGCATCATCCGCAATCACCACGAAGAAAGAAATTCAAGACAATTTCTTCAGCTGGAAAGGTCATGATCACTGTCTTTTGGGACATTGAAGGTATGATTCTTGTGGACGTTACGCCAAGAGGAGAGACAATCAATTCGCAAGCTTACATTAAGACATTGAAAAAAACTCAATCAACGTTTTAGCAGAGTTTGGCCGCACAAGAATCCAGCAGACCTGCTTCTCCTTCACGACAATGCGCGACCTCACACAAGTCTGGCAGCACGGGAAGCAATTACCAAATTGGGTTGGACTGTACTACTCCATCCACCCTATAGTCCCGATTTGGCACCCTCTGATTTTCATCTATTTGGTCCACTTAAAGATGCACTCCGTGGGACAAGGTTTGAAGATGATGAAGGAGTGATTCATGCAGCGAAGAAATGGCTACATGATCAAGACAAAATCTGGTACGGGCTAGGAATACATGCACTTGTTTTGCGCTGGCATAAAGCCGTACAAGTTGATGGGGATTATATTGAATAATACCGATGTTTACATGACATATCTATGTATATTGTGTATAATTTTCATGCTTTTTGAATAAACAGCTCCTGAGAAAAACGATGTGGTGCATTACTTTCTGAACGCCCCTCGTATTCACTCTGAACTGTTTTGAGCTATGGGTGTTTAGCTCTTATGTTGAGCCCCCATGTATTTTTTGTAGACTGAGCTGTGTTTTTGAACAGCGAAGTCTCGTGACTGTTTTGGGCGGGAGATGTGTGATCCCGACGCAGTCTGTTTTCTGGGCATAGACCGAAGTAGTCAGCCCCTGTGTGTTTTTGATGGTATGCCTGCGCAGTGCTAAAGATAAGAGGCCATTATTTGTGTAGGCCATTATTTCCTGAGAGAGGATAATTTTGAGATGTGAAGACATGTATTGTGAGTATTTTGAGATGTAAGGATCCATTAACTTATATTGTCATATAATCGCAATGAGATGAGTGAAGGCGAGATTATTGCAAACTGCCGGGTGTGCAGTCTTGTGAGAAATTGCTAGTAGGATTCATTTATAGATAGCGCTGATGTGAGAAGTATCTTGAGGATGCCATTTATGTTGTTACCACGGCGATGATGTCCGTTCACTAAAAAGATCCATTATTTGAGGAGGCCATTTATATACTGTAAGCACGGTGATGATAACCGTTTGCTAAAGGATCCATTGTTATATTATTATAGCGCTGATGTGAGGAATATCTTTGAGGAGGCCATTTATATATTGTTAACACGGTGATGATAACCGTTTGCTAAAGGATCCATTGTTATATTATTATAGCGCTGATGTGAGGAATATCTTGAGGAGGATATTTATATATTGTTAGCACGGTGATGATAACCGTTTGCTAAAGGATCCATTGTTACATTATTGTAGCGCTGTATAGCGCTGATGTGAGGAGTATCTTGAGGAGGCCATTTATATATTGTTAGCACGGAGATGATAACAGTTTGCTAAAGGATCCATTGTTATATTATTATAGCGCTGATGTGAGGAATATCTTGAGGAGGCCATTTATATATTGTTAGCACGGTGATGATAACCATTTGTTTAAGGATCCATTGTTATATTATTATTTCGCTGATGTGAGGAATATCTTGAGGAGGCCATTTATATATTGTTAGCACGGTGATGATAACCGTTTGCTAAAGGATCCATTGTTATATTATTATAGCGCTGATGTGAGGAGTATCTTTGAGGAGGCCATTTATAAATTGTTAGCACGGTGATGATGTCAGTTTGCTAAAGGATCCATTGTTATATTATTATAGCGCTGATGTGAGGAGTATCTTTGAGGAGGCCATTTATATATTGTTAGCACGGTGATGATAACCGTTTGCTAAAGGATCCATTGTTATATTATTATAGCGCTGATGTGAGGAGTATCTTTGAGGAGGCCATTTATATATTGTTAGCACGGTGATGATAACCGTTTGCTAAAGGATCCATTGTTATATTATTATAGCGCTGATGTGAGGAGTATCTTTGAGGAGGCCATTTATATATTGTTAGCACGGTGATGATAACCGTTTGCTAAAGGATCCATTGTTACATTATTATAGCGCTGATGTGAGGAGTATCTTTGAGGAGGCTATTTATATATTGTTAACACGGTGATGATAACCGTTTGCTAAAGAATCCATTGTTACATTATTATAGCGCTGATGTGAGGAGTATCTTTGAGGAGGCCATTTATATATTGTTAGCACGGTGATGATGTCCGTTCGCTAAAGGATCCATTGTTATATTATTATAGCGCTGATGTGAGGAATATCTTGAGGAGGCCATTTATATATTGTTAGCACGGTGATGATAACCGTTTGCTAAAGGATCCATTGTTATATTATTATAGCGCTGATGTGAGGAATATCTTGAGGAGGCCATTTATATATTGTTAGCACGGTGATGATAACCGTTTGCTAAAGGATCCATTGTTATATTATTATAGCGCTGATGTGAGGAATATCTTGAGGAGGCCATTTATATATTGTTAGCACGGTGATGATAACCGTTTGCTAAAGGATCCATTGTTACATTATTACAGCGCTGATGTGAGGAGTATGTTTGAGGAGGCCATTTATATATTGTTAGCCCGGTGATGATAACCGTTTGCTAAAGGATCCATTGTTATATTATTATAGCGCTGATGTGAGGAATATCTTGAGGAGGCCATTTATATATTGTTAGCACGGTGATGATAACCGTTTGCTAAAGGATCCATTGTTATATTATTATAGCGCTGATGTGAGGAATATCTTGAGGAAGCCATTTATATATTGTTAGCACGGTGATGATAAACGTTTGCTAAAGGATCCATTGTTATATTATTATAGCGCTGATGTGAGGAATATCTTGAGGAGGCCATTTATATATTGTTAGCACGGTAATGATAACCTTTTGCTAAAGGATCCATTGTTACATTATTATAGCGCTGATGTGAGGAGTATCTTTGAGGAGGCCATTTATATATTGTTAGCACGGTGATGATAACCGTTTGCTAAAGGATCCATTGTTACATTATTATAGCGCTGATGTGAGGAGTATCTTTGAGGAGGCCATTTATATATTGTTAGCACGGTGATGATAACCGTTTGCTAAAGGATCCATTGTTATATTATTATAGCGCTGATGTGAGGAATATCTTGAGGAGGCCATTTATATATTGTTAGCACGGTGATGATAACCGTTTGCTAAAGGATCCATTGTTACATTATTATAGCGCTGATGTGAGGAGTATCTTTGAGGAGGCCATTTATATATTGTTAGCACGGTGATGATAACCGTTTGCTAAAGGATCCATTGTTATATTATTATAGCGCTGATGTGAGGAGTATCTTTGAGGAGGTCATTTATATATTTTTAGCACGGTGATTATAACCGTTTGCTAAAGGATCCATTGTTACATTATACTGTTATCACGGTGATGATAACCGTTTGCTAAAGGATCCATTGTTACATTATATTGTTAGCACGGTGATGATAACCGTTTGCTAAAGGATCCATTGTTATATTATTATAGCGCTGATGTGAGGAGTATCTTTGAGGAGGCCATTTATATATTGTTAGCACGGTGATGATAACCGTTTGCTAAAGGATCCATTGTTACATTATTATAGCGCTGATGTGAGGAGTATCTTTGAGGAGGCCATTTATATATTGTTAGCACGGTGATGATAACCGTTTGCTAAAGGATCCATTGTTATATTATTATAGCGCTGATGTGAGGAGTATCTTTGAGGAGGCCATTTATATATTGTTAGCACGGTGATGATAACCGTTTGCTAAAGGATCCATTGTTATATTATTATAGCGCTGATGTGAGGAATATCTTTGAGGAGGCCATTTATATATTGTTAGCACGGTGATGATAACCGTTTGCTAAAGGATCCATTGTTATATTATTATAGCGCTGATGTGAGGATTATCTTTGAAGAGGCCATTTATATATTGTTAGCACGGTGATGATAACAGTTTGCTAAAGGATCCATTGTTACTTTATTATAGTCCTGATGTGAGGAGTATCTTTGAGGAGGCCATTTATATATTGTTAGCACGGTGATGATAACCGTTTGCTAAAGGATCCATTGTTATATTATTATAGCGCTGATGTGAGGAGTATCTTTGAGGAGGCCATTTATATATTGTTATCACGGTGATGATAACCGTTTGCTAAAGGATCCATTATTATATTATTATAGCGCTGATGTGAGGAATATCTTGAGGAGGCCATTTCTATATTGTTAGCACGGTGATGATAACCGTTTGCTAAAGGATCCATTGTTATATTATTATAGCGCTGATGTGAGGAGTATCTTTGAGGAGGCCATTTATATATTGTTAGCACGGTGATGATAACCGTTTGCTAAAGGATCCATTGTTATATTATTATAGCGCTGATGTGAGGAGTATCTTTGAGGAGGCCATTTATATATTGTTAGCACGGTGATGATAACCGTTTGCTAAAGGATCCATTGTTATATTATTATAGCGCTGATGTGAGGAGTATCTTTGAGGAGGCCATTTATATATTGTTAGCACGGTGATGATAACCGTTTGCTAAAGGATCCATTGTTATATTATTATAGCGCTGATGTGAGGAGTATCTTTGAGGAGGCCATTTATATATTGTTAGCACGGTGATGATAACCGTTTGCTAAAGGATCCATTGTTATATTATTATAGCGCTGATGTGAGGAGTATCTTTGAGGAGGCCATTTATATATTGTTAGCACAGTGATGATAACCGTTTGCTAAAGGATCCATTGTTACATTATTATAGCGCTGATGTGAGGAGTATCTTTGAGGAGGCCATTTATATATTGTTAGCACGGTGATGATGTCCGTTCGCTAAAGGATTCATTGTTATATTATTATAGTGCTGATGTGAGGAGTATCTTTGAGGAGGTCATTTATATATTGTTAGCACGGTGGTGATAACCGTTTGCTAAAGGATCCATTGTTATATTATTATAGCGCTGATGTGAGGAATATCTTGAGGAGGTCATTTATATATTTTTAGCACGGTGATTATAACCGTTTGCTAAAGGATCCATTGTTACATTATATTGTTATCACGGTGATGATAACCGTTTGCTAAAGGATCCATTGTTACATTATATTGTTAGCACGGTGATGATAACCGTTTGCTAAAGGATCCATTGTTACATTATATTGTTAGCACAGTGATGATAACCGTTTGCTAAAGGATCCATTGTTGTATTATTATAGCGCTGATGTGAGGAATATCTTGAGGAGGCCATTTATATATTGTTAGCACGGTGATGATAACCGTTTCCTAAAGGATTTATTGTTACATTATTATAGCGCTGATGTGAGGAGTATCTTTGAGGAAGCCATTTATATATTGTTAGCACTGTGATGATAACCATTTGCTATAGGATCCATTGTTACATTATTATAGCGCTGATGTGAGGAGTATATTTGAGGAGGCCATTTATATATTGATAGCACGGTGATGATAACCGTTTGCTAAAGGATCCATTGTTATATTATTATAGCGCTGATGTGAGGAATATCTTGAGGAGGCCATTTATATATTGTTAGCACGGTGATGATAACCGTTTCCTAAAGGATCCATTGTTACATTTTTATAGCGCTGATGTGAGGAGTATCTTTGAGGAGGCCATTTATATATTGTTAACACGGTGATGATAACCGTTTGCTACAGGATTCATTGTTACATTATTATAGCGCTGATGTGAGGAGTATATTTGAGGAGGCCACTTATATATTGTTAGCACGGTGATGATAACCGTTTGCTAAAGGATCCATTGTTATATTATTATAGCGCTGATGTGAGGAGTATCTTTGAGGAAGCCATTTATATATTGTTAGCACGGTGATGATAACCATTTGCTAAAGGATCCATTGTTATATTATTATAGCGCTGATGTGAGGAGTATCTTTGAGGAGGCCATTTATATATTTTTAGCACAGTGATGATAACCGTTTGCTAAAGGATCCATTGTTACATTATTATAGCGCTGATGTGAGGAGTATCTTTGAGGAGGCCATTTATATATTGTTAGTACGGTGATGATAACTGTTTGCTAAAGGATCCAATGTTATATTATTATATAATCGAGGAAGTGGAGGGGAACTGCGGTAAGACGTGGAATACAATGGATGGGTTTGAAAAAAAATCGAAAAAAGGTGATTCGTCTTAGGAGGACAAAAGACAATATATTATATTATTATAGCGCTGATGTGAGGAATATCTTAAGGAGGCCATTTATATATTGTTAGCACGGTGATGATAATCGTTTGCTAAAGGATCCATTGTTACATTATATTGTTAGCACGGTGATGATAACCGTTTGCTAAAGGATCCATTGTTACATTATATTGTTAGCATGGTGATGATAACCGTTTGCTCAAAGATCCATTGTTATATTATTATAGCGCTGATGTGAGGAATATCTTGAGGAGGCCATTTATATATTGTTAGCAAGGTGATGACAACCGTTTGCTAAAGGATCCATTGCTACATTATTATAGCGCTGATGTGAGGAGTATCTTTGAGGAGGCCATTTATATATTGTTAGCACGGTGATGATAACCGTTTGCTAAAGGATCCATTGTTATATTATTATAGCGCTGATGTGAGGAATATCTTTGAGGAGGCCATTTATATATTGTTAGCACGGTGATGATGTCCGTTCGATAAAGTATCCATTGTTATATTATTATAGCGCTGATGTGAGGAAAATCATGAGGAGGCCATTTATATATTGTTAGCACAGTGATGATAACCGTTTGCTAAAGGATCCATTGTTATATTATTATAGCGCTGATGTGAGGAATATCTTAAGGAGGCCATTTATATATTGTTAGCACGGTGATGATAACCGTTTGCTAAAGGATCCATTGTTATATTATTATAACGCTGATGTGAGGAGTATCTTTGAGGAGGCCATTTATATATTGTTAGCACGGTGATGATAACCGTTTGCTAAAGGATCCATTGTTACATTATTATAGCGCTGATGTAAGGAGTATCTTTGAGGAGGCCATTTATATATTGTTAGCACGGTGATGATAACCGTTTGCTAAAGGATCCATTGTTATATTATTAAAGCGCTGATGTGAGGAATATCTTGAGGAGGCCATTTATATATTGTAAGCACGGTGATTATAACCGTTTGATAAAGGATCCATTGTTACATTATATTGTTAGCACTGTGATAATAACCGTTTGCTAAAGGATCCATTGTTACATTATATTGTTAGCACGGTGATGATAACCGTTTGCTAAAGGATCCATTGTTACATTATTATAGCGCTGATGTGAGGAGTATCTTTGAGGAGGCCATTTATATATTGTTAGCATGGTGATGATAACCGTTTGCTATAGGATCCATTGTTACATTATCATAGCGCTGATGTGAGGAGTATCTTTGACGAGGCCATTTATATATTGTTAGCACGGTGATGTGAGGAGTATCTTTGAGGAGGCCATTTATATATTGTTAGCACGGTGATGATAACCGTTTGCTAAAGGATCCATTGTTATATTATTATAGCGCTGATGTGTGAGGATCCATTAATTATATTATTATAATATCTTGAGGAGGCCATTT